>CAEMYA010000008.1:3098263-3116236 GCA_903131615.1 Diplodus sargus
TTAATTCATGAGTGGAGCTAATACCAGGTTTTGGTTCTATAATACCTAACGTTTGCAGTGTGCGGCCTCTCAGCAGATTGCGCCAATATTTCTCCTCTGACATTTATCTGGGCTCTCCCGTTCCTTCGCGAACCGCAGAGATATGAACTCCATGACGTATGATCCCCGTTTTCCAGCGCAGGTGTCAACGCTGCGTATGTGTCCGTGATGAGTGGGTCCATGGGAGGGAGAGGAAAAAAGCTCCCCGAGGGCGATTTGGCACCGCGGAGCAGGCCACTCGTCCAGGCTGTTGTTTTTTTTTTTTTAATCGAGGGAGGGGGCCGCGGCTGACAGCAGGGTCGAAAAACGGCTTTGCAAAGCCTGATGGATAACATGTAAAAAAAACTGTTTGGTCTTTCCTTTAACGGTGACCTCCTGCTGGCCTTGGGATGCATAAAGTTTGCTCAAGTTAATGTGTAACCACTGGCCTCAGCTTTAGTGTTGTGTAAAGTACACACAAGTCATTACTGAGTGGATCGGGTTAAAATATCACTTTGGTAAAAGTGAAAGTCACCCATAGGAGTGGAGCTTTAATTAAAGTAAATTAATCTGATACTAGATGCACTTGAGAATTAAAAGTCAGTGTCAAAGTGTAGTATTTGACTAAATGCAACCCTCCCTTCACCACAAGAAGGATGAATAAAGGGGAACGATCGTTATGTATTCCGCTGCCATATACAACTCGCCGATCGATCGCAGCTCTGCGGGTGTTGTTAACGCCGGCGCCGAAGGAGCCTTAAGCCATCTCACAAACACCCGAACACGCACAACGCAACTCTGCACCTCAACTTTATGCGAGCTAATGCATTGGTCTCACAGCCAGGAGCGAACTGGAGGCACAATCTGTCTCCTCGCAGAGAGGAATCAATGCTCCGCCGTGACAAACTATCCATATCCAACCCTTCTGCAACACTGAAACTCCTCATCGTCCTCCAGTCTCATTCGACGGAAGGGGCGACAGAGTTTAGTCTCATTTAAAGGAGACATCTTCACTTTTGGGCCTTTGCATTGTGGAGTGCTGATGTCCTTTGAGTGGCTGAAAAACATCTGAATGATCCATAAATTACTGTCAAGACTCGCAGCTGAAATAAATCCTTCCTGCGAGCTGCTGGGGGAATGGCAGAGCTCGCCGTTTGATTTATCGCCGTGCGCACGTTCACTTTTTTTTTCTTTCCTTCCTCTTTTTCACACTATGACAGCTTCTGCGCGCAGTCACATCAGCTTCTTCCCCTACACTGGCACGGCATTACCAAGTTAGATCAGTCCGCGTGTCCACGGCTGGGAAATTATACATCTCCGTCTGCCTCCCTCCCCCCAGTGGGAGCCCGAGGGGACAGGAGACGGCTGCTAATTACAAGCCCCAACCAAAACACATGGTGTTAAAAAACAGATAATGCTGCCTGACAGATTAGCCTGCGATGAAAAACACGTCGGAGGCAGACAACAACAACAAAAAGAAAAACCTTGAAATATCCCCGGCTGGCACTGAGGAGCTGTGTCATTCATCTGTTCCCTAAGAAGCCTGCAATAACTTGGCCCCCGAACCGGCGTGGTAATAAATAACATTATGCTAACATCTCCTCGCTGAATGATCATGGGTTTGGATCCCTGTCTTGCATTAAAATCTTGGAGGCTCTCCTGCAGCCACACAGCAGCAGCAGCAGCCGGATCGGCAAGCGGCGGTAGCCTCTCACCTCCGCGCGGGGGCGAGGCCGCTCCCTGACAGGTTTATGGACGCCGGACGCCATCGCTCTCGCAAGGAGCTGCTACCTGAGCGCGACGCAGAGCAGCGCAAAGAGCCGCGCGCTGCGAGAAAAAGCATCAGACTTTCAGCATGGGCCTCGGGGAGTGTGTTACACAGGAAGTGTTCCATACACACAAGCAGCGAGCGAACATGTAAAGGAAACACAGCGCCGGGTTGATGTGGAGAGCGTTAATGCGCCGTTTCCACACCGAGCTGCTATCCCCTGGGTGTGTTTTAAAGGTGCGCTACGTAGTTTTTAATCGGAGGAGAAAGATCCTCACTCACTGGTTTCATCTCTCTTTTCACGGTGGAATAAACTGAATAAGCAAACAAACTGACCTTAAGAGACAACACTTTGTTCGTCTGTGGCGGACCCTGCCACCTTTCCAGCTCCAAACAGTGTTCTGGGGACCTTCTTTTCCCCTGAGAACAGCTTGTTTACTCAGTTATGGAAAACAATGTTTGTATTATAACCTCATTAACGTTCTCTTCTCCAAACCTACACAGTGCCCCTTTAATATAAACACCTGCTGGCACGCACAGCTGTTTAACATCCGCTCCTAATATTTATATCTCTTTATTAATCAACCTTTATTAGCTAGGAAATAACGGCAGGGGGAGAATAACGATGCCTCTGACCCACATCAAGGCATGGGGGCTGCATTAATGAGCCCGAGGCACTGACAACCATTCAGCCATCAAATATCAAAAGGCCAGCTATGAGTAATGCATTACCCGGCTGAACCCGAGCACCGAGCTCCATCCCTCAAACTGATGGTTTCAAGCGGAGGGTGACAACTCGCCCGTTCCATTTTTTTTTTTTCGAGAAGCGGATTCATAACAAAACACTTTCAGCGGGCTGCACATTCGGAACAGTTCAGGGGCTCGTCCTGCGAAGCAGGAAGACATCATTTCTCCTCCAGAGATCAATTATTTCCTCCAGTGCAACTCAGAGACTTGGAGAAAGTTCAGACTCTGGAGGCTGCAGCACTTTGCGCCGAGGCTGTGTACGTCTGATTTCACTGCTCGTCCTGTAAAATAAAAAATCAAAATGACCACCCCCCTCCCTCCCTCCTGCTGCAGGGAACATGACTAGAATATGTGGAAACAGCGTATGATCACAACCTCGTGAACTCTCCAGAAAACAAGTGTCTGCAGGAGGCAGGCATGTAGTGATTCCTAAGTTTCTGGCAAGCAGCACAAGTAAAAAAAAACACCAGGAAGAGCACTGCATCACAATGTCGATTCTACTGGTGATCTGATAATCACCCTGAAGGGCTGACAGGTTTTTATTAATGACAGGCTCTCAGTGCCAGGTGCGCTGACACACTGCTCATTCAGAGTTATGGCATCACAATGAATGAATGAATGAATGAATGAATGAGAGCAGGTCGGTGATGCCATGCTGCGGTGCAGAGCGGATCAGAGACACACAGTGGGGACAGCGGTGTGAGTAACACGGGGGGCTGGACGTCATTCATTCAACCCGACAAGTACCTGTCATCGTAGCAGAAATCGGCGCCCAGAGTGTTGACATACAGGACCAGAGCCACGGCGCCGCACAGCAATTCTGCGAACATTTCTCTGTCTCGCACACACGCGGAGGTTGGGGGGGAAGTAATGAAAAAAAAAAATAATGATAGTAAAAAAATAAATAAAAAAAAAATCAAAACAAAAGAGATGCGAAGCGAGGCGGAGAGAAGGCAGCAGCGAGTCCCCGATCTCCCTCTTCAGTCCCCGTCTTTGTCAGGATGTCTCCGCGAAAACAAGTCCGGCTCCCCCCCCATCATCCTCCTCGCTGAAGTGCACAAAGTGGATAATCCATAAGGTCGCTCCTTGTCCTGTCCTCTCCTCTGTCCTGTCCTCTGTCTCTAACCCATGTTGAGTGGGAGCTGTTTTATCCTGCTGGGAGTTGGACAGGAAATAAAGGACGAGCGGCGATCAGTGGATGTGTGACAGCAGCAGCAGCAGCAGCAGAGCAGCAGCGTTCAGCACGCCTTCCCTCCCGACACACAGGAGGAGGATCAGCGCTCTGATGCTCAGCGGCCGCTGCCGGATCAACGACGTGAGCCACACCGACGTCAAGGCAGCCTCGGTGACGTGTGCCGCTTCCGGTAGGACTTTCACAATAAAGCACGCCGATTGAACTCATGTTAAGGACGACATATGGTGAGATAAGGAAGTTTTCGTCTGGTTTTATGACACGAAACCCTCTATTCATCTACCGCATCAGGACAGAAATAAAAAGTGTTTCTAACAGACATTTTTTTTTACGATATGCATGTGAATTTCCTATTACCTCTGCCATTTGCACATTATACCTTTGAGCAAAATGTAGACAATCACCCAGCGTCATGATTTGATATTAAACATGTAGTGCAGAGAATAAAAAATATTCATATTATATTCATATCATAGACTTATTTTTTTCGACGAATTAAGATTACTTTAGATTACATGTTTATTGTCTACGGGGGAATGTATTTTGCCCAGGTCAGTACGTTACAGATAGACAAAACCTAAATATATAAGATACACATCACTTTTTAAAACATGATTCTAAAAGGTAAATCACCTTTAAACATGTCCCTTATCATGCGATTTATATTTATGCTTTAATTTTGATATGTACCTGCTTCACTTCCGCCTCTGCTCCTGCTGTCTCTGGGTCGTTGACGCAGCCACGATCCATGTGGTGTGGGAGATCTGAAGCGCATGCGCGCTGCGCCACCGACGGCGATGGGGATAAATCACAGCACATGATGCTGAGATCAGTTGGTTAAGGGTCACTTGCTACCACTAACAGCAGTTCATAATATGGAGGTGGTCCTCGCTGTGGCGTTCAAGGACATCCAGGAGACGTTCAGGTGGGTGCTGTGGACTCTGAGCAGAATCCTGAATATTTGATTTATTTTCCCTATTATCTCCTTCCCCTGGGGTTTACACTGCAATTAGTTGAATGTGATTTCAAACAGTAATGTCATTCTGATCATCAGCCAAATACAGCACATCATGATATACGCTGATGTGTAAATATCTTTGTCTTCAATTAGATTCATAATGATTAAAACCAGAGGCTAGAAAGTATAACAGCAGTGTGAAATCATCCAGTGTGCTGAGGATGATTTAAGTGAACATTCATCAGGCCTGCAGTACTAATCTGGCTTCAATAAGCTGAACGTAAATGCAGAAAACAGCAGTTATGAATTGCATTTTATGTTTTTTTTGTTTTGTTTTTACTTCTGTTTATTGATAAAAAGAGAATAGTTTATTTTTTTTTAAGTTACTTTACAGTTTGCCTTTCGTCCAAAAAACATAGTTTTGTGAGTGGAGTTCTGTCAGAGCAGAGACCACCTCAGTCGAAAACACTGGTCAGATCAAACCTCAAAGGGACGAGACCTTTTTTAGGTGACATGTGCGTCACACTGGCTGCTGGCAGTCTCTTCAGTGTGTCACTATCGTGATTGCTTTCCAATGATTTAGCCTTGAGGAGGCTAAAAGATGAGTGCACAGATCAGCTGACCCCGCAGCGGCCAGTAGAGGGCTCACAGTGCATGATGTCTGTGGGGACGGTCATTACTTCAGCCTCTGCTGTACCAACTTCATCGTCCTTAATGAAAAATAAGACTGTTTCAGATGATGAGGGATGATTATCCCATCAGTCCAAAATGGCCCATTTAAAATACTAATAGAATAATGTTCCTTTCCATGATGAGTGCAATGTCTGGTAGTTATTATACTTTTCTAGATTGGATCTTTTATCATCAATTTTAGGATGAACAACGCGTTTTAATTTCCAAAATCAATACGCAGCATATTAGAATGAGAGTTCTTTATGTTCGTGGCCGTTAAAATGTTCCTGGACTCGTCCCCACAGAGGATATTACACAATATAAAGATGTAAGACGGCAGCGGCGAGGCAAGGGGGGGGAAAAGTGCTTCACAGACAAAGCAAGTAGCCTGGCCCACTGCATATTGATTCAGAGTTGTTTCAATAGACAGGCCCCCATCTGTCGGAGCAGACTTCAATGTAGCCTTTCACAGGACAGCAGCAGGACACTTCCATGTAACACATTTCAGGAATTAATTAGACTGATCAGAGCGGCAGACACAACACTTTTGCTTGCTGATTAAATATCCAAAAATGAAGTTCAAAAGCAGGTCCGTGTTTTTCGACGCTGCAGGAAACCAAGAGCAGAAACTTTTGCTGTGATCAAAGTGATAATAATCTGATTGTTAGAAGAGGAAGTGATCAAATGCAACACGGTAAAAAGAAATCCCTTCAGTTACGTAGTGTGTTTTTATCGCTGCTCTTCCTCTATTCAACGTTTGTCTGTCTGTCTCGCCAAATACCAAAGAAGAAGTAACAGGGGATGGAGGGGGCTAGATCTCAGCTCAGGATGTTTTTAATGGTTTGGGCTTCACCCTCCACCACTTACTCCCTTACTTGGGTAGTTTCATTTATTTCCATGTTCCACTTATATTCCAGTACATTTTGTGGCATTGATTTGCCAGCTATAGTTAGTATTTACACCAGCAGAGATGACCAAGTCGATGAGTGGAAAATCAACTGGCAAATATTTTGATAATCAATTCATCATTTTTTTTAACTAACATTCCCTTAATTCCAGTAAATCATTTCTGAGAATATGCTGCTTTTGTTAAGATATCTTTGGGTTTTTGGACATTTTCTAATATTTTATACAGCAAGCAAATAATTGGTTATTTATTTGGCAAAAAACAGGACAATTAATCAATATAAAGATAATTGATAGAGAAAAGAGTCCACAGTGTCAGCCCTGTACTTCACAGATAAAGACATAACGTAACATACAACTGAAAAAATATACGATCCATACAATACATGTGAACGCCCTGCACTTAAATTGTCACTTAAGTAAAAGTACTTAAAGTATGACCAAAAAATAGTGAGAGGTATGAAAGTTAAAGTGGCTGATGCATAAAAAACTGCCCCGTGACTGCCGTATTAATATTTCTGATAACATTAAATTATTCTGTCAGATGCATTTGCGATGCTGTCGCTGTTTTGTGCAAAGAGTCCTCGCCTCAGAGTTCTTGTTGTAATTAAAGACAAAGACCGGTGGCAGCTCCTCTCCTCTCACCTGAGAGGCTGCAACTGTGAAGTAGTTTGCAGTTTTGCATGACATGACAATCATTCGGTTTCCCACGATTAACCAGCCAAGCCGTCCGCTGACTGTTGCTGTGGTAGTCTGATAAATAATAATGAACGCTTCATGTTCTGTGAGCTCGCCGTATTGTGTGTCTGTATTCAAAATGTTGACGCAGCCGCGATCCATGTGCTGAAAATAAACGTTACGAGTACAACAAATGTGGTGGAGATAGAAGTGCAACATTTAGTAGACATATGAAGTGCCATTAAATGATAGTAATGTAGTAGTTACCTGAAAATTGTACTATTACAGTACTTGAGTAAATGTGCATAGTTATATTTCAGGACTGTAAGATCAACAGTATACATAGTAATTCATATAAGCTACAACCTGATCGACTGCAACGCTATAATGCTGCTATAACATGTTAATTAATTTGAAATAATAATCTGGTATGAAATGTAATATTTGAATACTATTAAAGGCCTTTATGCTGCATAATGAGCTCTGCTGCCTTTGACGCCTTGTGTGTTACTGATAATGTTTACTTTTAAAAGATTTAAAAATTGGTGCTTTTACTTGTTTTTTATTTATTTATTTTACTGGTGATAAAGTTTCATAACAAAAAGACAAAAAAAAACCAACATTTTTTTTCTACTTGCGATAGATCATTTATTTGCTATATAACAACCCTTCACAACCACCTGAGGTTGGCGCATGAACTTGACTGTGTGTAGAGGGCATAAATGGGGATCTCAGGGCTTTTTGGGATTACAACTTGAATAAATAAATAAATAAAGACTTGTGGATTCAAGGAATTATTTTTTTACTACATACCATTTATTTATTAATATATTTTATTGAAGGCATTTGCATTGGAGCGTCCGTGCGAGGGAATCACAGTGACTGTACGTAATGATGAAAATTTCTCCGCTTCACGCGTGTAAAGTGGAAACATGTGCATGTGTGTGTGTGGGTGACGGAGTGAAAAGGGTGGGTGGGTACTCGGTGGGTACTAAGGGGCTCTTTGCTGATGTGTGTGACAGTAGGAGACCTCCCTGAATGTCTTGGGATCATGGACGGTTTGAAGGAATTACAGGGACACTGTTCTGGCTGTTCGATAATTACAGGTTCAGACTCACGTCTGAGGGCCAAATCACTTCTGCATGGGAAAAAAAAAGGAGAACGTGAGTGTGGTAAAAACAGAAAGTGATGCTTAACGCAGGCTTTCTTAAATAGGGCTTTGCACGAAGCCATGAGGCTTAATCTGCTCTGTGGGTGTTTTGGAGGGACTGACGCTCAGCACAGTATCAAACAAGAAAACATTTAAAGCAGCATGAGAAATGTACGGAAGCCCTGAGGGTCAAGTGAGGACATTGTTGGGTTTTTTTTGTTTAGTTTTTTCTGGTGATCAATTTCTCTCCTGTGTTTATTAAAATGAGAAAACTTTTGTCAGGGTAATATTAATAATAAGTTCCATATTTTTTTTTTCATCAGTGAAAAATGTGTGAAATTATTTTTTTCAGGATAATTATTTTTTGTAACAGTTTTTATCACAAAGGGCTCATGTTCTGAATAGGACTAAAAGCATTCAATCATTCAACTTCCAGGAGAGTATTCTTTTTCGGT
Source organism: Diplodus sargus (assembly GCA_903131615.1). Taxonomy (NCBI): domain Eukaryota; kingdom Metazoa; phylum Chordata; class Actinopteri; order Spariformes; family Sparidae; genus Diplodus; species Diplodus sargus. The sequence goes on from CAEMYA010000008.1 coordinate 3,106,808, forward strand.
GCACACTAAACACAAGATACATTTACTGTGTTTTAGCAGGTTATGTAACATTACTGTAATATCTTACTTTTGCCGATTTGTGTGCTGCAGTTGGTGCAAATCTGCCGTCGATGTCCCCAGTGGAATATTGTGTTTTATCAGTAAAAATAATCTTTCCACTTGGTTTCACACATGAAAACAAAAAAAAAAAAAACATTTCTCCCAGAAGAAAATCCTTTTTTTTCCCCTCCACATTTGAACAGATGGAAAAAGAACATCTTAGGAATTTAGAAAGATTATCCTGACTTTTCCACCAGTTCTCAAGTAATAAACCCAATTTAGATCAGATGTAGAGTCATCAGTAAAAAAAAAAAAAACTCAGGTTCTCCATAGAAATGCACACAGTTAGTGTTTTCTGAAAAAGCCCATCTCCTGTGATCCGGGCCCCCCACACAAAGAGCCTCTCTAGCAATCAGGAGAAACACGAGATCATTAGTTTGAGACGTTACCTCTGAATATTCATCTCGACGCAGCTGACTCAGCGGTGAACCGCCGTAAAGTAAATTACTTCTCGCTTCAGAGGTGACGGTGTAGCTGACGGACGGATCGGGCGGCGGTAATAGAAATATGTCTCCATCGAACAGTGGCACTTCCATTAATGTAATTTGTCGTTCTGTTCTTCATGAGGGAGCTAGCTAGTCAGTCCACGTGGCAGGTTTCATTAACTGTGACCGTGGCAGGAGGAGCAGGAGGGCCCGGCGCTGTGGATGCCGTGTGAAGCGACGTTCTGGGGGAAGTTCAGGCCGTCTGGTGGCGTGATGTCAGGATGATCACGCTGGACCTGACTCTTCTAAACGTATATGGGGATAACTGCTCACACACACTCATACGTACACCATCCGTTGTGCGACGGTGCGCGGAGGACAACAGCTCCAATTTAAAAAGCAATTAAACGGTGAGCAGAGGGGAGGGGGGGGGATCCAGTGTATCATCGGATCTGCAGCTCGCTGTTCTCTTCAGAATGAAAGCGCTTAAATTAGTGGCACACAACCCGAGGTTCTTCCACTGCTTTCAAAGAGCTGATCTATTTTGTTTTTGCTCTTTCCAAGGACTCTGCAGCTCGCTTTGAACCCCTGACGCCCCCTGCAGTGGCAGCCGCACTGCTGCCGCTCTCGCAAATCTAAGCAGAGGGAAGAAAAGTCTTGATCTTTGCCTTCCCGGCCCTTTTTTTTTTCGCTTTTAAGTCAGCCGTAAGTTCTGAGGTGGGTTCTTGTTATTTGTCAGGTAAAATTAAAGCAAGCTGGAGTGGGTAAGCCCCCCGATGAATGACTTTGATTTTTCGCCCTTCTCTTTGCCCAAACGCCACCAGCCTTACGAGAAGGATAGAATTCAGCATATGTGCACTGTGAATTATTCATGTGTAATTCGAAGCTCAAAAAAGACCAGTGTGCATTTCGCAGCAACAGAAGTGGGCGAGCTTTAATAAGCATGAGAGAGGAGGCTGATTATTAATGGCAGAGAACAATAAAAAAAAAAGAAAAAAAAAAAGCTGTTTAAAAGAGCAGAAAGCCAACAAATCGTGGACTAAATGAACAGTTTCCATTGTGTGTATTTCAACACTTTTCTTGTGAAGCCTGTTATATTAAATGTCCGCTTGAATTTGTGTTATCATTAGCAATGGAGGGTTGACTAACTTCCAGTCCTTTTTGATTAGGCACCACATTCTGCGCGGATGTGCCAACACAGCAGCCGCCTGCTATAAATAAAAACAATAGATCCTCAAGTTAAAAAAAAAAAAAAAAGTTAAGCCGCGGCTCAGCGCGGCCAACAACCTCCATCTGCTTATGCTATACAGACGTGGGCATCGCAGGAGGAATGCTGTGGCTTCTTTCAGAATGCCGTGTATTCCCGTTAACCCAGCGGAAGGGGATAACTGCGACTGATCAGGAGATGGCTGCGGTGGTGGTGGCGTTGGGGGTGGCGGTGGTGTATGGGTGACTCTGCCAAGCCCATACGTGTCCTGCCAGCCGCACGCCGCCCGTGTCCTTTTCAGCACATTCGCAGGCACCGGAGCACTCACACTCATCTGCATAATGAAATCACCCGCAGCAAGGTCTCTCCACGGATGAATCAACGTCTCCACTCCAGAGGCAATCGCCGAAAAACCTCTGTTATTCCTGACCTCCATGACCCACTTAAACTGGCAACCGGCACGATCCCGAACTTCAGCACGCACGTTGGAGCTCATTGGATTCTCCTAAAGAGCTGCTGAAAAAACGACTTTCTGGAAAAGTGACATTGTAAGCTTTGTTTTTGTTTCAGCGTATCCTTCAGGTACTGGATGCACGGTGCTTGTCTTGGAGGCGGACTTGAGGACGCTTTAGAGCACCCTCTACTCTGTCCCTCAGCAACGAGTCAATAAAACTGTCTCGCTCTATCGACGAGTGAAATAAAACAGAGAGATTGTTAAAACATTCATAGGAAAGGAATGCTAAAGGGACAGTTCACCTCAAATACGCATTTTCACTCCTGCCTGCAGTGCTATTGGTCCGTCTGGATTGATTTTTTGTGAGTCAGCCAAAAACAAGTGGCGGACATGTCTGTGACTCACAACAAAACTGTTGGAATCCTAAAGAATAGAATTGTATGCATTTTTAGCTAGCGCACATTAATGTGCAAACATTAATGGCATCTTTCTGGGCTAAGCTAGCCATCCTATTCCTAGCCCTGGTCATTCCTATAGCCAATTACAGGCGCGACGTCCAGCACGTCCTATCACTGGTCACAACCAGAACCGGCATTTTTCAAGGTAAAAAGACGCAAATCATCTTAAGGTGATACAAGGTATCAGTAATTCTGAAAGAGCTGGGTTAGTGACTTTATCGACGACTCAATACTATTATTATCCCTTAACCAGTGTTGGGTATAGTTACTTTGGAAGGCAGTTAATGAGGTTGCAACGTTACCATCAATTAAAAGTAATCAGTTACGTTACAGCGTTGCCTATGAATAAAAGTGACGCGTTAGAGTACTCATGCGTTACCAAAAATTAAAAGCCAATTGCAGCGCCTCGCACATGCTGCAACTTAACTGACACACACACAGCCTCCTTTAAATGCACCGAGAAGTCGTGACAATGATGAATAACGTCAGTCATTTGACCAAATTAACTCTGCAGGATAAGAATAACAGGAAAGACAGTCAGCAATAGCAGGCTTTGCTACCAGGGTGTTAGAGTGGTGCTTGGATACAAGATGTTTTTATAAAATTTGAAGCGGAATTTTTTGCGGTCGACAGAAGCTTTTCACCAAGGCAGAGTGTGCATTTTACCGTTATGTTGTTCTTGTCCTTTTCGCTGGCGAATTGAAAATAATGTGCGTACTTCCACGATGCAAAAGCTGTCCTCTCTGCCATCTTGCCGGGGGTTCGAAAACACTCACACACACACACACACACACACAGGTAACGTAGGTCAGCAGCAGGGCACAGACGCATCACAGCGCTGCGCCTCCACTGACACATCCGCAGGTGGCACAGTACTGTCTGACAAAAAGCAGGCTGCAGTCGGGATTTTCCTTTCCTTATCCAGAGAAATTCTTAAAATAACGGATTACTTTTTAAAAAAAATTACGAAGTTACTGATTGCTTGATGCACGAAACTAACGCGTTACGTTACATGATGTTACTTTGTAATGCGTTACTCACAACACTGCCCTTAACCCACTTAGCTATTGCTAAGCTATCGCTTTTAAAGCTTTGAAACAGCCGCCGGTGCTTCAGTTATTACGGTACATCGCCACTTACGCAAGTTAGGCCGAGCACCAGAAGTATCTGGTTTCTCCAGTGACCTTCCCTATGACCTCCTCAGAAATCTCGTGGATAGCATTAGCTTGCTTAGTTAGCTTAGTTTACTAGCCTCTCATCAACGATAGATCCATGCGATGATATGGAAAGAAAATAGTCCTCCACGAAACTGCTCACAAAGTAATGTGGATTCATTTTGAGTAACCAGGTCATGATTTCTGGAAAAAAGACAACGCAGTTTCACTGCGAGTGGAATGTCATCTAGTCTCCAAAACTCAGCATCTCACACCGAAACTGTCTCCATAGATAAATAGAACTGCAGGTACCGGGGAAGATATGCATGATTGATTTTGTCCCTTTTAATGTTATTAATAAAATGCGAGGACCTGCTTGCCTGTAAATCTGTGAACCACAATGTTTCTGCTCTGCAGCAACAGCCCGTACCACAAACCACATTAATCACCTCTTTAATGAGGCACAGCGCGCTCCTTGTGCTTAGCTGGCACATCTCTCACCTGCGTACCATAAATATGTTCAATGAGAGGATGTTTACAGTGAAGGCGTTTTAATGCGCACACAACTCCCGGAACATGTCCCAGGAACCTGAGCAGGCTGTGAATCCCAGAGCTGGAGCCGTGTGTGTGTTCAGAAAGACAGATTGCGTGTGTGTGTGTGTTTGTGTTAGTGGATGTTAAGCACATTCACATAAAGCAGGGTGTCTGTTTATAAGAGCGCGTGTTTATACATCCGTCCCAGTCTTTTCTGATGTGTAACATTTGGTCGTCAGCCCGGGTGCCTGTGATGAGAACCGCAGCTGATCTGGGTTGATGTGTTCTGCAGAGGATTGAGGAGGAGAGTCGAAGGGATCCTTTAAACGTCAGCTCGGGTCTACAACCCAACCCCCCCCCCCCCCCTCGCAGCCTCAAGTGGACCAGGCGGAGGGATAACTATGCATAAAAAGGGAGTTGTGTATTTTCGGTTGTCACGTCTCGAGACAGACTTAGACAGAATTACACGGTCGCTGGTCACAAGTCTCTTGGCCCGGCGGCAGTTTGGCAGATGTTTCGACGAGCGGCGTTTTCTGCTGATGACACAGACAACCAGAAGGAAGGGGGGGGGGGAAAGGAAACATGTTCTGGAATGCTCCTCTTTGACCAGTTAGGATCGCTGTCAAGAAAAAATAAACAAGGCATTCAGCTTTTGAATGCTTTCAACAAGCCTTTGTCACAACAGACACTTTACCAATCCACCAATTACTGCCGTTTTTCAAGTATCGTAAGAAATGTTAAACATACGTCTATTTCAAAACCAATTTGTTATCTATAAGTATATGCGGAATCAAGTTTCAGTGATATATTTTGAAATACACATCAGTATAGATTACCAATGTATTATCATAATATATTTTTGTAATATGCTTGAAGCAAAGTTGCAATATACTGGCATGTATCGCCCAATATATGTGTGGATTCCTTTCATACATTGAAATGTTTTCTTTTTTTTTTTACATATTATAATATATTCTTTCAGTATGAGTCTTGTCACTGTCACTTGTGCAATTAATTTCACTGAATAGTGCCTTTTTAACAGTTAATGTGTATTTTGATTTAAGGCAGCATCATTGCAAATGACTGAGATTACAATGACAGTCGACGAGAATTATCACCTCACTCTGAATTTCTTCTTGATTGCAAAGTTTGTTTCTCTTTTTTGTATCTTTCAGCTCATTATTTTGGTTTTCTGACCCTCAATTTCACAACACTGTCTGACCAACTAACTAGCATTGTTTTATGCAGCAGCTGGCAGCTGTTTTCATTGGAGAACCTAAAATGACGCTACCTGCTCAGCACCAAAAAGCAGGCAAAGTGAGCGTCTAGCTGGTGAACAAAAGAGCCACCGATTAACTGGCTAACATGACAATGAATATTACCACTGGGAGTGTTTTAAAGCAGAACCTCATGCCTGCCTGATGTTCACTTGCTCTGAATTAGTTTATTTTGTCATATTTACTTGGTTTATGTGCTTCTATCACAGATAACTAATCATTGCAGTTAAATCATTTCTTTTTTGTTTTGTCCATTTTAATTGTGGTTTATTTTTGTAATTTCCAACATTGTTGGGCTGTAGACCCAGAGTCTGCACAGGGTGTTGCCACAAACATGCCGTTCCTGTATCCGACTTCCTGCCGGGCTCGATCCGCTCTGGATCAACTGGTGACCAGAAGCACGACTCTAAATAAAGTCTAACGTTTTCAAAGTCTGGAGGAAGCTAATATCAACTTGCGGAGATGTTACGTCTGTTGTATTTCCAGCTTGTTTCCACTTGCCCAAGTGACCAAAGAAGCTGTTTTTGCAGGTTTAAGTATTCAGTTACACACTTGAGTCAGCCTATCAGACAGCAGAACACCTCAGGGCAGCTGATGTTAATTTAAAAACTCCAACTCTGACCGATAATCCTATTTAAATAAGAGTTTGTCAAAGTCCACTGGGTGGCTTTGAGGATCTGTGGGACAACCCCGGCCCCCTTCAGGCGCAGAGATTAGCGAACTCCTTCATCTCCGCGTGAAAACCAGTCGGATCCCGTAAAAACTATTAACTGAGTTGACATTAACTACAAGTGGCCGCAGACACTATCAGTGGGAACTTTCAGAAGGAAAATCACTTGATTGAATTGCATTGCATTACTGGAAAACACTTCTGGCAAGAGGGGTTTTTATTGTCTGTCGGGTGCCAATTATCAGTCAAATCCCTTTTTTATCAAGATGTTCTTGTGAATGTCATTAACGCGGAGAGGCAGCTCTGACTGCCGGCTCTGCACATAAAATCCAAATCAAATGCGAAGCGCTCCGAGTGGCCTCATGGTGTGCTTTGCATCAGCAATCACCCCTCAGTCGGTGCACTCCTCCGCTGTAAACACGCTGTTTGATTTATAGTGGGGTGAGCACATAGTGGAGAGTGACTAGTCACTGAATGCTAATGTGCCAAAGTTGAGCCTTGCATACAAATGTCTCCCCCCCCTCCTCTCGCTTTTGCCAACGCGCTTCTCGAACTATTCCTCCCTCCTAGCCCTCCTCTCTTTCTCTCTTTCATGCCCACTCTCCTGCTCTTGCCGTGGCTCCGACCCTATCTCTCTCTCTCTCTCTCTCAGGAGACAACACGAGGTTGACAAATGATTTGGGTCGCTCTCATGCTCCCTGTGTCGAGGAATAGTTTCAGTGGCGAGGACAACGCGCAAAGCTCGGAGAGAAGCGAGCGGCTCCAGCGTTTTTCCCTTTGTTCTCCCGCCGCTTTTCTTTTCCCCCCTCAGCTCCAGCAGTGTTCAGAGCCAGATATATTCACATGGTGCTCAAGTGGAGCCACAGACCAGGATTTCAGGCTGGGTTGATACGGAGGAGACACACAGTAACCTCTGTTTGGGGGGACGCACTCAAGCTGTCATTCATCCCTATAATGCGGTCTGGGGGATTATGTGTTATTATACATCAGAGAAAACCAACATCTTTTACACTAGTAATAATGTCATTACATGTATGAGAGAACAGAGACGTGTGTCATCAGAGACAAATAAGAGGGATCAGGCACGTTAGGAAAAATGTTCGAGTCAGATGTTTTCCTTGTAAATATATAATACGTTTCATGTATCATTGCTTTTGGCTCTGGGGCCGACTGTGATTTATTCCCTTCGTTGTTGGCATGAATTATCCATGTAATGAATACTGGAGTACAACTCAGGCTGAATTCTTCCCTCTGAACCCGACTGATTGTGAGATTGCAGTAACCAAACTCGACTCAAACTCGACAGGCATTCTGTGTTTCACATCCGAACCAGACTGGCGTACAGTTTATGTAAGCTGAAGCACTGAGTTTGTGTTACCCTGTAACCAGGGTTGGGAGGGTTACTTGAAAAAAAAATGGAATGAAACTTGATTCCTTTTCCATTACTTTTGGATTAACTCAGAAACAAACGTGTGCAGATAGAGATAAGAGAAAAGGTATATCAATAAGATGACTGATGAAGTGTATATTTGGTGTCTCTGTTTTAATGTGTGCACTGGTAGATCATTCTTTATTGAAAATTGCAATCCTGTAAGTAGTCCTATCTGTAATTAAACACTTTTTCTCCTACTTCACCAGAATAAAGTTACCAAATGTTGGTATCCTGGTTACATAATCCTGTTACATGTGCTCCCCAAGCCTCCCCTGTAAATCGGTTGTTACCGTGGTTACAGCTTGACATGTATGTACAGTGTATGTAACACTAGGTGCATTTTAAAAAGGACATTTATATATATTTTAGATTGTATCCATGGTTATGCACGTACTGGAAAGAGACAGTCAGCCTCTGTGTTATTACAGACCAACAAGGCTGCCAAACGTCCGACCACAGTTCAAATCCCACCAGTGCATATCTGTAAGGACACCGGGGCGTACGTCTAGCCATTTTTTTGCTGGCATCAAAAGTGGGCGTTCTCGAAGGGAAGTGGGACAACCTCCATTCGTGATGGTGGCGACCAAAACAGATATTTTAAAGCCAAGTCGTGATGTCTTCCTAACCTTAACTTAGTGGTTTTTTGTGCCTTAACCTGAGCAGAGCATAAGCCCAACGTGACAAGAGTGAGATAGAAACATAGAGACAGGAAATTAAACCTAACCACGTTTTAACTTATCTTTGGTTTGCAGAAACAGACTCAGCTGACATTAATTCTGGCAATTGAATTCGAGATAATTCCAGTACAGACAGCAGGTCCATCACTTATTTTGTATACTATAATTTAGTTTTTTGCTATATTCTCACCAAAAGAACTTTTAAGCACAATGTCGAAGTATTTACCTATTCTTATTGACATAACTGAGCCCAACCTGAACATGCACACATCATTTTCCAGTGTTTTTGTCTGGATTCGGCTTGTTCGGGCCTGATTCTGGTCGGGTATCTAGTTCTAATGCAACCTACCCAGGGCCCTGACCAAACAGAACACACTGTGATACCACTGATACAGCATTCGTTGTTGAATGACTGGCAAATAGAGCTGAGCGTGATGACAGGTCTCAGTCACAGTAGAGTGTGTGCGTGTGTGTGTGTGTGTGTGTGTGCACCGGGCTGCCACTCTGAAGTACACCTGAACAACGGCAAGAAATGAAAGCCTGTGACCTTTGCACCTTGAGAGACTGAAAATGAGACGAAGCCTGAAAGATCGGTCTCGTTTCGACAACAGGATGCACGAAACTGCGGCCGAGGGCCTTTGCGTCCATTTAGGGTTGTCTTCGCTGTAAAACGATGCGATCTTATCTGACAGGTCTGAGGTCGACGGGGCATTTTTCTAAAACAAGCTGAGGACGACGACGCTGCGGCGGCGGGGGGGTGGGCAGACTCTCGGTGCAGTCGCGTTCGCCAGCGCACGCAATGCAAGGCGAAGAGATGACAGAAACTAAACAAGGGCTGAGTGCACCAAATACCACAATACCACAAGCAGCCTCTACATATTTTCCGTCACATGTAATGAAATTGGATTTAAATGTTGCATACACACAACGACGTCTGCCAGGCCCGATGCACACGGATTGTGTGAGGCGACTTTAATGTGATCGGTCAGTTAAAAACTGAATGTGTGCTCCCCCCCCCACCCCTCTAGAAAATGAAGAATAT
>CAEMYA010000008.1:3121619-3137494 GCA_903131615.1 Diplodus sargus
TGTTCGTGCGGCCGCTCTCCTTCAGAAGTGGTGGCAGGCCGGCAGGACTGGACACACTCCACCCATATGCAGCATCCACAAAAAAGTGTGGACCGAGGCCTGTGAGAAACCAATTAGCCTCTGGGTAAGTCCTTTGATGATAAGGACCTGCGGTCTGTCCACAGAGCAGAGGAGATATTCTTGAAGCTCGAAGAACAGCGCCTCCTGCAGGAGAGAGAGGGTAAGGAGATAAGACAGAAAACAGGTGTAGTATTTAAGACCGGGGAGAAAAAAGTGCTCCGCAGCGAGATAGTAAAATTCACACCCAAAAACTACATCGAGGGCTGCAGAATTTTGGAGGATTTATTTCTCACCGGCAACATAATCTTTGCCAGAAGTGTTTCTTTTCCTACTCCCAGTGTCCCCCGAGAAGAGCTTAGGGACGGGCAGACACAAGGAGGGCCCGGGCAGAAACCATCCAGTACAAACCTGTTACACTGAGGCTCATCTCAGTGTGGAAGGAGCGCCACTGAGGTCACACATCTCCCTCCTGTCACACGCGCTCACATTACAAAGCCACTGTTCATCCATAAATCTCCAGCATCCAGCCATCTGGAGCCCATCTTCACACTCCGAAACACAAACCCCGCCCCCCCCCGCAGGCACTGACCTCACTCGCACGGTTCCCACATACACGAGCCCAAGCATGATATCACCAGGGTTTATCTCACTGTACAAACACAAGCTCATCTGTGAACACATGGGATTGCTACATTAGAAAATTTAATGCGCACACTGACAGCGGACCGATGGGAGGGGGCCGCGGTGCAGTAAACAGCGAGATGACTTAGGAGTGGAAACGTTCTGCAGAGCCGAGCATCACGTTTCTGCGCTTCAAAGGCGGGTTTTGCTCGGCTTCAGAGTAACTCACGGCTTCACGTGTGTCAGTCAGATATTCGTTTACCTCGCGTTCAAAGTCTCCCGCTGGCGAGCAACAACTCACTCTGACGGATCGCAGTTCAATGTTTCATTTTTCGAAATAAAGCAAACAGGTGCAGGTCCTGGAGGCGCACCAAAACAGACTGCTTGAGAGGATGTTAGGCCGTTGCTCACAAATAAAGCGTCTGAGCTGTCAGATAAATAAAACAACCACGCAGGGCCGGAGCTTATGTGAAAACAGAGCTGTGATACATATGAGCATCAAAAGGTGCCCAGAGTTAACAGATGAATGTGGGGATATTGGACCTTGCGTTGGAAAGCTGCTCCATGGAGTTTTTGCATGGCTTACAGATGGACGTAACATTCCATTATCACTCTCACCTGGCCTCTTCTATAATAAGAGTAAACAATCATAGTCTTCGTAGACAAATGTAACTTAGCAACTGGAGAAACTAGTTTTTCTGCCAGAATGTGAAAATTAACAGATTACAATCCCCACGCATTGCCATCTGGCTCGAACCACACCCATTAGAGGCATTCATTTTGATCTCAGCTACACATCTGTGAGGTCTCGTGACTGTCGTGGGTGGTAATGAATGGAAGGGTCTTTCATGTGTTGTCAATATAATTACTTGTGTCCTTTTACTATGTCAAAAGGCCTGTTTGAACTGTTTATCCATGATTTAATTAGCTCTGTACTGAATGGTAATCTACATTTTACAGGGGAAGTACACCCAAAATAAAAAAAAAAGTGTACAATATTTTCTCACATCCACCTCGTGGTATCTGACTGTACCGATATAGTAATCTACATTGTAAAATACTTATACTTACTTACGTAATACCTATGAAAACGGTTCAACTAGTTATAGTACACTTTGCACACAATGCCATAAACTTGCATCATTCCCAAGCTTAGGGCTTTAAAACCCATCTAAAATATATATTCATACATTTTTTATCTCTTTGGCTACTTGATGCATCAGTCATCTGGAGGCTGGCATTTAAATGGCTCAGGTGAGAGGAGAATGAACAGGGAGCCAACACATGTTGGCTGTTGAAGGAGACAGGGCAGGCATAGAAGCTCCTAACTGGTCAAATGAGGTGTCAATCAATAGATTAGAGGTTGTCAGCCATATTAGTTAACTCTGTATTGCTGTTAAAAATTTTGAGTGTGAATGCCAACAGGTTAACACAACCTGGACAGTAACTGAACTGACTCTTTCAAAGCTAGATGCATCAAAAAAGAAAAACACAAACACGGACTAAATTATATAACACACAATACACTATGTTAATGTTTTGCATAAAGTGCTCTACTGGTCATGGGGCAAATTTGAGAGACTTTCATCTTTTTCTGAATTCAGTACTATTATTAGAAAGTTGTTGATCGGTGAGACCCAGGAGGCAATGACCAAACGCTTATCTTAATTGATGTAAATGATATGCTAATGGTATACAGTGACCGTTTGAATTAACGCCTCCTGAGGTGCTTCGACCTACCTGATCTGCCTCTGGAACAAAACTATCTGGATTCAGCGGAGCAGCTACAAGGCTGTATCACAGACAGAACAGACTCAAAGGTCACACAAAGGCAAATATCCCTTCTGCAGTAATTAAGCCTTTACAACAGGTTCTGTAATTACTTCAGATGATGGAAGGGAAGATTACCTCTCCTCTGTGTCTGTGTTTGTGCGAGTCTGTGTTTATCTGTCTGGGTGGCTTGACAATCCACATGGCATCGAGTAAATCTGGAAAAATCTCGTGGTATACACTGCTGAGCTAGACATCTGGTGCTCAAATACGTTTGGTCCAGTTCAGAGTGCTGTTCTGATCTAGTTTATGTGAACTGTGATAGGTAAACAGACATTCTTTTAATATTATAGCTTTACATTTCATGCTTTGTGTAGTGTGTGTACATGTTTTTTTCTGACTTTCTCTCTCTTCGCTATTTTCTGTATCTGAATTACACAGCGATAGGGTATACCAAACCCTGGGAAAATCGATGGCTTACAGTAATGAATATAAGTAATGAGCATAAATATAGTGAACATATATAAGTTTAACTCTAACTCTTTTGGTCTACATAAACTAGCAGAAAGTGATTAAAACAGGATTTAAACACATTGTTAGCTACGGCATTTCTGTTTGTTTCTTCTATTAATTTGACGAGTCTTACAGTCTTTACATCTCTCTTCACAGAGCTGATGTTTTAGTCTGCTGCTTTATTTCATCTCTTCCATAGAACTTAAAGGTCCCATATTATGAAAAACACGTTTTCTCTGGTCTCTACATATATAAGCTGGTCCTCCCTGAGCCTGCCAACTCCCAGAATGAGGAAAGCAAACGATTCCTGCATGGTCTCTTCAGCCCATCCACTGGTAAAAAGGCGCTCCTACAGGCTGTTCAGATTCAGCTCCTATCCGAGAGGGGGGCGTCCATCCCCGAGGTGAAGTTCGGTGTGTCCAGCGGTAAGCTAGCAGTGTTTCGCAATGTCGTTGCCCAGAGCTAGACACGCAAATTGCTCTGTTGTTGGTTGTACAAATGAACATCAGTGCCTATATTCTGTCCCAGCTACAGAACAACAGAAGAGACAGTGGTTGCGTTTCATTTTGAATGACAGCGTGCCGGCTGCGGTTCGTGTTAGCTTGTATGTGTGTACTTACCATTTCACATCGGACTGCTACAGTAACGAGGGTCAGTACAAAGCTGGCTTTGCCTCGACCAGACTGGACCCAGCAACTGCAGCCGAGCCACAGGTAAGTGTCGCCACGTTTTGATAGCATTTACAGTTGCCTACGAGTATGGTGAAGTCCGCTGGAAATTGGCTAACTAGTTAGCTCCACTTCGGTCCACTATGCAGTGGCGTTTGAAGCGTGTTTAATGTTAATAATATTACAATGGAGCTTGGTTGTCACAGTAAAAAGTCTGGAAACGTGCAGACTGGAGACAGAGACGATGCGAACAGTGTCCAAGAGTTTGGACACTGTGTTGGAGACAAACACAGCTTTCGCTAGCTATTAGCCATTAGCTACATGGTAGTAACTGTAACAACGCATATGAAGAAACTAACATTATTCAGACACACTAACCATTCTGAAACGTCCTGCTGCAGCCGCAGGGTCTGTACTTCTTCAGGAGCCTCTCCTTCTGGGTCCAATTCTGGGTCAAACTGGTATGGTTTAACGACAGCATCTCTGCAATTCATAGCGATACATCCACCGTAAAACATTAGCACATGCAAATGGCATCCTCTCCCTGAGAGGGGCGTGTAGCAGGCAAGGCAGGGTTGACAGACGGAGCTCATTAGCATTTAAAGGGCCAGGCACAGAAACAGCCTGCTTTCAGTAGAGCTCTGCAAAGTGACTTTTAGATTGCTGAAGTTCAGGACCACAGATGGCAATGTATTTGAATACAGTGTTGTTGGACCTCTGACAGCTGTGCAAAATTGATGAAAAACAACATAATATGGGACCTTCATGTTTAAGTCACATGCTTCATGCTCATCGTGATGTATTTGCTAAGCCTGTTTCCGTTCTGCTTAAAGCAGCATCAAGGAACTTTTATTTGTGTTGACTCTAGCGGCTCCTGTGGACTCCCGTGCCACAAAGATTTTGATCTTTGATATGAAAGCGATTCGTCGAACAGTTGTTTTTGCAGGATGCATAGCAACGAGGCAATGTCTGTATTTGCATCTGTGTAAGACTAATAACTGTAATATGACGATGTTGAAACAAAGTAAACTTTGTATTAGTGCTGTTCATACATCGAGGTTATATAGAAGCCCGATGCAAAGACCTTTCTCAAGATGTGTCTTCTCTATAGGATGTTCTGTCATGGATTAAAACAACCTTTTTTTTACTTAATTCATTAATCCAGAGGTGGAAAGTATGTTTCTACATTGTTGCTCTTCTCCATGAATTTGATTTTGGGGGGAAGAACTGATTCCCTGCTCCTCAAAAAATAGATGAAGCAAGTGGTGTGTGTTTGCAGCACTGAATGAACGCAGAGTCATGCATCTCTTTTTCCACATGTAAGAGGGCAGATACTAATCATCATGTAAGCGTAGTGTGTTTCCTCTCTCTCATCAGAACAAGTCAGACAGTGTGGTGTTTGTGGTCCCCTCGCGTCTGAGACTACTGGATTGAAAATCCCAGTGATGGAGGCAGTTGCTGCGGAAATTAGCTGGAGGCTGAATATGTGGCTGTTCCACTACTATTGTGTTCACAGGACACAGTTATAGAGATTTGTGGAAAATATAGATACGGTGAAAACACAATCTCATCTGTAATTTCGCTGCGTTCGAAAAGTTTGAAAGTTTAAAGTCCTCTCGGGGAATTTTTACTGCTGCTGCAGAAAGATACATCTCTGGCAGTGATCTCTTGTGGTATTGTTACATCTATCCGGAGAGAACCTGCGCTGAAAATCAATAAGAGCTCCGTGTTCTTATTTGTGATGAAGCCATTCACACAATATTCACGTATCAAAGCCTCAAGCCTTCTCAATTTCCATTCGGAGCCACTTAGTGTTCATAGCTAAGACCATAATCCAGAGGAAAAGGATTATTTGACATGCAAACAACGCTGCAGACGGAGCGGGGACTTTAAATCACGGGCCATGTGGGAGCCATCACCTCTCCACGGCATTGCATCATGCTCATAACTCACCGCTCATACTCCCACACAGCAATACACGGTCGTTCGTAGAGGACATGAGATAATGCATGAACTTCATGGATACACAAGAGAAGGTTCAGCGTTTTTCTCCCAGGCGGTTTGGAAACACCAAGGACCCAGGTGTGACGGTTTATGAAGCAATTATGTGACAAGGAGAATTCCCTCCGGATCAGAGGCACTGTCTCCTCTAGCGGCCTCTAAAGCAGCAGGCTTTACACCGTAATGGGCCGCTGGTGACGTTTGCTGTTCTCCCGTGATTTGCGCTGGAGTGGAGAAAAGCGATCTGCTGTATTATGTATGCAGAATACTGGCAGGTGGCTGAGGTGACTTGTCACAACCATGAAACACCAACATATCTCTGAGGCATGAATATTTAGCTTCATGGGGTTACAAACGGTCAAAACACCAACTGATGATTCAACTTGAATATATGAAGAAGAAGGAAAAAATAAAACTATGAAAGTTTCAGTCTTGGAGCAGATTTACAGCTGAGCCATCTTAACTGCATTACAGAAAATTCCACGCAATGAAATCCATGAGAACATCAGCCGTAAAATTGAAGGATTGATGTACACTGAGAAACATCTGACCTGATGATGGGAGCTCTGCAACAATGCGGTCTGTTCTGAATGTACTGTACCTAAATGAGGAGCAATAAAGGCTCTGATGGTTTTGTTGATCCACATCAAACTGGTTTAAAGGGTAATAACTGTGAGTGACATTGACTTGATGGTAAAAATGCCCTGTGTGTCTTGCTGAGCTCTGGAATTTGGTGTCCTGCACCTGACAAGTGACCATAATGACGGCCAGCAAATCCACATTGTCGTCTGATGGAACCGATACAGCTCCATTTGAGCTAATATATCAATTCACACTGATTTCAGGACGTGCTTCCCCCCCTAAGTCAACCCAGGACACCTCACATTCTTTATGTGCCGAATCAATTTTTTTTCCCTCTGCCGCACGCAGTGAAGCGTTTCCTCCACACACACACACACTCAGAGTGATATTTAAATCACACAGGCCTCTTGCAGTTTATTCATTGTGAATTTATCACAGTATCTATAGTGACTGATCATGGCTCCCAGTGTGGGTGGGGAAATAAAATGAATGACTCATAAGATAATAATGTTTTCTCCCTGTAAATGTATCACGCAGCCTTGCACTTGAAAACAATTTTTGCTGCCATCTGTTCAGTTACTCAGTACTGCTTCCCAAGACTCGCTTTAAAAGATGCAATATGTAAGAATTGGCCACCTAACTAAATTTGAAATATAAAGGGTGTAGCATATCACCAGAGTAACTGCTTGCTGCTGCTAACCATAGCTGCCGTTGGCTAGTTAGCTCAGTTAGCCTTGCAGCTGATGGTTTGGACTAGATGCTTGAGGACCAGGGGAGTGTTAGTGTGTACACTGCTAGCACAGTTGCTTGGAAACGGGGCAGATTATCATAATCATAAAACTGCTGTTTTCAGTTGTTAATTTTAATTAATTTGCTAAATTTTTACATATTGCACCTAGTCATAATAGTTGCCCATTTCAGCATGCCAATGTATGTAAAGTTGTTGCTAACATGCTGATGTTTAGCGACAATATTCTTAATCATGTTTACTCTCAGTGTTGAGCGTGTGAGTATGCTAACATTTGCTAACGAGCACTAAACACAAAGGACAGCGAAGACTGCTGAGAAGGTCATCTGTTTTGAAGGTGTGGGCTAAAATGTAAAAGTATTGTTGATCACATATAGCCACTAAATGTTACAACACCGTTCTCGTCCGAATTATATGCCCCCTCAAGTTTTTGCAAGTTTGTTGCCCCCCCCATCTTGTCCAGATATGGTCACTTCATTGAAAAAGGAAAGAAGAATAAAAATGGCAACAGCTTCTCATTGATTTTCTGCACCAGCCACAACGTTTGTAAGTGGCATCAGAATGATGATAAAAGAAATGATATACGCACACGCATGGGCCAAAATAAAGAATGAATTCCAGGGATAAATCTGTCTCATCTGCCAAACTGAAATAAATCTGATGATGTCAAACTGATGTTAATTGAGTCAAGTGAGTAACTCCAAGATGCATAAATGAAAATTTAAGTGGCTGTTCCTCTCCCTGGGCTACAATACCTCAGAACTGTTGATGCATATAATCATGTATTCTCTGTGGGCAACAAAAACCTCATGACATAAATAAAATAAAACAGCTCGAGATCCCCCTGTTTCATTAGACACATTTTTGACAGCAGCCACCGAACCCTGGTGGAAAAGTATGTTTTAATAATCACTTCATGGAATCAAAGAACAACATCTGGTGGAGTAGTGCAGGAGCCCCAGACCATCCTCCGCTAAACAAGCTAAATTACACAAAATCATCTACAAAAGAGTCTCTGATTTGATTTGCTTGGATGCACAGACAAAATGTCTCAAGCTCTCCAATTAGAATATATCTATCCGCAAAGAAAAGAAGGATTGCTGCTTGTGCAGTTGTGCCTGTTTGAGTCATGCAAATGGCGAGTATGTCAGTTTAATTAACAATCTGAGGCATAATAGCCTCCCACAAAGACCACAAAAACTGCTACAATCATCTCCCAGCGCAGATGAGTTTTGAGGAGCTGTTCTCTTTCTTCCAACATTCTTCTTCCCTCACTCGTTTGACAACTAGATTACAGTGTGTTCCCACAGCTCCCTATACACTCCTCAAGCAGTATGGTATAGAGTGGGTGTGGGTTACAGGAACGAACAGGGGCCATTGTGGGTTTTTTCGCAGGGAATCAATGGTGAACGAGTCAGCACAATGACTGGGGACGCCATCACTTACACGCAGAAATGTAGTTGAGTGGTTAGAAAAAACTGAATCACGTTTACACAGATTGAGAGCTACGTAAACACAACAGAGCCTTTTCCACCACATCTAAATGTATAACATTTGCTATGAATGGTCATTTCCATGACATGAGTCTGTATGACTACATTTTGTTTAATAACATTTGTATAAATTGATAATAGAAGTCCAAAATTTGTATTATTTTGGATTGGATGTCTAGTCTTCAAGGAATAATCTTTGATCCAGATTCGATCACAGCACATCCCACCAGCGACACTGAAAACAGAGGCTTCAAACCTGTGAAAACATAAGCATTTTTTATTATGAAGGCTCAGAGAAGCCACTTTCATTTTGAAAGAAACGCCTTGAAAGATCCTGTATAACATGGTTGACGTATCTGGTCCAACACTTGATAAAAGACTGTTCATTAAAGCAGCATCACACACCTTTTATACCTTAAAGATAACAGCTTCAAAATCATACTGATGTTACAGCATCTTGTAATAAGGTGAATGGTGTCTCTATCACTTGTTTGTGCACTCAGTGAGAGGGTAGGCTCACGGGGTTACACACATGTTTACGTCAACATACAAGTTTTCAAAACATAACATTGTGATGAGGTAATGAGTTTTGTTTGTAGTTGGCACCGACAAGATGTCTGACAAATTGTTACAGACCTGGGATTTGTGTTGACGATGAAACTAGGGGGCCCCAAATTGCACAAAATGCTAATTTCTACATAATATTGCTTTAACTAAATCTCCTGTCACAAAGGGTTGAGTCAGCAAAGCATCTTGATGCCTCTATCTTTCTATTACTAATTATGTTGTGTGGCCTGCCCTCTTCCCGGTCATCGGGGTGGACAGGAGGTCGTGTGGCTCAGGCACCACTTGGTGATGCCTCGTCCTGCTCAGTCGTCTCCTGGATCCACTCACTTTACATATAATTTGTATCAGACATTCTGTTAACGTAACGTGTAAACTGTGATTTGTTGCTCTTTTCTGTACACGCAACATCTATTGCATGTCTGTTCGTCCTGGAGGAGAGATCCCTCCTCTGTGGCTCTTTTCCTGAGGTTTCTTCCATTGTTTTTTTTTTTACCCTGTTAAAGGGGTCTTTTTTTTCCATCAACATGGCAAGTTTTTCCTCACGCGAATCGAGGGTCTAAGGACAGAGGATAGATAGAATTACTTTAAGGATCCCAGACTGGGAAATTATTTACACCCACGATGTCGTTCACTGTACAGATTGTAAAGCCCATTAAGGGAATGTGATTACGATTTTTGGCAATAGAAATACATTTCATTTCATTTGATTTTTGTTATGATAACATAAGACTAAATGACCATGTTACACAACATTCTTGGTTGGGTATTTCACATTCATGCCAATTTGCATGACTACTATTAACTCAAACTCTACTATTACAAAAAAACATATATATATGTGTGTATATGTGTGTGTGTGTGTGTGTATATATATATATATACATATATATATATATATATATATACATAAAATGTTATTTTATTTTTTTTACTAATAGCTGGTGCACCTAGATCAAATTAATTTCCTCTCCCTCTTGAAATAATTTCCAAAAGCTTCAAGAGATATAATAATTATATCAAGAGAGTATCTGCTGAAGTGACTGTAATGATACATTCAAGTTATGACTGTATTATTATGTACATCAAACCCACTGTAGAAAATGCTTTGTTATTTAGTACAATATTAAAAATATGGTTGAAGGCGGAGCGCTCTGCGTCTGACAAACTGATCAGAGCTCACATGATTGAACATGCAGAAAAAAGAGCAATGACTCATAATCAGTAGCCCCCTCGCTCATTAGCTGTGTGTGCAATACATCACAGGCAGAACTGTGTATATATTAAATCTAGCTCAAATGGTGCAATTTCCTGTGTTTAGGAGAATTTAATTTCACACTAAACCTTTGCAAAGTAACAGCCTTGGGCGTTTACATTTCTACGTGTGTTTCGTTTCTTTTAAATGTTCCTGTGCAGCTCCTCGGTTGGACTGGATGTGTAAACAATGGTTAGCTTTTGGTTCAAAGCCTGGCTAACTGCGCAGAAAATGCATCTAGACATATGAGTTAGACTATCTTCTACGTCGTGCCCAGGAAATTATTCATTTGTCTTAGGGAAAGCTGACTTATGCGAGCGAAAAACCAGATTCCATTTGTGTGAATTTAGATGGACTGCTCCGCTTTTGTGTAAATCTCTATGGTGAGGCTGAGAACATTGTATCCGTGCAGATGATTGGATGCAAAACAGACACCGAGACCTGATTTACCTCCTCAAACTGCGTCTGCGTTCGTCTGAGAGTTGAGCAGATGAGTGCTTCGCGGGCCAGGTTTGATTTTACTACACACCCAGACGTAACACATATCAGCCAATCCCGCCATTTATCTTGGTGTTTACACATAACGGTCCTCTTATCATAAACTGTGGCCATAAAACATAAAGAAACTGTTCACATGTGATCCATTATTTGGTCGGGCTTTGGCTTTGAGTTTCGAACAGATGACAGACAATGGAAACTTAAAAGAAGCCATATTTTCCCCCGATGCATTCCGCCCTTGTCACAGGACATTTTAAAAAGAAACTGAAGACTTTTCAGTCCTCTTCCATCTCCACATTTCGTAGTCAGGGCACCATAAATCTGCTCCAAAATGCTTCTTTTCACAAAAACAATAACTCAACACATAAAAAGAATGAGATCATGCTCTCTAATTGATCTTTTTTGAATAATAAGATGCTCATTTCATTACAGAAGTGTGTTTTTCTTTTCCAAAGCTGGTTGGAAAGTGTCTAAAATACTAAATCAACGTGATGGCACCGCAACATTTATCAAAGAGAAACAGACAATAATTAAAATCGTTAGATTCTAATTAGCAAAATGTTTTGTGTCCCAGCTTTCGTAATTCTGCCAATAAAAAAGACATTATTCTTCTAAACATATTCAGCTGAAATCGCTATTTGCATGTTGATCAGTTTATTTAATTTATTCCCTGCTAATGGATTTATGTAACAGCATTTGAATTTCTAATGAACATCCTCTTTCTATTCTCCATGTCTGGGCAGGGACCATTAAACACTGACACATTTACAGTCTGTCATAACAAAGTACATTCAGACTTAAAATGGTCTGCTCGGATGGTAATGACAGCCTCGAGTAAGACAACTGCCTGTCATTGAGTATGGTGAGCCCACACGAGCTTCACAGCAAACCGAAACATTCCCCTCCCCGGGGACTTCATGAAAAGCCACACAGTCTTAGTGTCACCATCTGAAACTCATCGGCACCAAACTGAAAGAGGCTGTTGCGTTCAGTGACTGACATCTCAAATTCCCCCAAACTTTCTTTTTTAAATGTTCAACCCTGCAACACAATATCCCGCTGTGGTGAGAAATGATTTACAAAAACTTTTAAGACTGTGTTCCCAAAATGAGAGTTAATGCATCTATTAGAGCAGTGAAGAGTCGTTTTGAACATTTTCCTTGAGACGAAGCCCCCGCTAACTCAAGCTTAGGCCTTTAATGATGTGTCTGTAAGGGTGGTCGGCATGAAAAGAAAATCTTACGTGTCAACTCTGTGATGCTGAGCAAGTGTCGCTGTAAGAATCTCTGCAGAGAGAACACGTGTGATTTTGTAAAGAAGCCCTTTTATTCTTTTTTGTTGTTTTCTTGTTCTTTTGCATATAAAGTTAAAGTTAAAAAGGTCAACCAACCAACAGAGGCTCTTCTTTCCCACAGAAAACACTATTCCCAAAATACCTCGTCAGTCGTCTCGCCTTTAATTCCACGACTGTGACATCACACTATGTCACCATGTCACACATTCTGCTTTATTAATGACATGTGGTTAGCAGTACTGGGTCAGGCATGTCTTTAAAGGTGCAAGATGTAGTCTAAAAAACATTCGAAAATTAACCAAACTGATCAACAGAATGTGAAAACAGTTTTGATGTCATTCCAAAGACGTCCATGTATGTGTTCACTCCCCCCATAGTCCATCTGGCTACATGGCTAACTGAGCTAACAAGCGAACATCGGGCTACAGTAATGGAGCAGAACACAGTTAGCGGCAGTTAGCCGTTACTCAAATTCTTACACATTGCATGAACCTTCATAAAACCTCAACTTCAAAAAGCATTAAAAAACTATAAAATGAGCATGTTTAGTACTTCCCCCCCATCACCCCCACTCCCACCATGAAAGATGGATGTTTTCAATATGGTACTGCTTAAGGACTTGCTCATGTGATAAACAGATAAACAGACCACAGCAGCAGATATCTGTCCCTTTATTTACTGTGACGCTGAATCAAACTGAATATTGGCCGTCCTAACAACGCAGCATCCTCGGGGGGCAATTAGCCCACAGTTGTACTTTATGTTATTGTTCTTTGAGGAGAATAGTGACCCATGTGCACAACTCATCACATCTTCGAAAAAAAAAGAAAAAAAAAGCTATCCAGAGGACATCTCAGGCCTACAAAACAACAGGGAGGCTGGAACAAATCAGCGAGCCCCAATCTGTGTGCTGCAGAACAAAAGAGCAACTGCATATTAAACAGTTATGCAAGCACTGAAAAATGTATGAATTAGCGTAACAAATCGGATTCTGCAGTCTCGTGCGGTTGACCCCTCTACCAAAATAAAACAAGGATCGCATGCAGAACCCAGCTGAGCCGCTTCATCCAGGTACAGTCCGGGAGAATTTATCGACCATGTGGCGCACAGATTCACACAATACTTCATCATGCGCTGGAAAAGAGGAGGTTTGATTCACGGCTCCTCGCTCAGCTTGACGGCTCTTATCTTTTTTCTGACAGCAGTCTTTGCTTTTCAAAAACCAAAACAATCAAAACTGGAAACATATGGCGAGGTGGAACAAACGTGGAATGACCTGCCGCACTCTCCTTTCCAGGCCAAAAAAGAGCATTTGTTTTTCAAATGCCTTCTTAATTTATTTATTGAATCCGTGTGTTTTCAGTGTGTGATGGAGGTGAGGAGAAAAAAGGTCTTCCTCGGCTTCAGCAGGACAGACGACATTATTTCTAGCAACCTAGCATCGACGCTGAAGTGATTGACCGAGGAACTTGTTTCAAAGGGTGGATAGATTTGATCAGTGATGTATTGTGGCTCACTGGGGATTCCACTTGTGCCAATTAAACAACTTTTGATTTGCAAGTGCCCGAGGATGTTGAATCAACACCTAAAGCACAAAAGAACTTACTTCACAATCATTACAACATGTCTGAATTTATAGACGCTTTGAACAATCAGTGAGAGCTTATCATCTTATCTCCAGAAATCAACTTTCCAGCTCATTCAGGCTGATAGTCACGGTTGACATGCTGAATAAAAATGAAGAAATGGATCATAAAATGTGTACCAATCGTCTATTTCACATTTCTTTCCTATTTGGCACCTTCTGGGGAGGTTAGTATCATGACAAACAATGAGGCAGGGAACGAACAAATCGGCGCTCCGATGAGGAAACACTTGGGAAATGTCGCATAAAAGCTGATTTATTTTAATGACAAACTTTCAGTATTTCTTGGATGTGATCTGTATCTCAAGGGAAGGATGATTGATCATAATCAGTGCTGGAAAGTGTGTGTGACGACATGAAAAAAGGTTCGATTTAAGGGAACAGGAATGAGGAAAAATACCTGTTTCACATCGTAACAACCAGACACACTCAAGTTTATTTTTCCATCGCCCGTCAGTGTTTATGGCACTTTATTATGGCTGGTGAAAGGAAAGAGGAGATAGAAGTGAGGCAGATGATAATAATCACATAATGTCATAAAATGAAACAGACCAGAGCCGAGTGGGGAAATGGAAATATGTAACAAATACCAATTTACAGCTAGAGACATCTGGGAAGACTCGATCGGGATGAGTCCAAATTCTCCGATTTTTGTTTTGTTTGTTTTGTTCGTCGGTTTCTTCTCTGCCAGATTCCCGGCGTAAAAAAGACGTTTTCTGCGAGCCAAAACTCTCCTCCGCCACCATCAGATTATCATTCCCAGCAGTTTATTTCCTCACGGCGTTAGCACTTCTCCTGCCACAGCTAGAGCTTGTTTAAAGCCACTTTCAAAGTGCTCCCCGTACTAGCAACACTCAAAAATGATTAATATGCTGCGAGGGGCCAGCGCAACTCTGCCATTAACAAAACCAAAGGAGCAGAAAGTGAAGTCAAGAACATGTCATCCATCACGGATTAAAAATGACTTCATTTTTAGGTGATTATTTGGAAGGGGGTGTCATGTGTATGTGCTCCGCAGAGCTGGACATATTTCTCTCCCGCAGGCATTTATTACATTCATTGCTATTGTTTAATTTCAAGGTCAGATGTACATTATGTTTAGAATATGTCATCTGATATTTTGGACCGCAGTGAAAGTACGAGTAAAGGAATGTAGCAGCTTTCAGAGGGGTGAAACCTGAGCGTGGAAAAGTCATGGCTGTCAAATCAGCCACAGGTTATTTCTCCTCTGTCAGTTATACATCAACTTAATTTGTTTGGTGTAAGTTTGCCATTTTTGTATACACTTGTCAGAGTTACAAGGACTGGCGCTGAGACGGAAAAAAAAAACAGTCTCACTGTAAACTAACCCCACAACACATCCCCATACCTAAAAGACTGAATACTGTAGGGTGATTGCCAGTGTCTCCAAAAAAGACCAATGTCACCACATTCCCACGCAACATGGCTGTTCATCATTACGGTGACGGACCTGGTTGGCGTTAGGCGAGAAGCCTACTTGGATTTGGATTAAAGTAACTATGGTACTTTTGTAAATTTGATTACAAACGTACTAAAGATATGTATTTATACCTGTATGTTACTTAAAGGTGCAATATGTAAGAATTTTAGTGTAAAACATAAAAGAAAGTGCGTTGTGTTGCAGTCAACAAACATCTCTGTGGGTCACAATAAAGTACGTTCATGGCCGACCTAAATGGGCTGCCCATTGGTGTCAGGGTGTCACTAGAAATTACATCAAATCCAAAACCTTTATACCTTTAACAGGAATAATGTTAATATGCATCACATCTGTAATGCAGAACACCCAGTTATTTCTTTTCTATTGGCTGCAGGCTTGATTGCATTCGATTCTCTTCACATTACGTTCTGAAATGTATGAAAAACAGCCCTTATAATTCCTGAATTGAGACAGTCTCACAGGCTCATTATTTGAAAAGTGGATGCATTTCGCTCAGTATTATATCATGGTCATGGGTGCTCTGTTATTGTTTGGAAAGCAGTTCGGTTAATCATGCACAGAACACCTCTTTGTCCGGCATTTCCCTGCAGAACAAATGAGTTCACGTTCATGACTCACGCAACACCATTTCAAATTGACATTCCCATGAGCGGAGCCACAAGGAACGGGCTGAAAGTCGCGTAAAACTCGAAGCTCCGTAA
>CAEMYA010000008.1:3150616-3194744 GCA_903131615.1 Diplodus sargus
TTTTTTTTTTTTTTATTCGAGAAAAAAACATGCTACTGACAGAGACAAGAAAGAAAGAAAGAAAGAAAAAAAGAAAGAAAGAAAGAAAGGAGGAAGAGGAGAGGGCGTTTCTCACTGCAGGCGGACTTCCTTGTTGGCGTTGCTATGGATACCCACGATGACTTTGTTAAGCCCCTCCCTCTAAGTTTGCTCCGTCAGTGCAAACTTGCGGTCGCACCAGTTGACTTGTACACACTGAACTTTACTACAGGCGGGCAAAGCTGACTCTGACCAAGTCAATGAATTCCTCCGACCTGAATTTCGCCTTTCAGTCACCGGTATGTAGCTATCTTTTGTTCCCCAGCAGACCGCTAGCTGACCTAACGTTGCAGCATAAAGCACTGTAAAGTTAGTTACGTTAGCTTAATGAGCTGTCTGCTCTTTGTTGCTGTTAGCCCACCTTCAACTTCTAGACGTTACAGCTCTACTATCACTTGGCTGCTATGGGAAGCTATCGTGAACATGGTTAATGGGACAGTTATATTTACACATTACTGCAGTGTCAAGGAGGCTTTTTCTGTCTTAGGAAGTTTCACAATGAAAGAAAGTGTGCCTAGAGGGAAGGAAGTGAAATGTTTTATATTGTTACACATGTGAAACTGGAGCCTGTTGTGCTAACCACAAGCCTACCCTCTTCTTTTAGCACTTTGTTTACATACAGCATTCTCTTGCTGGCTTGATTTTTTTTTTTTATGACATGTTGATGTAACAGTAATGTGCTTGACAGGTGTAGCTGGTGTTTGCAAGGTAAACTGGAGTTGATTGACTGATTGATGATGACTGACTGTTTTAAGGGTTATTTGTGGAGATGGTCATGACCTCTCTCCAGGAAGTGGAGTGGAAGTTAACTTGGTGACTTGACTTGTTATACTTGAAATACCACCAGCCTGTCAGAGTGACGTGCTTCTGCAAGTATTTGGGCAATCCTCAATGCCCCGTGAAAGCCACCTGTCGCCAAATTTGGTTTTATCTGTCGGCTGGCTATTTCGGGTCAAAAAAGTTCGAAACAATGTAAGGAAAAACTATGTAACAGCTTGTGCACAAAACAGGAGCATTTCACCAATGGTTAGGTTAAACAGACAGGTGCCACAGAAGCTCCATCTTTTATTCTGATCTAGTCTATGAGGAAAAGCATTACAAACACAAGCAGAATAATACCAATCTTTCTTTCTTTTTTTAGATCCACACATTTTCATTCCATCTGGGCACATCTACACTCATAAAATTCTACATTATGGCCCAGGGAGTTATCTCAGCTAAATTTCACTCTTCGGTTTTGTCTGAGACACTTTAGACCAACTATATTTAACTGCAGAAGTTGTACTCACTGTGCCTCTTATAGATCTGTGCCAGACTACACTATGTCAGACCGTTGACATTGTTGATTGAGGCTTTTTGACCATCACGCATTTGTCATTTGTTAGTGGCTTTGTGACATTGTTTCGAGGTTGGTGCAAAAGAAGCAAAAGAAGCTTCTTGCAGAACTCTGTTGTGGTCCCGACACAAACCACAAGCTAAATTAGTCTCTCTATAGTTCTGACGTCAGTGTCTGCTTAAAATGTAGCTTATGAGCATCTCATGCAGACCTCATGGCCATACATGCACAACACACTATATATACTATGCAGTGTTCTAAAAAATATCCAGAAGTCATACTAGATATCCTGTTAAAATAGTGAGTTGGTAAAAGTGAAAGTCACCCATAAGAATATTACTTAAATAAAAGTCTGACACACACTATGAAATTAAAGTACTCAACTATCAAAACTGATTTTCTTTGAATAAGTGTATTTAAGTATCAAAAGTGGGTATTAAAGTAAATCATACATGCACATAAGCAGGGTTGAGAAGGTTACTTTAATAATGTATTACAATACAGTTACACTTACCTGTTAAAGAGTTTAATCAGTGATGTAATCCAAGTATCACATTATTTAATAATTTAACTTGATTACTTTCAGTTACTTTTGGATTAAATACAGTACAGTTCTTGGATCAACTCAATACCAAACATACACAAATAATATCATCAGTAAGATGACTTATGTTTAATTCTGATATTGATGTCTTCAGTTAGAATAGTGTGTATTTGGTTTTACTTAAGACCAGAGTGATGTTGTATTGGTCTCGTGAAGTGTTGTCGTGTGTGCATACATGGTTACAGAATAGTGTCATTCTTTTTTTTGTTTTTGTACTATTTTCTTTACCTTTAGAAATCCTTTTTTTTGTATCCTAATTACATCATCCCGTTACATATATTCCATTACTCCCCAAGCCTGCATGTATATATATGTATATTATTGGTGTAGTTTTTTAAATATTGTTTCATGGTTACAAATGAAATAAAATTCATTTCAAAATGCGCTACTTTGGCCCTGAGGCAGCGTGCAATCTGCTAAGTAACTTCTAACTAATGTTATGAAACAAATGGAGTGGAGTGTAAGTAAGAAGTAGTAGCAATACTTGTTGCTGTAATACTTGTGCTTCAGTACAGTACAGTACTTGATTCCATCACTGGTGCTACGTACTCATATCCATACATATAACCATACACATATACACCTGTACCATATACATACTCATGCAAATAAAATGCATGACAACATATACAAATACAGTATATTAACATGTATACATTCCAGTCTAGTCCTTTTAGTTAATCTGTGTTGCTTTAAACACCGTATCAGTTTCTTGCTTGATCTTATTCTGCTTTGCAGGTAGTAAGAGCCGTAGCATAACAGCTGTCCCATGTCAAACACTAGAACAGATAAGGTAACTGTATGCAAAGCAGTGAGCTCCGGCATTTAAAAGTCAGATACTACGAAAATGACAAGAGACACATTGTACTTCTGTCATAGTGTTTCCTACATGTCTAAGGGATTGAAATTTAGTGCAAGTTGGACCAGAGATCAGTTTAGAGTTAAATCATGACTCAGATGTGGTCTTTGGACAAAATGTCTTTTCCACCCTTGTGTTTTTCTTGTCTGATAGCCTCTTGCGTTAGGTCGCTGGCCACCTGTCTGAACACACTTACCAAGTTTTAACAAAGGAGCCATAAACGTTCCCAAGGCTTCTTGCCAGAAGGATAGTCTGCAAAGATCACGGAAGTTCATGTATTATCTTGTGTCTGGGGACAAAAACACTACATCACTCTTTCCAAACAGCAGTTCACCTTAGTTCCCTTTCTTATTTCCTTTCTCGTGCTTCAGCTTTGTGCGTTGCTCACTGTGGGTTGGTGCTGTTCCCCGTGAGGTTTTTCACGCTTGCAATATGTTGCACAATGTTTTACAGGCATGACTTATTCAGAAATAGCAAACATTACATAGAAAGCATGGCACTGCTTAGAAGTGTTGAGACAAATTAGATGTTTACACCCGTTTTAACGCACCCCTCTGAAAACCACATATTAATAAACACACTTTCTAACATAGCTTTATGTAAATGTGAAATACAGACAGCAAAATAACATTTGCAATAAAAAAACACCTCAGAGAGCTTTATGGAGAGAAGTGTGGGTATGTGTGTGTGTGTGTGTTTATGATGGCTCTGACCCTGCATTCTCTTCTGCCCTTCTACCTGCCTACACGTATGTCTATTTCCTGTCTGTTTGTCTTCTACCAGTCCCACATATCTACATTTGCGTGGGTCAACACACACACACACTCTTGACAACCCTGTCTGATGTCTTTCTGTGTTCAGGAATCGACTGAGCCAACTCAAAACAGCCTCTGGAAGGCAGTCTTCCAAACCAGTGCACATAGAACTGCAGTCGGCATGAAACTAAAGGAGTTATATCAGTCGATATTCCCTCCTTGTCATACCACAACTTTTGCTCAGTTCTGGGTTTACTTGTCAGAAGATATTAGTCTCAAAAAAAGGCCATCATAGCTGAAGTAAAGCAGAGGAGCAGCTGTTGTTTTAGGCGTACGACACACAGGAAGACATGTTTTAACAGTTATACATTTAAATCAGACGGATGATGTGTGTTAGAGAATAGCAGAAAGAGAGATAAAGAACATGTAAAACACTGACCAGTCACCGGCTCTTTAAAAAACCTCTGTGATTGTGTAACTAATTAAAACTAAATGAATGTGTTATTTAAAAATCAAATAGTCTGAAGTCTTCGAACAGTCCCTTTTATAGACTTACTTTACATGTTGTTCACATTTTTTTTCAAATGCACTTCATACATTTATAATAATATTCTTCTCCAGTCTTTATTGGACAAGGGGCTGTACTCATTCAAAGTGAAGACTCTCCTTCCGTCTCCCTCCTAGGTTTCATCGACTTATTAAAGAGGTGGTTGCTAAGAGATGACAATCGGTGACATTGGTGAGCGCCTCTGATGCAGAGCAGGCTGAAGCTCGACTTCTCCAGGATCTCTTCCCTCCACACCTCCATCTGTACCTGGCTCATGTGAAGGACGCGGGAAAGCACTCTCAGATCAACAGACTCGCAAAACACCATGGCAGCTTTTACTGCTCCGTGTGCCCCCACCAGTACCGCGACCAGCACGGAGGTGGCCCGAACTGCACGGAAAAGGCAAGGAGACAGCGCAGAGACGGCTGCGCGCGAGAACGGGGACATGGGACAAAACACTATCCTGGAGAAAACCCATGAGTTCTTCCAGATGTGCGACATCGAGAACAAGGGCTTTATCTCCCGGCGTGACATGCAGGTGAGGATGCTGCTGTGACTGGGCTTTGAAAGTAGTGTAACGACTGACTTTTACTGCATCAAAGTAATTGAAATAAAAGAAATGTAATGGTTTATGTCAGCATAGATTATGTTTAGGGGCATACTACCACAGAAAATAATCTAAAAAAAAATTGTGACTAACTTTAATCACCTTCGGGGACACGTAGTCGACAAGACTGTAAGGACTGTTATATTAGTGATAACAGGGTACAGGACATCACATTCACATTTTCATCATTTTTAGAAGCAGCAACTCTTTAATGCAGGGGAAGTCTGTGCACCCATTAATGAGGCTGAGCACAGCACAGAGAGGACATGTGCGCCTTATTCAAAGCGACATAAAAGAGACTGAGACACAGAGAGCCAGGCGGAAGCTTTGTCATGCAACTCCTCCACTCACATTATTGTGCAAATTCACTTGCCCCTCATAGTCATCTCTGCTGCGTTTAATCCTTTGATGAAGCACTTGTAGGCTCTCGCTCCGGGGAGAATAAATACATATAGAGGCGAGGCTTTGATCTGGTGTTTTGGATAATGGGCTGGATATTAAATGAGGAGCAAGAAAGCGGTCCATCGGCACTGAAGAGTACAATCTGTCCTTAAAGCGGACCTTGATACTGGTAGGAATATTTGTCATACACTTTCCGTACATCCTTCAGAGATGATCTGACAAGCTTGATGCTTAAAGCTTACATTTATTCCCACTCTTGAGTCACAATATTTTCACAGCATAAAAAAACGTTTCACACCATGGCCACCAACACGCTTAGGTTTACAGTTCTGCTGTTTGTCGACATGAGGGATATGTTCAGCCCTGATAACACACTTTACAAGAACAGCTGATGGCGTTACACAGATGCCACCCGTTCACTGTCGCTCCCCTGGATTGTGTGGGTGGTGTCGGTCAACATTGTAGGCAGTGTAAACACGCGTGAAAACCAAGCTGCGTACAGAGGTGTGGCTGAGTTGGCTTTTCTTGCAAATTGTCCAGCAATTACTGTCTTGTTTTTTTGGCCAGTTCTCACTCTGCCATGCCCCACTCCTCCCCTCTCAAATTGTATCTCTGTCTACTTAAGAGATTCTGTCGAAAGGCTCTTAATAATCTCACTTGAGCCAAGGTCTTTTCCGGTGGAGCTGCCCAGCGGTCAATCATTGAAGCTTGCAGCTGCCCTGGGAAGGTCCCACGTGTTGATGTTATTCCCTGTATGAGCGAGAAAGACTGTTGCTGAAGATGATGCCTGTCCATTAAGCGTTCTAGGTTAGAATTGGAATAAAGCAGTCATTTGCACTCTTGCATCCTGTGTTATTATGGTTAATTTAGTCTAATTTTGTATAAAAATATCTGCGAAAGGATCGCCCACTCTACCATAGCACACGATAGCAACTGAACAAATTACTGTCCTGAGTTTAGAATAGCAATTGCTGCAACAGTTTAGTTAATGTCCTTGAGGTTTTGTTCTTGGCAATAGCAGCTGTGTTTTGTGCCTTGTTAAATAGAGGCTGAACGACGGGCTCCCTCTCAGTGCGGAGGAGTTGGAGAACGTGTTTGATACCCTTGATTCCGACGGCAATGGATTCCTCACCCTCGACGAGTTCTCCTCCGGCTTTAGTATGTTTACAGTCTGTTTCTACTTGAAATGATAATATCACTAGTAGGTGTAATGTGATGTCTCGATTGTGCCCTTGAGCTTTTGATTTTCCTAGGTGAGTTTTTATGCAGCCAGAAGATTTCTGTGAAGGAAGGCATGGAGGAGAAAATCCCAGCAGAGGTCCTGTACCAGAGCCAGTGGGAGGAGAGCATGGCAAGAGGAGATGAGGATGAAGAGGAGAAACACTTTAGCATGCTTTTGGAGAGCCTCGGAGCCAACAGTGTCTTTGAGGAGTGAGTGCTTTTTGTCTATGTGTGTGTGTTTGTGATTACACAGTGTGTTGTTAAAGCAACTTCATATCTTTGCACATTTTGTCCAAACCCACCTTTTAGGTACACAATATATTTTAAGTGACTTAGCCTGAGACTGTTATCAGCTGTGTAAACCTAACAAGAGTTGGAAGTTTCCACTCTCAGGCAAAGCTGTTTGAGTGCTCCGGCTCTGACCAATCAGTGCTCTGCCTCTCTATATTAGAGTGGGACTGTTTAGACATTCAAGACCTTGTAATAGGATTGTGTTTGATACATACAGATGTTGCAGTAAACACTGGGTATGTGAAGGAGCATTGCATTGGTATTTCACTGTCATTAGTGACAGTAGTTGAGGTGTGTTTACACATTGCTTTGTTAGACTCTAATTAAATGCGTAACCAGACTCACCTTTAACAAACAACTCCAGCTCAATTAAAGTAAACAGCAGTTGGGGTGAATGCCAAAATTTCACATCCTATTGGGTTCCGCCTACCGGCTTGTCTTGACGTTTTAGTTCAAACCCGTTTGCGCTGCACTTACTCATATTGATGTTGGCCAGTAGTGGCTGAAAAGTCTTCCAGGGATTTATTTGACTTTCCCTACCTTATCATTGCTTGGGCACTTGACATTGTTTCCTGTGGAAAAATAATTACTTAATTATTTTTCCATCATCATAAGTTGTTGATTGTCTCTTAAGCAATTGTGACGCATATCTCAATACTTATAACATAAGATGAGATGGAACTTTATTAATCCCAAAGGAAAATCCAGTGCCACAGTTTGCACACCAAAATATTTACAGTGCAACCAGTAACAACCAGTGGGTTCCCTGGGCCAGGATCCCACACTGGGCCCAGTTCAAGTATTAAATATTGGTGAAACATACAAAATATAAAGTGTTTAAGAAGTGAATGCAAAAAAGTGCCTAATTCAATAACAATAGAAGAATAGAAGAATAAACTAAAAAAATGGAAGTAGAAGTAAAGATAGAAGTAAGCAGTATTGGCAATAGCGGCAATAGCATTGGAAATCATACTGGCAGTGATACTGAAAGGTAGTAACAGCTAAATAAGTTATATTGCACCTGATAATTAATGTAATGCACATGATATTAAAGGTTATACTTTATGTGATAATTAATTATAATCATGGATTCTGTTTTTTGACCTCGCTGTCTTGTCTGTGCATTGGTTGCAGGCCTAGTAACATACAAAAGCATGTTTTGCTGTAATAATAAAGGGATATCTCAAAAACATCATGTCCTTGTAAAAGCCACTATAAGCTGGTACCTGAGCTGCTGCCTGTAGGTATGTGGTTGTGTTTAGTTGTTGCTGTGCTAGAACTTCACCCATGTCCTCACCACATTTTTTCTATTTGTCTGCTTAAAAAAGACTAATGAATGTCTTATGAGACCTCATGCGAACGACTGCAGATTTCAAAGAAACTGACTTTGACGCTGCTCTTGGTTACACTTACGTCTTCATTCTGTGCCATCAGTCGTGCTGAGGTGCGCAGTTTGTGGGCCCAGCTGCGCCGGGATGAGCCACAACTTTTATCCAATTTTGAGGACTTCCTGGCCAGAGTGACAGCCCAGATCCTAGAGGCCAACCAGGAGAAGAGGGATATGGAGAGCGCTCTCAAAAGGTCCTTTTGAGGTTTCTACTAAGGAGCATTTGGCTGAGCTATCAAGTGGCCTGTAATTAGTGTGTGCCTATCATTTAAAGAGGCTGTTTCCATCTTGTCATCATTATGCTTTGTTATCAACAACTATACTATACTGTTTGTGTGTTGATCTACGTAGTTATTTTTCATCCATGTTGTGAGGTACATACTGAGCACAGGCCAGTATCACATCTGATTTTTCTCCGTACAGGAAAGCAGCAACACACGATGATGAGATCCAGCGTCTTTATGAGGAAATGGAGCTGCAAATCAAGAATGAAAAAGACAGAATAGTGCTGCAGGTACAAACCTCTTGTGGTGATGTCAATCATTTTTTCCTCTTTGTTGCTAATTCTATAAAATACCATATATATCTTCTTCTTACACATCACCATCTCTCTCGTGCCTCCCTGTTTTCTCCCGACACTGAAGGACTATGAGCGCTTCCTGTCTCGCAGTCAAGACATGGAGCTGCAGCTGTCCAGTAAGGAGAAGGAGTTGGAAAAGCTCTTTCAGAAGCAGAGACGGGTGAGTGAGAGGTTTTCCCCCAGAGTGCATTGCAGCATTCACATTCTGTTGGAAAGACTTTACAAACACACAGATGTCCCACAGGTAAATGTAGCTGTCAGGGCAACAACATGTGAGACACATTAAACAAGATGACAGAATGTTAAGAAAAACAACAGGGATGATACCCAAACATACTCATTTACCACAGTCCAACCATCATGAGAGCAGATTTGCATAGCAGCATTAACCTCAAATACTCAGTTCTATAGAGCTGTTAATTTGCCAGTTCTATCAAATACAATCTAATCAATGTTTCCCCAGTGAGCTTCCTCTGCAACAGCACCAGCAGCAGCTTTTGTTGATGGATGTTAATAGGTCGTCACACATCTATTTGCAGACTTGCACTCCGGCTTTTTAGGCTAATTAGTGAACAGAAATTAAGTCTGGTCGTGCCAACAAGGACTTTTCCTCTCTTTACAGCTCCTTAGCGCCTCTAATTAATCTATCAGCTGTTTAGCAGGTTTCCTGTTTATGGGAACATTGTCTATACAGTTCATAGAGGCTGACACAGCGTCTACAGCATTTTGTATCGCTATGCTCACTAATGTACTGCACAAGTCAATGGAACTGAAAAGATATTTGGAGGCAGTCATGACACTGGGTTAAACAGGTCACTACATTTAACAGCTGTGCATTCTAAGAGCTGAGAGCGAGATTGTTGGAATAAAATTTGTGCATGTGCAACAGTAGGGGTCGCCAGTGTCAGACATTTTTATTTTTATACACATGATTGGGCCCAGTCCTTGTTTAAGGCACCATGACACACATTTCATTTTTTACCAAATAAATCCCAAGTCGTCTGATCAAAAGTGTGAGAGAGATCAAAATGAAGGCTGTGTTCAAAGAAGTGTGTGGTGTGACCCGCATCTACCAATACTTATGTAATAATTTAGTATTGACTACTCAGTACTCATGGCTCGGAACGTGGATGTGTTGATGCTCGTCGTGGCTCGTGTGATCCCATCGCAACATGATTTCTAGGTCCTTTTTTAATTTTGTTTCCAGTTGGAGCATCAGTGCAAGGAGCTTCACAGTGAGAAACACGAGACCAAGGTGGAGAACGTGAAGCTGAAGCAGACTAATGACGAGTTGATGCGGGAGCTGGAGAACACCAGCCAAGAGCTGATCTTGGCACAGGAGCAGCTGAGTGCGCTGCAGGATCAGTCCACACGGCTTCATGAGGAGAAGGAGATGTGAGTTGTAGCTCTTAGTTGGCCTTGAACTTTGCTAAATTTTAATGTTTGCTGTTAAGCTGTTAAACTATGATAATCATTTACATCAAATTTCTGACTGTCAAGGTAATAATGGTGATTACATTGTTGCTCAACACAGGGAAATATACAGAGTGACTGAGGGACTGAATCGAGAGCGAGCAAGCCTACTTAAGCAACTGGACCTTCTGAGGTATGGATCTGGAGGTACAGCTGAACTGACCCCCTCTTGATGAAAAATTGCCACAATACATAAATATAGATATCACTCTTGTAGTCTTGTTTAGTCAACAAGTGATGAATTGAAACAGAACTGTCTGTTAATTTGTCTATTTTGAGAACAGTAATTTTGTCACTTTGTCACAAGTTACAAATCAGAATTTCACATCTCAGTCAGTAATTCACCTCTTTCTAGTGGAGTGATCACAGTGCAAATCAGGACTGATTAGTATTTGAGCTCAAAAGATTTTTAGATTGAAGATTCATTGAGCATGTACGGTTCTTTTTAGCAATTATGGGCTTAACTGTCAATTTTGCTGTAGCTTATCACACAAAGCATTATTCCAACAATTAACGACTTTGTCCAATGTCTAGTTAAACAATGTTGAAAATGGTGGAAAAACTCATCGCTTTAAAAGACTAAAGTTTGTCACTCTGTCTTTAATATCTTAATTTCTTTGTGTGTCCAGGGAAATTAACAAACACTTAAGGGATGAAAGGGACATGTGTTATCAGGTATGTCCTCTTTTTTTCATAGATTAAAGGAATAGTATTTACCAGAGCCAAGAATAACCACTCCCAGATTCAGATTGAACCTTGGATTTCATGCTGCAATCTGAGTTGAAGCTTCATGTTTTATTTTCCCAGAAACCAAAGAAAACACCAGGTTTGAGGCAGAGGCCTTTAATCAACGAAATGAAGCACACAAACACAAATGTCTTCAAAAGGTAAACATCACAAAGTGACACATTAAAAACAAGCTTCTACAGGAAGTGTTTTCTTGTTTCCATCAGCACTGCAGTGTGAGCTCTAATGATAATTTCTAACTGCAGTGAGGATGAAGAGGAGCAAACCACAAGCTCTGTGGGGCAGAACCTCACCAACGGGTCGTGCCGGGCCTCCTGCACGGCTGAGAAAAGAGGGCACCTCCAGAGAATCATCTCCATCGAGGAGGACCACCTCCCGCATTTGCTCCAGGATGATTGCCAGGTCCAAACCCCGCTGAGGGAGTGTAGAGAAGCAGAGGATGCCTCAGACAACGAGGAGAATATAGACTTGGTGATGAGCGACATTTACCCGCATGAGTCCCCAGCAGCCCAGCAGCAAATATCGAAAGAAACCGTGGAGAAACGGGTGACCCCCACGTCTCCCAGGGGTCAGCCTGTTGGCAAGGAGACCAGCATAAATGTAAGCATGTGGACATCCAGTAATGTACTGTTAAAAAGCATGGTAGACATAGACTAACCTTTCATTTAAAGATAACAAGAGTGCAATGAATGTAAAAAAAATTAAATTGCAAAATCTCCTCTAGGCAGGAGAAGTGTTGAATTTCTCAGTGACATTGTTGTGTTGTAGCCTCCCTCTCACAAAGTGGAATAAGCCAGCTACCATGATTTGTATTCCTGCAGGATGAAGGTGGTCCCTCGCCGCCTGACCGCCTCTTCAAGATCGTCCTGGTGGGGAACTCCAGTGTAGGAAAGACCTGCTTGCTTAGACGATTTTGTGACGACTCCTTCCACCCTGGCACCTCTGCCACTGTGGGTACGTACCTGATAGTTGTACATACTTGTCAGGTCCTGCGAGGAAAGGCAACAGCACACCCAGCCCTGTGGTTGACCTCAGGCTCTGCATGTGTTTGCTAACAAAGCAGATGTTATAACACTGCCGCAGTGTCAGCAGTAAAAATACAGGCTGTAAGACTTTATATAAACTTGTGATGTGGCTCATCAATAGTGCAAAATATTGTGATAAGCGCGTTTATAACATATGCTGTTGCCTCCTTACCATACAATACAGTATGACTTACAATAACGTTTATAATGTAATCACTTAACATTCACTTAATGATAACTATTGTGTTTATACATCATATATATGATCTACTGTCCTGGTCATGGGTGCAGCTAATCTGAAATTTGAATATATTGTCACCAGTCTTGAAGCCAATAGAAAGAGGCAACTCTCCAATGTAAGAAATAGATCCAAACAGAAAGTGTCTTGTTTATGTTTGGTCTTACATTTGTCATCATAGTAAAATATTTTGTTTTGAGCACAGTGACACTCACTGTGTGTGACAGCTCAGCAATAAAAGAAAAGTCCTTCAAGGCTACTGTCAAGGGGCTTCAGTTAAGCCTTTGAAATCCTTCTTGGTGTAAATATTTTTAAGGTGCATTATGTAGTAGTCGGAAGAGAAAGGTCTACGTTGACTGATTTTTTTTTTTTTCCCCCCTAAACAAACAAGTGGTTATATTTTATGACTGACTAAACAAATTGACCGTTCAGACAATTTCAGGACAGTTTCATGTTGTTTTTCTTTGTTTATATTTGGAGGACCCTGCCAACTTTCTAGCTTCAAACAGAGTTCTGGGGACCTTATTTTCCTCTAAGAATAGCTTGTTTATTCAGTTATTCAAAAATGTATATGTTTAAGTCAATATTATTACCTCATTAACATTGTAAATATAAAAATTCTGAGTTTGAATTTCTTCTCCAAAACTACATTTTGCCCCTTAAAAAGTTTGGAAGTAGCACAGAATAACAATGAGAGTCCATTTCAATTGTTCAGGTCCTTTCATTACTCTGAGTGTTATTTTTCAGTATCCACGTTTGTATTGTATTACTTCAGATAAGGCAACTGTGACATCGATTCAGGCCAATGTATGGATTTGTATACTGCACAACAGTACACATTTATCAGGTGATATGCTCTGTGTTGTTGAAACAGTACACAGAAAACTATATTAAAACAGACTGTGCTGACTAATGTGTTCTTGTCTGTATGTGCAGGTATTGATTACAGTGTAAAGACGATAACTGTGGACAACAGCCAGGTGGCACTGCAGATGTGGGATACGGCGGGACAGGAGAGGTGAGGCATTAACACAAAACATTTTCACACTGTAGACATTTTGTACAAAAGTCTTTACTGTACTCTAACACTACAGTACCTCTGTCGCTACTTTCCCCCAAGAGAGTGTTTTGGAATTCTTAGAAGTTCCATTACATCAAACTGTTTCCTTGTTTTGTGTAAAACTTAAAAACGCTTCCCATGTTCTCTCTTCATGTAGCAACAGACTTACAGTAAAATCAAGAGTTTCGATCAGTGTCTTAAACTAAATTCACCTCAACAAGTTTTCGATTGAAAAGATGATTCCTGTATTTTTAACAAGTTCTACAAACATAGGTAGAGTCAAGAGTTTTATGTGATTTTTGAAGTGCCAGTGAACACACAACACTATCTCTTTTTGTCTACTTCCTCCTCCTCCACCACCCGCAGGTATCGAAGCATCACCAAACAATTCTTTCGCAAGGCCGACGGTGTGGTTGTGATGTATGACATCACAGCCCAGCAGAGCTTCACAGCCGTCAGACAGTGGCTGACAAGTGTAAAGGTAAGACAGTTACTGTCACGCTGTGCTACACATATTTCACAGAACTACAAAACAAATGTTTTTTGCTTTAACTTTTGTGTTTCTGTGCAGTTGTCGCTTGTCTTCGATTCATAAGAAGAAGTTAAAATAAATGTCACTGTATTAATATGTAGAAGATGTCAGACAGATAAAGGTCAGTTACTGAATTTGTTTACACGCTTGTTGACACCGCAGGCTGGCTCCCACCAGGGAACCAACAGCAACAGAAAAGCTGGCGGCCTGGCCATTTAACAACAAAGGAATTTCCAAAGATGAGTTCCTCTGAGTCTGTAATCTTTGTTCTTCGCAGGAGAGTGCAGGCGAGGACATTCCCGTCATGCTCTTGGGAAACAAAACGGACAAGGAGATGGAGAGACAAGTTCAGAAAGGAGTGGGTGAAAGACTTGCCAAGGTCTGTCTGTATGGTCAACTAATCTCAAGGTTCATAGTGGACATATTCATGTTGGCCTCACTTTTATGTATGTTTGTTCAATAAAAGAGAGACAGATGATTATGTAATAGAGTATTTATGTGTTGTGATTCTGAGCTTTATTTGAACATTTGTCTTTTCTTAGTTTTTGTTCCTCTAATCCCTGTGCTTTAGTTTCTATGGTGACCATGTGAGCTAATATTGTAACATGAGAAATGTTTTTTTTTCTCTCTGTGCTTTTTCATCTATCAGTACAGAACTCACTTTTCTTGATAAGCCTCTAATCATCATTTGCCTCTTTTTCAGGACTGCCAAATGACTTTCTATGAGTGCAGTGCTTGCTCCGGACACAATGTGGTGGAGTCCATGGTGCATTTAGCCAGGTGAGCAACAATAATGGCCTTTGTCGAGCAAACATGGAAACAAAGAGACAATAATTGCGTTATGACTAATTATGAAGCGCCTGTCTGCTTGAACAGCTTTCAAAGTGGGATTACGTCTGCACTGAAACGAGGCATATCGTACAGAGCCAAATGTTTTGTAATTTCTGTTGGAGGCTCAGAGGACTTTTTCTTATCAGCTGTTTCTGGAGAACACAACAGACAGCTTGAGCGAAAACAATGCGAAGTGCACAATCAAATTGTGTTAAACATACTTTGTCTCCTTTGTGTGAGAACGTAAGTTATTTCCTTCAATTCAATTCAAGGTGTCCAGTTAAAACGTGCTGCAATTTGCTTCATTTCTTTACATCAGAAAGCTGCACCAGGAACCTTATTTAATCAGTTGACTGAATTGCCCTGATGTCACACAAACAACATTTGAAGACATCGTAAAATGTTCCTGCTGGGCTAATTTTGTCCACCGTGTTTCTTTGTTGGCAGCTTTGATATCTACCAAACAGAGACATCTCGGACTAACTGCTTGTTTTCAATACACTCTCTGTAGTCTGTGGTCCAATGAACAAATTAGGTCTCCAACATAACATCAGTAGTAGTATTGTTGCTATTAATGAGATATGAAAGCATCAAACACGCATTTTAGATGAATGAAATGTATACACAATGTAAACACAAAAAAAGACGGACATTATCATGAATAAATATTGTGATTAATTCCATATTCCTGCTCAGAAATGCACTATAAATGACATTTCTGTGTGAAATATGCGTTGCTTCAATTATAGAAAGTATGACAGTCGTGTGTCCTGTCAGCGCTGGTTCATTTGTCCGTGCCTCATTCTTTCCCCCAGACTTCTGAAAGAGCAGGAGGACAGAGAGAAGGAGAAGACGGTCCAGCTGGTCGGTGGCACCTCAGATAAGAAGAGATCCTGCTGCTAGCAGTTAAACCGTAACACATACAAAGTAGCACTACCCTTTACAAACACACACAATGCGACGTGATGGTGTGACCACATGTGCCACAGAGAACACAGTATTCTTAATGTCAGCACAGACGTTTCACACACACAGTCTTCCTTCCACTTTGTAGCACATCAGAATAACTACTGTATTCGTGTTGTCACTGATGTTATTGCACTATTATAAACTACTCTGTCCTTTTTTTCAGATTGCAAACCTCTTTTACAAATTTATGAATGATTATAATGTATAAAAGTTCAAATGTTTCCTTTTAAGGGTTAGATATAAAAACAACTGAACAAAGTCAACCCTAGCCCTTTTGAGTCTAACTAAGACTTTTTATTTTTAAAATGTTGGATGTTCCTCCAAAGTCTGACTGTAGCTTTCATATATTTATTTAGCTGTCAAAGACCTTTTATCCGTCACATGTGGCCTTTTTAACTATGTATTAATATATCCATTCACTATGTTGTGATATTTTTTAGCCGTTTGATTCTTCATATTTTGTACACATGGCAAAGACACAGTAACATGAACAATTGTGAAATTGAATGCATTATCAAACAGCCTTGCAGTAAACGCTAGCTAGAGAGAGAGATTTGATTTCAGTGTTCAGCCCAAGTTTAGTTGTGGTGTCATGTGACATGGCAGATAGATATTGCACAGGTGTTGAAGGGTCTTCACCTGGTGGACAGCCGCACAGTCAGAGGTAATGTGTCCCCTCAAAATTCAAACATCATCTTGTGGTTAAGTCATGAAAAACTTAACATTTACTGCAGGGCTGTCATATCTAATAGTATTTTGTTTTGCAGCTGTTTGCATTGTGTACATTATTACTGATATGTAATTTGTTGTTCTTGGTGTAACAGTACCACATGTCATTGGGTTGTTTTCTATTTAGATCATGCTTTGTTTTCTAAAAAAATCAGAACATTATTTGCTCCCGAAAGACCAGAAGTGCAAAATACATATTTATTTTATATTTCCTCTGTGCCGAGTATTCCCTGAAAATGGTGTCACAAAACATGTTGAGTGAGTTAAAGTTAATGTTTAGATTTTATTTTTTGCACTATGGTCATTAGTGCTTCACTACTGCCAGTGTCTTGCACATCACTTTAATGTATATAAACCATGTAAATAGCAAAAAACAAACAAATGAAGAGTCATTAATGTTGTTAAATGGCTCGGTGAAGTTTTTTCTCTCTGTGATAATGAAACACCGCATCACCCAGTGGAGGAGTTTGGACACTGCTGTTTATTCAGTTTTGAGGCCGACATGACAATATGTGAAACAACATATTCAATATATTTCTCCATAAGATAGTAATACATTTCGAACTAACATGCCAATTTATCTGAATTTTTATGACTTATAAACTAGATGTCAAACCATGTCTGTGTGCTCTGAGCAGTCAAGTTTTCATCAGACATAAGTTTTCCTTAAACGTGTTAATAAATAAATAACTTATCATGTGCAATTGATCGTTAGCATTAGTGACTCATATTGCTTATTTGTACCAGTCAGCGCTCTGTACTAACACACAGGATCAGAGGATCTGTGCTCTGAGAAGGCAGCACATAGTTTGATACTGCACTTGTTGTTGATTGTTAGTAGCATTATTTGCAGTCTTCATAAACTATCTAGGTTCCTCCATTGCTCACAAAGACTTGCACTGTATATTTTGGTTACAGCCCTGCAAAGATTCATTCAGGCCTTAGTATAATACATAAGACGAGGGAATTGAGGCTGGTTGTTGGCTGTCTCTGAA
Source organism: Diplodus sargus (assembly GCA_903131615.1). Lineage (NCBI taxonomy): Eukaryota > Metazoa > Chordata > Actinopteri > Spariformes > Sparidae > Diplodus > Diplodus sargus. Next base: position 3,167,883 of record CAEMYA010000008.1, read on the forward strand.
CTGGACACGATCATAAACACAAGCTGGGATGGATAATATATCACCAAATGTCTTCATAGGAAAAACTTGATGTATTTTCTATTATTTTCTAAGTGGATATTTGAGGAACATTAAAAGAGACATATTATGCTCATTTGCAGGTTCTTAATAGATTTACTAGTAGTACAGGTTTACATGCTGTAGTGCTCAAACAGTTTGCTCATTCTGTCCAGTGCTGCAGTTCTGTACTCCCCCTCTGTCTGAAGCACTCTGTTTTAGCCCCTGTAATTCAATTCGTACGTGCCAAACTAGTAAGTATCAGAAGTACTACTTACAAGGCATTTCAGGAGCAGTGTTTTCTGTGGGAGAGAGGAGCTTCTGTTGGTGCGGACCTAGACCTCCTTTACGTGCACAAGAACAAAAACACTAACTAAAGGAAGGAAAAAAAGAAAATGCATAATAGGTCTCCTTTAATGTGAGGTTTTATTCAAGATAGCCTTTGCCAAGATCCACATCTTGTCTGAAGAAAACCCGTTAGTGGGCACCTTGGCATTGACCTTAGTAAGAGCACAGGTGAGGTGAAGTGAAAAGATCCTTTTCATTGGCGTCCACACACTGCAGTGTGTCCCGTTGTAACTGTGCAAGTTAGTTTTTAGACTGAGATACGGTCTGTAAACTGTGGTATCACGCCGTGTGATAGTACTCCTACCTGTATGCATGCTGCAAGGAACATGATTCTTCATGTAATTAGGTTCAAACCAAGATACAGGTGCAGATCATCAAGCACTATCACTTTTTTTTTATCTGTTCTCTGACATCGGAGCTCGTTGCTAGGACTATGTTGAGTTAGATCGCTTGACGGAGACCATGTCTACGTGTAGACTAAAGAAGCAGAGTAGCGAGCGTCTGTACATGAAACCACTGATAAAAGCTGAATGCAGCGGTGCGGAAAAAGAAAAACTAGATGCACTTTGGCACTTGGTCAAGGCATTGAGGATGGGGAGGGCATGTTATTGGCATGTCAACATCACAACACACATCTGGAGTCCGGGCAAAACTGCGCAAGCTCCGACACCTTCTATTACACACTCACAGGAAGCTACTAGTACACCGACGATGCAAACACGTGTCACCATTCACGTTACACACACACACACACACACGCACCTACGCAGGTTTGTCCTTGGCTGTTTGATACAGCTATGAATTAAAACATCTCTCTGTTAATCATTCCCCTACAGTACAGTACTATGACATAAGAATTACACCTTAAAATCAGTCGGCTACCTATAGCAGAACATACGATACGATAATAAATTCAATGAGCTCTAACCCTCCAGAACCTTCAAGTTGCTGTGGAAAACAAAATACTGAACAGAAACACACGGGTACACCACTCCATCGGACGTATACGCACATCAAGGATCAATAACATTCATCAAGACTAGAAAATATTTCCCGACCTCTTTTTCGTCAGTGTTACATTCAAGATTGTTTAACAGTCGGCATCAGTAACTTCCTGCCTTCGTCGTATACTTTAGTGACAATAGTTTTATTGTCAGTGGGGCCGCCCCTGCTTGGTCTTTGGCCTGTTCTTTTTTTTCCTCTCTCTCTCTCTCTCTCTCTACGCCCCTCTCATATCGTCTGGGGTCATGGGAGTGTCTCTGTCTCCCTCTGGTGCTCAGGGGTTGTACTCAACGGGGCACCAAAGTCCCCCCCCCACCGGTTGGACTTAACGCATCTTGTAGTCATGGGCTATGGCCGCTTCACACAGCTGTCCTTTGAAATCCAGCTCGAAGGTGAAGTCCAAGTCGCGCTGCGGGGTTCGGGAAGGGGGGGGGGAAGAGAAAAGAGAGGTTGTTTTCAGAGAGAGTGGGTGGGTGTGGAGGAATGATTGAGCAAATACTTCAATAAAAGAAAGAGAGTGCTATCAGGGTTTCAATTTGACCCGGCGGCCGAACATGATGTTAAATAAGCACAGGCTGTTTGTGTTAGACAACAGAAGGGAGCGAGTCCCACTCCTCTCTCCCAGAGGAGGAGGAGAGGATACTGACAAGGTCAACAATAGAATCTGTTGTTGTTTGTCTGGAAGTCACTGCAGTGCGGCTGGCGAGCCTGACCGCCATCCAACACCGAGGAGGAAACAATCTGCTGTGGGCCAGCAGGCGCAGGAAATGAATCATTTCTCAGAGAGGATAAGGGCTCCAATCACACTGCCAGACACTCTATATTATATTTGTATTATATATGTGTTGCCACTAGACATCACTTAAATACACCACCCACCACCATCTGAGGTATAATTACACATGCTACTTGCACAATATGGAAATGAGACTGTATTATACTCACAGCATTTTTCTCATTGGGCTTCATAGCAATGCTGCCAGTGATCTCTTCTCCTCTTCGCACCGTCAAGTAGTCCTCCAGGTAAAACACGGTCTGCTTCCAGTGGGTGTACGGAGCATCAGGTGCTGCAACACACACACAGAAAAACACACACACTTTTCAAATGAACATCAGCTATTTCAATGTTGTAACTAAGCGCTGCCACTTTCTAATAAGACAGCCTTTCAGAAGGGTTTCATCAGTTTTTACCACTGAGTTTAGTCATGGTTAATAAACCATTTTTTGATATTTAGGGGAAGAAAGAAAATAAAACATTCAGAATGATATTTTCACTGGAGTATAACCCCCTGAAACTAAGAACTGAGGTTGTCTTGTTACCTATTTTACACATTAATCCGTGTTTACAAATCCTGAGAACCACTGCATATGTGAAAACTTGGTATAAAGGTTTTTGTGGCTCCAGAGGGCGCTGCAGGTGTTTTCATAAATTGCCTCCAGCGATGTCAGTCATTGACCAGATTGCATTGTGGGTAGTGCAGGAGCCCGGTTTTGAAAAGCAGGCTAGTACTGGCATTGTACACCATTGAAAAGTTTAAAAAAAACTGAGTAAAATCAATACATGAGAACCGTAGATATCGTCTTTTTCTACATGCTTTTCAAAACCTGGGGCCTACATTACCCACAACGCAACTTAGCCACAGAAAATGGGTGGACTTACCCTTTAAAATCAGCTTTTTATATCTACAGAGGGAACAGGTCCTCTTCCACAGAGACTGCTATGATGTGCCTCATTGTTTCTACAGTAGCCGAGGAGGGACAAACCAAACACTGGCTCTATGAGGGCCTTAAACTTCTTTTTCGCATTTTAAGTGGCCACTGTAGGGGAGGCTTAGACAAGGGGTGTTCAGTTGGTTGAAATCTGCAACCTCGCTGTTTAGATGCCACTTAATCCTACACACTATAGCTTTAATCAATGTTTGTTTTACTTTATTTGCACAAACACAAAATTAAATAAAATCGACAGATGTGTCATGAGAGATCAAGAAGCCATAGGGCTTGTATGAAAGACTTACATATTGCACCTTTAATAAAGCCATTAGCTACAATTTCACCTTTTACAAAGGGTGTCTGATACAAAAGTTGTACTTGCAAAGTTTTAAACACACCAACTAAAGCTTGTCATCCCATTTTCAGTGATGCATTGGTTATATCTCTATCCACTAAAGCCTTTTCAGTATTACCGAGGATGTGATGTGTACTCCAGCAAACACTGGGCAGAAGGCAGACAGACACCCTGGATATGTTGTCAGTCCATCATGAGGCTAACAGAGACACACAGGCTCTACCTGACGTGAATGAAGAATAAACACAAACCGGACAGAGAGCTGGCAGAGACAGGAACTGAGCCTGTCCATCCTGTTGTGAAGCAATGGTGCAAAAACAGCCAGCGGCTCCACTTGAGTTCAAGATGACAGCGCTGAAGTGAAAGGGAGGAAATGCATGACTGCATTCTTGACCCCTCCACTGTCGCTCGAGTCAATCTTCTTTCGCCACAGTTCCAATTTGTATCTATTGTGCTATCTTACATTAATCTATGTGTGTGTGTGTGTGTGTGTGCGTGTGTGCGCGTGTGCGTCTGTGTGTGCGTGTGTGTGTGCAGGGAAATAAAATAAATCCAACACACCAGCCTCAAAATAAATGTGAAACTCCCCAGTGCCCTGACCATCACTGATCGCCCAGCCGTGATTCATGAGGTCAGTGGCGCTTAGATCGACTTTCTGCCAGCCGCCCTGGTGCAGCGCGGTAGCTCTGCCTTCATAGATGAGCACTTTGTGAGACTGTAGATAAAAGGGCCTGCCAATCAGCATGTCTGCTGCACAGGCTGGCCGCTCAGTATTTTTTCAACAAAGTTCAATAAAGACACTAATGAGCTAGCTGTGTTTCTTATGCTAATTTGGTGGATGAGAGGGCATTTCCGCTGACCGGCATGAGCTGTCATCTTTGACCCCAGCCTGCTGTTTAATCCTTGGCTGTGAGTCTGTGTGCGTCTGATACGATACTTCTCGCAGGACTTTATGGGGAATCGATGGCAGGCCCTGGCTTTGGGATGAAGTGAAAAACTTGTTTGACAGAGAATCTTACAGAAAAACCAAAAGACAAGAGGTTGGTATGGTGGAAATAGATGAGGTTGGGGAACGATCTGATACATCTTGTCTTTATTTATTTTTCTGGTGATGCTTTAATCTGGCAACCAGAGGGCCAACACATTCATTCTACTACATGCAATGTTTCATTTCAATTACAGTGGCACAACCACTAGAGGTCAGTCACACACAGATTTTGACACTGTTCATTTTCACCCACCCAGCACTGTTTGGATCGTACCAATCAGCCTGATCTGAGCTGCCGTACAGTAAAGAGACAGTGACTTTTATTGTGAAAGGTGCCTTCGGAGCCCCAACACAGACCATGTTTGGAAGAAATGCTCTTTCATCTGTGAGTGGAGGTATTTCTAAACACAGAAACTCCCCATACTTCTACTCGGCAGCTACCAACTGGATGGAACGTGATAAGCTTGATAAATGCACCACTGTATATTCCGGGATGCTTTGAGCTTGTTACTCCTGTTTTACTTTAGCAACATAATTACCAGAAGTGCTAAGTGAAGCTGTCGAGGTTCTTGATTTCAGGGAGCATTTGGTTCCACATAAAATGTTTGCTTGCGAATGTTTTCTGTCTGTCCAATAAAATAAAATTTGGTTCCAGTTTATATAGAAGGGGCCCAGCAACGTCCTCCCTTCCTCCTTCATTGTTACTCCCTTGCACTAAATAATACTGAGTTATACCCACAATTCACCACAAAGCAGAAGTCAGTTCGCATTTTTGCGCTTCCAGTTCCCTCGTCTCAAAGTCAATGAGTTTTTTGAATGGGGTTTGGGATAAATGCCTGAAAGGTCTGTGGCTAAGATATTTAAAGTTCTTTGTTCTGCAACATAAAATACATCATGAAATGTCCCACAATTGCAAAGTGCTAACATGTCTTAAAAACTGCAGTTGCTAAAAAGTGTCTATATGAGACTACAGACACTGTCAGGGGCATTCAGCATCATCATGTGGAACACAGAGACTAATCTGATCTGCTCACTAGTCCGTCTTAACAAGCGCAAATTTAGTTGCAAACTAAAGTCACATAGGCGTTTTGTCGATGGAACCAGGGCGATGCTAACATCTAGCCTGACTCTGTCTGGGAGTCTCCAACCACTTGCTTCCAGTCTTCATATTAAGCTACATAAAGCTGACCGACTGCCACCCATATTTTCATATCTAAAGGGGGCCTATGTAACAATTTGTAGCAAATGGCGCGTATTGATCACTTTGTTATTGGCCACATGTAAGGGGATTGAAACATGATGTGGAAACCGTGACCTTCACTGTCTCTTTCTGTTGCCTATACAAACCTGTGGACGATTTGTCTGGCGTGTTTAATGCTGCTGGACTGTTGGATTTCTTTTAGTGTAGGACAGCTCTGCTCCGCTAACAGAGCAACGGGGGCTTACTTTTGTGTGCTAACATAAAAACATAAACGACCCGCTTCCAGCACAACACTGAAGTTCAGCGGAACCCCTTTAAAGGACCAACATAAAAATGGTAAGTATCATCTTCTCATAATATTAAACTATCCCGATGCGCACTTTTTTGTTTACTTGCTAAGTGGTTCATGCTTTCATCTGCTGAGGTACATTTGTTATCAGCTGTAAGAGCTGTTGAATTTCAAGTTCAGGTCATCCATTTCTATTTTTCCCTCGCTGCGAACTAGAAGGTTATGCTTCTTCTGCATTGCAGATTTGCCATCTACAGGGCTCACTGAAGCAATCAAGGGAAGACGGCAAATTAAAAAGGAACTGAGAGCACCCACAGCCTCAGTAGGGTTCCTGCTCTGCTGCACTTTGAGCAGACTCAAGGGTGATATTGAATCTGAAACTGCACTCATCTCTCTGTGTGGAGGCTGGTGATAAACTGGAGATGTATTATTTTTTGATTATAATTACCATCTCTGTAATACATCACTGTAGCGCTAATGCTTTAAATATGCTTACACAACCACGCATACACCATGATCCCGGCCACGCTGTGTGTAAAGTGAGAGAGTGTCTGAGGCAGCGTACCGGTGGAGAAACCAGTCTTCTTGTGACACTTGGTGAACTCGATGTGGAAGTAGGTGACCAGAGCGTGGATGTAGTCGTTCCTCTGGATCTGCAGGCAGAACGTTGAGGTAAACGTGAGGTCCTCAGACTTCACCGTGTAGATGTCCACTTCCTGTTGAAGTAAAGAGACAGAGTCCTCTCAAATATCCGGACCACATAAACAAAACTCTGATCACCCCCTTTTCCCCCCTATATGTTAAAATTTGGAATATGATTATTTCAGATTGTACATTTACAAGGAATTCGTACTCCATATTTGTAGTTGCTTTCAATGTGTTTACACCGGAGTAGACCGAACGACTATGAATAGGTTTGCCGTCTTGATAAGAGCTAGTTAAGAAAATAACACGCCAGCTGGTTAGCTTATCTGAAACAGGGGAAACAGCTTGTTGGCTTAAAAACTGCCAGAAAACTTTAGATTTGCTTGTAGGTAGATTTTAAAACTTGGAAGGAACTTAGAAGTTAGCTGATGTCAGTTGTTTATCTTCCAGATAAAGGGACAGTTACAGGAACTGTTCCTTACTTCCTGCGAGGTCAGGCATTTTGTTAATTTCTCAGGTAATAGTGCTTGGATCCAGATGTAAAAAGCTCTGGCCTATTAAGGTGGCTGGTGTCTATGAGTCAATGCAATTTAATGCAGATCCTACAATGTTATGATCTTAAGTTATGGTTAAGCAGTTATGGGTGCTTTAGAGTTTAGAGTGATTCGGGCTGTTGAGTTGAATAAAAGGGGACTTTTGGGCCTTGGTGGAGGTATGAACAAAGTGCCAGTCTAGTTTCACATGCAATATTTAAACAATACCAAACAACATGGCTATGAAAGATGTACAGTACAACTTCAACGTGCAAAAACACACGAGACCACCAGTATACCCAGCTGGGGTGATGTCAAGATCCCAATGACTGCCAAAAAGACCTCCAGTGACCCTTGTGTGGGTAGGACAAGCGTAGGGGACCTGGGATCATTTGGGAGCTCTAACTGTTGACAAGCTCCAGGTGTTAATACATGCACCGTGCTGGCAACCCCCATATCTGTAGACGTCCCCTGGTTTCGCGTGAGTTTAACAGGGTATCTGCTTCCACACTGGTTCAGAGAACATCATGTTCCAGATCCTGATTTACTGTCGTTTGAACGGCACCGTGCCAACATATCATGTTAGCTTTGATGACTGAGCAACAGAGCGGGGTGGCGCTCACCTTCCCCTGTAGGTAAACATGTAGGCAGAGGTGTGATAATCTCGTTTCATGTACCATCGGCGCTAATAAATATGCACGGCTTGCTTGCTGGCTTTGGTGCCAGATGCCACATTTGCTGTGGAGGAATGAGCCTTATGTCTGTTGGCAATAAACACGGTGCGATATTGGTGTCAGATTCCCCTGCTGCCTTCTGAAAATAATCACTCCCATAAACACCTTTTCCAGATATTTACACGAGTCATGCAGTACTAACTTCTCAAAGTCATATTTCAAAGTTTAAGACAGCAATATAATGTAATGCACCGCGATGTTTACCCTCCTGCTATTACGTTAAAGGCAGAATAAAACATTTAAGAGCACCATCATGGAGGTTATTTATGTTAAATTAATTATTTTCTGCACGATTATACTTGGCAATGATCCTCTCTGTGTGTTGCTACCATAGTTTCAAGCCGCAGTTTAATAACATGATGTCCTATGTGTACTACTCCTCAGCCATACAACTTTAATGAGGCCATTCAGTAATCCATTTAAAGACAATAAAGCTTGTCAGCGGAGTATTGTTTGTTGTAGGGCTTCCCTTTTTTTAAAGACTCAAAGACAAGCAGCGTTCCCCTCAGCTTCACAGAGATTTTTATTAAACTTTCATGACTTATTTCTTTGCTGAGTTTATATTTTATATGCATCGAAAACAAAAGGCTGTCTGAAGCAAAGAAAACTGGCTGCTTGATAATCAGCGGCGCGACAACAGCGACGCTGAAGTCAAGTAGCGATCAAAAAGCAATATTCCACGAGGACAGAGGTGAGAAGGGGCAGAGACGTCTCATCAACGGCAGCCATAAGGTCACCAAGACAAGGAGAACAATCAGGAGGACTAGACAGGGGGCTATTGACATGCGTGGCACAGCAGCCTGAGTCCTCTAATCCACACGGTGAGAGGACGACGGCCACACGGCAAGGTTGTACTCAAAGCAGCCGCAGCATGGCATACAATATGTTCAGCAATCAATCAATGTCACTAAATAGTTAATGCTAATGTGTGTACATGTGTGTGGTTTGCCACTGTAATAGTGCAGTGTCTCTACATAATAGAGTCCATATTAGCCACCTTACTAGCATTTTCTATGGGACAGCTGTAATGTATTGGCATTGTAGAGTATAATTACTCCTTATTTTGTTACAGTGAGAGGGAATTAGAAAGATAATTAGAAAATGTGTGTGCAGTATCAATAAACCTTGGTAATAATCAGGAATATTCAAAGTTGATCAAAGGTCCATTTAGCAGCTGTTATTGTTGGTTTGATCATATCACATGATCCTGCCCCGTTGTCACTGTAATGTATACATGTTAAAGTGTTTGTCTCTTTTGATGTGGGGTTGTTATCCCCAGTCAGTGTATGACCTGCAGTAGATGAAAGGAACTTGGAGCACCGAAAATCAAGCAGAGCATTGTACTGCTAAACGGGATCGACAGCAAGACCTATTTTAGCAACCTAAAAGTAGGCACACTTAAAAAAAAACATTTTTAACATTTTCTGTGATTTTCATTGCTGTCAGAGACACATTGCAGGGTAGGCAGAGCTGGGCTTGTGTGTAGGAACACAGATATTGTACGGTAAAGTGCCAAAAATGTTCAAAATGTAGCGTACACTTTTATTTACTTTAGGCTTACCTTCTTTGAGGTAGCTAAAAATACGTCTTGCTGTCGGTCCTGTTGAGCAGTACAATGTTCCGCCTCCCTGTCGGTGCTGTGCACTGCTTCTCATCTTCTGCAAGTCATACACTGACTGGAGGTGAGTACCTCATACAACCCCACATCAAAAGACCTAAACTTTCTCAAAGCGCCAGAAAAGCTATGAAGTAGACCTTTTCTGGTAAAACTGTTCCCTCAACTGCTCGCAAAAATGAGCTCTCAACCTCAGCTTTGAAACCACCATAGATGAAAAGTGCCCTGGTAAAATGAAAATTCAAACATCTAGAATTGACTGTCCAGGTAAACTCTAAATATCAAGACATTCGCTCAAGAACAGCTACTAAATGATGTTTTCAAGGTCAAGAGAGAACTCTGCACCTCAACAAAGATGATTCTTTATCGTTGTTTACATTTAGGGCGTTTAGCAGATGCTTTTGTCCAAAGCTACTTATCGTAATTCATACATACATTCATACACTGATGGCTGCCATGCAAGGTGCCAACCAGCACATCAGGAGCAGTTTGGGGTTCAGCTTCTTGCTCAAGGACACATTGACATGCAGACAATGGAAATTGAACCAGCAACCTTCTGATAGCAAGACGCTAGCTTGACGTGTTGAATTGACCACTGGCTATCAGTGGCTTTAATAGAGCACAGCAGGCAGGCTGAATCTAGTCACATGGTTCCTGCAGCCTTTGTAATGCTGCCATGCCGCACACAGCACAGTGCCACATGCTTTGAGCTAAATGCTAACAACAGCCAGCAAAAATGCTAACACGTTGACCTAAACAGGTGTAATCCCAACTATGTTCACCATCTTGGTTTGGTTGTTAGCATGCTAACATTAACTAATCATTAATAAACACAATGTAGCCTACAGCTGTGACTGATGGGAATATTAGTTTTGCAGGTGTTATGTTACTGTTAAGTTGTGTTAAGATGTTAAGTTCAACAATTGGTTTGTGGAATACTGTCTTGTAGCCTGTAGTTTGGCATTACGAACACTACCATCTTGTTTTTCTTTTGTGCAGGTATTGGCTATACATAAGCCATATTTCATACAGTCAGTGGTATTTTCTCAAAAACTTCATTATTGACAGTTTGGAGTCATGATCAAAGGATGTTGTCAGAATAAAACTTATGGCAAACAGTTGTGTACATTTTCATCCTGAGGGGGTCATGAATGTGTCTATCAAACGCTCTAACAATCCATCCAGTATTGTCAAGACATTTCACTCAAAACCACGAATGTCAGCATCATCATAGTAGTGAGATATTTCAGTTTGGATCGAAGTGGTGGACCGACTGAAATGACTTCCCTAATGTAAACTCTTATCTGCACTGCACTGGGTCTACAGCTGACATGTAGTCTGGCATTGTGATAAATCGATCATCTGCCATCAGTAAAAATATTGTTAATATTTTACTCACCTTGATGAGGCAGGAGTTGGTCACCACCTGTTTGGGGTCCACTACGTCCACCAGTGGTTCCTTCATGGCCACATTACGGATACAGGTCATGTCAAAGCCGTACACGTTCTCCCACCCTGGTAAATAAAGCATCATTGAGTAACTGTGCCACCATGATTTTCTTTTCTGTTCTGTTTCTTCTTTTCAAGTTTTGATTCAGTTTAGTCAGTTTTAAAGGAGAAGCAGTTGGGCTGCAGGTGTGAATCAACACTAGTTGGGGTCTTGGGGCCCAGACACGCCAAGGTGACATCAAAGAAGTAATGGGGACAAAGGCCATTAGTCTCTGCACTTGAACACATCACAAAGAACAAAGCTAATGGCCAGCTACATCAAAGGGCATACCTCTCCATACCACCAGGTACTGCCAGGTAGCAGTGGTCTGTATTTGTCACTCAAAAAAGGAAACTGGAAGGCTCGAGACTTCAGATATACAAACCATTGTTATGATAAGGGGTTTTTGTCACTGTTTTTGCTTACTAATCATTAATGTGTCTGATAAAAAGTTAAAAATGTACAAAGTATCAATGGTGTGGGATGCACCGCAACAGCTCCTGCCATAGCTGACACTGATGTGTCACTGGCCTTTACTCAAAGAGCTTCCCAGCCACCCGAGAGTTTTTGAACAGTTCTCATTTTGACGGATGAAACTCACAATGTAATTGTAGATGATTTGTAAACATAAGCCTCCTTGAACACAACCTCCCCTCATGCCTTGAGTACACTGCTTTGGAAGAATCCTGCCATACATTATTCATTACGCTCCTTAAGATAGTGTGTGAGCAAACATCTCTATCAAGACCCAGAAGGAGAGAGCTGCTTTAGTGAGTCGGAGAGCTGGTGATAATGAACAGGTCACAAACCCCCGGGGATTTTGTAATGTACTGTATTTGCATTTCTTGCTGCCCACTTAACCAAGGCAGCATGCAGCTCAGAGCAGCACTAATGACTACAGGATGCTCTCAGAATACTGGAGTGCTCCAGAAGGCCGCTTCGAACTGAGTCGTAAGGTCATGTTGGGCCATGTGCCCCGAGAGAAAGAAGTTTGTGGTCAATATATGCGCTCCTCTCACCGCTGCAGACTGGACAAAAGTATCCGGGCAAATATTCACACTGTATACGACATGGATATTTTATGGTGCAGTGCGGTTGTGTAATTTCCCAGATGTAAGAGGGAGCCTGAGTAGGAGGCCTTTTGGCCATTGTTCTGTTTGCATGCCTTTTGTCATTCGGGTTGTGCACTGGCTTCACGGAGACTCTGACGCTGTCCTAATGCTCTGTGTCCAGCAGCAAAACATCGCCCACAGTCCTCCTGACAGCTTCGGAATGGGATGATACACAGATGGAGAGGCCTGTTGACTTACAATATGAGTTAACACCCCCAGTGTTATGCCTGAGGGAAAGTTCAAAATCATTTGAAGAGCACCCACGCCTGTGTGAGCACAAGACAGAGGTGTGGAGGTGTGGTGTGTTCTACATCCACAGTTCATTTGCAATGTAAAGAAATAATCCTGGTTATGGCCACCAAAGAGCTGCAAAGGGTTTCTAATAGATCTAATACACACATCCAGTTCCACATACAATCTCTCACACTGAACTTACAATGTATTTTGAAGTCTTTGTACTGCCTGTCCTCAATGGCCACCACATACAGAGAGGCGCGGTCAGGAAACATTAATCCACCGGGTTTCTGTTTGACAGAGGAGGCAAGAGAATAAGTCACAATTCATCCAGAACACATTACAAAAGGTCTACATTACAGCATTGGTGACATTTTCATTCTGCAGCCAAGTACAAGTTAAACCATGTGGTGTTATTGTCCCCTCAGCGTGCAGACTGGAATACAGACTGGACTACATGACTACAACTATCATTTTTCAAAAGCAAAAGATGCTAGAAAAATAAAGAGTCGCATGCGATATGATAATGTAAAAATCCTGCTTTAATTTTTGCTTTTAAAACTTTAATAGAACTCTTCTTCATGTGATAAAACTTTCTATGATCAGATGATATGTTTCCTAGTTTGGCTGAAATAAATCACCCAATACTGGGGAGGGGCTACACATGTGGCATACAAACACCATCTTTTTTATTCAAAATGCTTTAAGTGGTTTGTCTCCTCACTTACAGCTGCCTCTGGTTGTACTAGCCGGCAAATGTATATGTTTATATTGATTTTTTAATTGTTACCCCTCATTATAATGAGACAATAATAACCTGTAATTATATAAATCATATATAAAAAAAACAAAAAAACAATTGATGATAACAAAGGCAGGTTAAAGGTTTTTCCAGTTCACTCACACACACACACATGCACACACGCACACGCACACACACACACACACACACACACACACACACACACACACACATTACCAGCCACTTGTCCCTGGCAAAGATGACGGTGTTTAGCATGGATTCATAGAAGAGGCAGTAGCCCATCCACTCAGATATTATGATGTCAACCTTCTCAACAGGAAGCTCCACCTCCTCCACCTTGCCTTTGAAGATGGTGATCACTGCAACGGACAACATGTCTTTTAAATCAGCATCAATGCCTTTACTGTGGCAGCAGCAGATAACTGGAAAGTAAGAAAGCAGGTAAGTAAATATGTTATTAAGTAGTAAGTAGTAACTAAGTAGTAGTAAGTAAGTAAGTAGTATGTAATTAGTAAGTAACTAAGTAAGTTGCTAAATAAGCAAGTAGGAGTAGTAAAAAAGAAAGAAAGAAAGAAAGAAAGAAAGAAAGAAAGAAAGAAAAACTCCCACTGAAGCATGTGGTGAAAAAACAGTGGTGACACATTTGTTAGTGTGCTAACATGGCAGCCACACTGTTCTTATAGAAATCTGCCCAGCTGGGATTTACATAGGAGGCGTGGATCTTTCCCCTGCCTGGGATTAGCTGACTTCAGCTTTGTTTGTTCTGCCTCGTCAAGAAGTTACTGAAGAGTGTCCCGGTGATACGAGCGTCTGTCGGGATGACATGTGAACCCTGTTACTCCAACCGGTGATTGCTTCCTGCTTATTCACAGTTTGAAAAGTCAGTCAGAGCAGTGTGTTAACTCTCTTCTCAATTACTGGTGCATACTTGATATTCATGGGTTTATAGATAGGACACTGGCTGACAGGGAGGTTTTACGGAGCCACCATTTGGTCGGTTTTACAGTCAGCGAAATTTGTTTTAGAAGAAGCATTATGATCACCCATATGCTTTGAAGTCAAGTAAGTCGGGAGCGTGTTCGCGCAAATGAATACAAATGAGCTGGTTCAGTGCAGCATGGAATGATTAACACAGGTCCATCCTCACAGATGCCCACCCATCTTCTCCCTCGCCTTCTCGCCTTCATGCATACCTGCCAACCTTCCCTCCCTCTCCCTGCCCTCCTTTCACTATCTCTGTCACGACTCTAACCAGGCTTGGTGCTTCCCTCTCTGCAGAAGAAGCAGTGTCATCAGAAAAGGAGGGAACAGAGGAGGGGAACAGCTGCAGCTCTTACCACTGTCGAGGTGGTTGGACTTGATGATCCTCTCTGAGTACTCTGATATACTGGAACATTCAATCTGGCAAAAGAAAAAAGAAAAATACTATTTAAATGACCATAAATGAAGGACTGGGAAGCTTTAGGAGGAATATCTTTAAGGGAATGTCTATTGCTCTTGCAATAACATGTCCTCATTTTGCCTGTAATGCAGATTCAGGAGGCTTTAAATGTTTCTGCTGTGCTAATATCGACCCGAATGCCTCGTTTAAAAGACAAATTATGTTTTCGTTGCGGCTCTACAAGAGCAGGCATACTATAAATTCAGCTGCAAAAACAGGGCCAAAAACTACTGTTAATCCCGTCAACCTATGTGGATTAGGAAACAGAAGGACCCTTCATCATTGATTTCTTATTCATCAGTGCTTGTTGACCAACGAGAGTTCAAGAATGTCCCCGCTTGACGAAAATTTCAGAAAACAAAAATAACAGCAACCAAAGAGCCCTGAACTGTAGTGACGTAGAAGCAGAAAGTAGCATAAAATGGAAATCCTCAGGTGAAGTTCCACTACTGCTAAAGACAGATGACACTATTTTTTCATAGATGGTCAGCGGCAGAGTGATGAGCATTTATGTTCCGTGTACAGTCAGTTACAATCCCTTCGCTGTTTTTCACACGGCTCCCACTGGATGTATCACAGTGCACTCCAGTTCCTGGTCTGATTTGCAATAAAGCCACGTCCAGAATTGAGTCTTTTATTTTTGGAGTTATTGATCCGTGCGCGAATGTCAGTCCAACACTGCAGCTATCACCAGTTTCTCTGCGGGGTAGAAAACAAGGTCACCCTTGTTGAGTCTCTCTCTGTGGAAGGTTTCCATTCCTCTCCTGAATAAAACACTGTCAGCCTGCACCTGGTTACCTATTTTAGTTGATGCCACTTCCCAGTGACTTATTTCTTTATATAAAAGATCACAAAAACTGGGCAGCTGCACCTGGCTGACCAGTTCTCAGTTTACAAAGGTGTTCCAGTCTGCAGCGCTTGATAGCATTAAGTAGCTTTTTATCACTTGCTGTATGTTTGTGACTTGTGAGCCTGACTGCAGCAGGTAGCAAAGCAAGGGAGGAATTATCTTCCGACACCATGCACTGAGGTTAATTTAGCCATGCAAGAGGCGTCCTGGAGTCAATCCAAAAAACAGCGGGCGATAAAAGAATATGAAGGGATGGATATTACAAGGTGACCAGCCTCTGAATCGATGCCAGAGCATCTTACTCCAAGTAATTAAGGTGAAGATTAGTCGGTGCTCAACTGCAACCAGCCATTTAGCTCTGCTGGGACCTTCGGTGTCTAGTTTCATTACTCTTTTGACATTTTACATTCTTTCAAAGTATCCCAACCTCCCGGCCTTTTTCTTTGTCTCAATTCTCTCCTCCATGCCCTCTCTTCAGCACCTTGTCTCTTCCATCCTGAGCTGCTTGACACATTCTGTGCTCTGTTCTGCACACCAATAATAGATGATTTGTTGAGGTGCCAGCAATAACAGAGTAACAACATAATAACACGCATTCATTCATCAGAATAAACTCTGGACGCTTCTCGGCGGCGGCATCCGAACAAAAAAATCATAATTCAGCAAGAGTCATTTGTCAATACCGACCTCTCACACCGTCAAGCAGCCTGCGGGGATAGATTTCCACCTGAGAGTGAGCGCTCTCCCCCACCTACCCTGGGATTGGAGGTGTGGGGACTTTTTTCATGCTGCAACAGAGTTCCATCTGGTCATAATCAGGCAGACGCTTGGTTGAACTCTAGGTGTTCTGGGTCGTAAAAAAAAAAAAAAAAAAAAGTAAAGCCAGGCGGGGACCCTTGTGCAGAGAACAGGCTGAAATCTTTTGGGGCTTTTATTTTAGAGGCAGAAACCAATTAGACGTGCTCTACAAGCGACACACCAACTGTGAGACGGCCAAATTAAAAAAATATCTTGGGGATTTCTTGTTTGTTTGTAAGGGATACTTGCGGAAAATCCTTGACAGTTACAGAAGCAGTGTACTTTACACTGGTATACAGCCCGAGCCGTTAACACTGCTTCCCTCGGGCGCCCTTATTTCTCCACTACCTATTATTGGAAGAACCAGTAGGGAGGTTGCTGGTGGCACCCATGCACACACCAAACACACAACACTGACGCACCTGCCCATTAAAACCAGGCTGCATCAACCGAAGCAAACAAGAATACCCAATGTGGCACCGGGTGTACGCACGCGTGTGCACTTGTACTGCTGCGCTGTTGGCGGGTGATAATAGGGCTGCCATTGACAGCCCTCTAATTGGCAATGATTCCTCATCTCCTTCCTCGTCTCGACAGCCATTAGCCACATGTCCATCAGTGTCATGCTTCAGTGGGAGCACTGAGGCCTCCGGGTGTTGTGTAGAGTCAACACACCGTCACACGGCGCCTCCTGCACCTCTCACTAATGTCAGGAGGAGTCACTGTCACTGTAGTCCTCCCTGTGGGCTCCCAATATAGTGCTTCTCGCTGGAGACACAGGAAGAGCAATTTTCTAACTTTGCCCAGGTGTCTCGGCAGCATAACACTTTAAACACAACACGTAACACAACTTAAAGATGCCATATGCATTTTTGATGAAGCATACCGTAAACTAACATGAACAAGCTTTGACGTCTAATGACTAAAGTTTCATCCAGGAGAAAGAGACTAACACTGTGTGACATTTTGCCTTTGTATGGACTTCTCTGTCCTGATTGGATAAAGTCGGCAGGGATACCAGAGAGCTTGTTTTGTCTTTAACTGCAAGATCAGAGGGAGGGGAGACAGGCTACTGACCAAACACTCTATTACAGTGATTACTGTTGGAATACAGAGCTATTTAACACTTAATCCGTCACAGCAGCTTTCACTTTACATTACTGCCTTACATTCTGCTTGTTGGTTTCACACTCATTTACCTGGGCTGAGTAGACAGCAAACAATCTGCACGGGTGAGCTTGTGAACTGGAGAAGCTGTCCTTTGGTTTATATCAGGGCTTGTCCCACATACTGCATACTGCTATACTGTATGTTTGCAGTGTTTTATGTGTACTTCCTCTGCTGACAACATTAGCCCTTGAAAGAAATTGTTTGCAAGTGCTGCATTCTTTGTCGAGCCTGTCGACTGCGACTTCACATTTTAATTTCACTCCGTGGGGAGAACGGCTGTAGAGCATAACAAATGAAGAAACAGCAAATGATCTTCAAGTGTTTGTCTTCAAATACATTTGAGTTCCAGTTTGATTATTTGTGGCTGTAGTCGAAATGTGGGCTGTGTTATTAGAAAAGATATTGCTCTGCTACATATGGAATTTGGAACCGGGAAGTCTTTTTATGGGGTCCAGAATAGAGGTCACCGTTTTTCTTTTTTATGTAACAAGGTCCATATGACAGAGTGGTGTTCTTGTTGGCCCAGAGCCCAGTCCTCCCACCTTACGAGCCCATCTTTCACATGAGTCTTTATGATAAAGGTATGAGCTTCAGTGCTGGGCTCAAACTGAGAGCATCTAAATCAAAGGTGAACTAAATCCCTGAATTCTTAGCCCCGTTTCTGTGGATAAGACCCTTCCAGATGGACAGCGGTAAAAGCACAAGCTGAAGCGATATTCCAGTTCAAAGTACAAAGAGAGGGACAGAGGAACTGAGCGAGGCAGCAGGAGAGGGAGGGGAAACTAAACATGAGACGCAAGCAAAGGTACACACACACAAACAGGTAAGCACATAATGCCAACCGGTAGCTCAGAACAAGTCCCGTGGCAATTCCAGGTTAATCATTCCTCCCCTGGAGCAAATGCACGCTGTCTGGAGCTGATGTGCAAAAATAGGTTCCACGTGGTTATCCCGAACTAGCGGTGTGTATCTAGCGTGTATCCTCAGACATGCCCTGACTAGCAATTACTTCTGCCCCAGTGCACGTTAACAGAAATAGCTCTCAAAATCACTCCGCCTGTCAACCTTCCTGAGAGGCCACACACTTTTATCACCTGCCTGTCATGCAAGATATTCCTCCAGAATTAAAGGGAGTCCGGCGAGAAATGGTATGCACGCCGGAATGTATGAACGGACCCACGGGAAACCAGTCGCACACATGCAACACAGTGTGAGCAGCTTGTCAGGCTGGGCTCCACAGTGATTCGACCCCGATGGTACAGCATGATAAAGGAAACACGTCTTACCCCATACACATGCTTCGCTCCTGCCTTGGCGGCGAACATGGACAGGATCCCAGTCCCACTCCCGACATCCAGCACTATTTTGTCCTTGAAGACATGCTTGTTGTGGTACATGGAGTTCCTGTAGGTGAGCGTCCTCACTTCGTCCTTCAGCATCTCCTGGTTTAGCATATGACAAATAATATCAGGAGGATGTTGACACAGTTAACCCCTGTGGAGAGCGACAATTTGTTTTGCTGAATTACTGGCTGCACAGTGGGCACCTGGATTTGCTGTGGTATCTGCAGTGGAGCGGTGACAAATATCACACAGGCCTCACCTAATCTTACTCCATTACATCTCAGCCCAATGGTTCTACATTCAAATCCATAGTCGGTGTTTCTGAATAAATCCCATGAGCTTGCAGGCTCAGTCTGTCTGCATCGCCTGTCTGGCGGAGTTCATGCATGTGTGAGTGTGAAGAATGTTCAGAAATGACCAAAATACACCTGACCCACATCTAAAGATATTTTGAAAAATCATTTCACAGGTCACCGTAGAAACTCTTCTTACACAACCTCCAACGCTGAGGATCTCCTTTATTTACAAAGCTGAACTCTAATAAAAATTATTAAAATATCATCCTGAATAGTGGAAATGTAAGACACATTAAGAAATAAAAAAAAATATATATATATTTACAGGTGAAGAGGTACACTGAAATCAAAATTGTTCCATTCCTTCACCATTCTCAAAGAAATACCACATGAGCGTGGAGCTTAAGCAGGGCATCTGCATCCCAGGCAGGAATTTCTCTCTGCCTGTGTTCACATCTCATGTCCTTTGACAGGACTGGCTGACCATAACCCAACCATGGTTCTAACCATCTCTGACAGTTAGCATTTGGTCGTTGCTGGCTGTTGGGGCGGTACACGGCAGGAGGATGAGCTACCTGGGAGGCTCAGGTCAGGAAAAATGTCACACACAATCATCATTAAAGTGCCTTACCAACACACAGTACAGAGGTCTAAACAATAGAATAGAGAAATTAAAGAAAAAAACAACATGGAAACTAACAGCAGAAATAGGGGGTAACTAGTACAACCAGTTCATGGTTTCCACATCTACATGCTGACAAGTGACGTTAATTGACCCAGATCTGTGAGGGACGGTCCACACTACAGGCACACCGATTGTAAATGTACTGGAAAGGGAAATTGTATTTCATCAGTGGTCCTATTCTTGTTAAGCAGTTGCACAGGCTGTGTGCTTTGTTAACATTTTCATGTTGTCCAGCCAAATTCAAAAACAACGGAGCAGTTCTTCTAGGCGTGTGTATAGAAACACCTGCCCTGTCACCATCCAAGTGCAAGTTGACACGTGGCCACATTCATCCTGGAGTATGTTGAAAGCTTTAGTGGCACAAGGGGTCCAATCTGTAAGAAAGCTTATTTCCCTTTATATCTCAAATACTGACATTTTGGTTTTCCCCAACTAGCCAATTAATGACGCTCATGGATGTTACAGTTCATGTTGGTCGCCATCCCAAAGCATCAGAAATTGATGAGCTGGGGAAAACACATGAGTCAGTATTTGAGACTCAAACATCAACTTTTCCTACCAAAGTTGAAATGCTTTGCAGATTTGTGCTAGTTTTGCTTGATTTTGTTCTATTTTAAGATCACATAAATAACGGAGCCCTTGTCCAAAATCCATCAGAAAATGCTTTTGTGCTCCTTTAAAGGAAAATAAGCTTTTTTTTACAGCTTAAATTTTGTCATTCAGCACAGATCAAGCAGGTGGTTCTTTAACCACATTGTCTAAACCTTTTATGAGGAAGTGAAACAAGAAACATGACTGTCCAAATAACACTTTAACTCAATCTTAGAGGGATATTTCCTGGGTCACTCATTTTATCTATTGCATCACAGTTGTGGTTACACTCATTTTCGGGGTGGGTTGGGATGCAGGTGCAGACCCAGGGGTGTCTCAAAGTTATCCCAGAGGGATAACCACAAAATCGCAAAAGCGATAGATGGGATAGGGGGGAAAAAACAACAAAACTGTATAGAGCCACTACAGGCTCCCCTAATGAAACACAGATCTAAAATGATTAACTAAACTACTGCTGCCAAGCAGCTGACTCAAAACCAAAATTGTCCAGGAGACCCAGAAAACACAAAACAAACCCTTGATAAACCAAAAGGGTGGAGTCATAACTCACTCTCCAGCACCCCAGGTT
The DNA here is from genome assembly GCA_903131615.1 of Diplodus sargus. Taxonomy (NCBI): domain Eukaryota; kingdom Metazoa; phylum Chordata; class Actinopteri; order Spariformes; family Sparidae; genus Diplodus; species Diplodus sargus. The sequence continues at coordinate 3,188,700 of CAEMYA010000008.1, forward strand.
ATGCACTGGGAAACAAGCAATTGACATAAAATACACACAAAGAGTTAGTAGTAGTAGATACACCGACAACTTAAGAAGTCACAGGAAGAACCTCTCACTACCTCTGAAGGTGAGATAATGAGTTAGCACAGAGCACTGGTATATGAGGACTCCCGACACCTGGGCTTAATCAAAGCCAATCAGTGCCACACACACCTGGTTGCAGTGGGTTGATTCTCTCACCACTCTCAGAGCCAAAATATTGAGTGCCCTCACAGTGATGGAAATGCAAGCAGGAATTTCTGATTCACAAGATTTCCTTCTGTCTGGTCAAATATGCCCAACCTTAACCATCCAGCTCTAACCCAGTACATCCAACCCTAAGCCAATAATCCAACCCAAAAGCCTGAAACACACCGGGCCAACCGTTGGCTATCTGAAGCGTTTGGGGAGACTTGGACGAGTTCTGGAACAAATCTGTTTGGTGTGTTCAGCTGCGTTGGAAGCTTTTGAAACCGTGTGGACAGCGTCTGCTCCAATTCAAGCCTTGCAAAGACTGAGAACGTTAGCTGTTGGCCGTCTAAGCCATTGGATACTCTGATTGGTTATGTGCTAGCTGTTTGACCATTCTGATTGGCAGTGTGCTAGCGAATCAGCGCGGTGTGTGGGAGAGGCGGAATTCTGTATGTGCCGCTAAACTCTATGGTGTGCACTTTGTTTTTCGCCGTTGAGGCGGTATGGTTTAATGCAACTTTTCTGCCGAACGGGTCATACGAGAGGCAACGGAGTGGTTGGATTAAGGCAGTTGGACGTTGGTTTGAGTCTGGGCGGTGTGCGGGGGCCTTAACCCAAAACATCCAACCCTAACCCAACGCGTCCTACGATAGCCCAGTACGTCAAACCCTAACCCAACATGTCCAACCCTAATTCAATACATCACGCCCTTACCCAGTTTGTCAAACCCTAATCAAGGACTAAGAAAACAGAAAAAAATATCCATTAATGATGTCACTCTGATAGGACATACAGGCGTACCTCATGAATACCAAAGTGTGCATACGAGTCAAAGTAGTAGTCTCGTGAGGTCATCTCCTCTGGGCTGAGGAACTTGGCCATCTTGCCGCGCCCGGGACAGCTGGGCAGGTTGGCGGCATGGGGCGTATGTGGCGGCCGAGGAGGCCGTGTGGTGTGCTGGATGGAAGGCACCGGCTTGGGCAACGAGGTGGGCTGCGCCGACTGGGATTGAATTATGCGGATTGGCTGTGGCTGTGGCTGCAACTGCGGTTGCTGGAATGAGAGAGATAAAGTAGAAAAACACTCATTTAAGGTTGAGGACTCTTGTTAGTTGAACCACTTTAGAAACAGCAACTCGGCATCAACAATTTCGCAGGAGGACATTTGTATTCATGGACAGGGACTGGCTTCGACTTATCAGGCATCCCCCTTAACATTTCCATTTGCCTCTCAGCTCATCTATCAGTCTAGTGTTTCATGAAGCAGTTTGGTGAGTTCATGGAGTCCAGAGGGCCCACTGAGTCGAGAGGATACGCTCATCACTGACATGAAGTCAGCCTGTCTGTCAACAGAAGGCAGAGATGGCAAGAACACTTTGCACAGAAGGTACAGCCATAAAGCTCTGATTATCACCTCTGAGGTCAGCAGGGAAGGTCTAGCAATGTGTGTGTGTGTGTGTGTGTGTGTGTGTGTGTGTGTGTGTGTGTGTGTGTGTGTGTGTGTGTGGAGAAGGAGAAAAAGAAACACACTCCCAGCATCCCTGTATTTCGAGCCAGTAAGCCATTCTGGTGTTTATTCTCATTCCAACTTACTGGCTTCTAAAAATAAAACATAAATAATCGGCAAGGTGGACCAAAATAGGTGGTCTTTTCAGACAGGCTGACAGCGTTGCTTCAGTTTTATCACAACAGCATATTTCATTTTTAACGTGGGAGGAGAAACAGAGAAAGAGGAAAAGGTGTAAAGTTCTGCGTTTCAGGAAGTCTTATGGAGGTGCAGCACATAAGCTCCATCTGAAACACATCACCTCTCATAGTATTTTCCACTACGATTAATACCTTTTCCGTGCATTTGCATGAAATTTGCATTTATACAGTCTGATCTGGCAGCACACCCGGATGCATGCTGTCGCTGCTGGAATTTAAACCATCTTGGATGACTTTTTGTGACTTAACCCTTCATGACTCCAGTTTATACAACACATGTTCACCTCCGGCTGAGACCAATTAGCTTTGGGGAAGGCAGTTCTCCATCTTCATTGTTGAGACAATGGACAGCAGACACGTGATCAGCTTGAGAGTGTTGAGATCAGAACAATAATCCACAGAAATCGAGAGGGGCTGGTGTTGAAACAGGTGGATAACCCTACAAATGGATGAAGTCATACTGTTGTGACAGACAACGGCAGTGTAAGTCTGTGCGGCACATAGATCAAGTGGACTTAGAGTAGGATTTCTGTCAGTGGCATTGATTCTTGCTTGTTTGCTTCTGTCCACTCTCCTCCTCCTCCTCCTCCATTTCATCCTTCTTCTCCTTTCTGCATCTATGAGTTTAAAATGGCCATTGTGTTACTCTTTTCTTGCTGAGTTTTACATGCCACATGACTGGAAAATAGCGAGCTAGGAATTAATAAAGGCAAATAACTGGACACATGGACACAACATGGTGCGTTCACACTGAAGCTGACCTGGGTTAGTTGCGTATCAGGTGACAGTTTGGCCCCGACTGAAATATCTCCACAACTATTGGACAAACTGTCATAAAATGTTGACATTCAATCACAATGGGACTGACCTGGGTGATCCCCTGACTCTCATTATGAGATTCTGATTTTGTCTAGTGCTTTGATATTAATGACCAAATACCTACAAAAAACAATTATCCTCAGCTGTATGTTTTGTTGAAATGTGCTAATTTGGAAATATTAGCATGCTAACATGAAAGGCAACATGTTGCGCTCATTTTCGGGTTCATCGTTTTATTATGGGTTACTGCTAGAACAGGTTTATATGATTTAACACTCAAAAAAACGCATCCGTTTTCACATACATACATCATTTTTAGCTACTGCCTCTTTAAAGTTTGAAAGAGTTTTGGATTGTTTGTTATTTAAAAGATGAGGAACACTGTGAGAGACATTGTGTAATTAAGACAGTGTAATTAAAAAGAACATGCCAATTGTTGAACTTCTCTTAATCCTTTAAGCCATGATGCTGATCTGAAGAGGGGGCACTCCAGTACAGTGCAGCATTTCAACCCACCACTGAGACCTCACTGTTACTTATTGATATATTAAGTATTATTATGCCAGGGAGTTCAAAATGATGAATGTCTCTATTAAGCAAATGACCCTAATGTAAGACTAATCCCAGTTATGAGATGTGTACGCTCCAGGAACGACTGCAGATAAATTACAACAGGGAAAGCAAAAACGGACGGATTTGATAAACAGCTGGCCTCAGGCCAACACTCTACGAGTCAATAATTACAAGACAGGGCCACCGAAGAGGTGATTAAAGCTGCCGAGTTTATACAGAATCGATGAGGGCTTTCTAAAAGTTGCAACGTGGAAAAACAAAAATCGCTGCAGACTGTCATTAAAGGATGGATTAAAGCAGATTGGGGTGCAGTACGGTCAGAGGGGAGCAGCTGCAGAGAGTGTAACTGAGATGCCGCGACACAGGAAGGAGAGGGTGGCACATGTCCTTGCTTCTGACCCTCCGGACGAGTAAACACATTTGGGCTTCTGTTTCAGACTGGATCCTCACCTCTACATGGAGGTGACGACAGTTATCTGAGAAGGGCATTCAATTGGCACTTGTGTTACACAGTCCGTACAAGGGCACACACGATGAATTTGTACCTGTTTGACTGTTGAGGATGACTTCGTTTGTGCTGTTACTAATGAAGTCAGTGTTAATGTCAGCGGGTGGACTCGTATGGAAAATTATACGTCATTTGAGGGGAACCTGTTGATTCAATGCATATCTGGAAAAAGGTGCACTGCAAAAAATAAATCTGTTATTGTATGGCAATTTTCCTATCTAATTTGCAGATTTTCACTGCATTTTTTTAATAACGATATGATGCGATATGATTCCATAGGATACGATATGATTTGAAACACTTTATTGATCCCTTGGGGAGGAACTGATTGTCAAAGTCTACAATGCAACTAATACACAAAAATATCAATAAACGTACAAACACAGACTGTGAATTTACATGTGTAATACTGAATAAAATGTCACGAAGAATCTTTATCTATGAATGAACATTCATTCATTTTTACAGAAATGTTTTTACTATGTAAAAATATTTGCTGTGTACCATATAAATGTATCATTTATTTAATAGATAAAACTCTAACATTCAAGTTGAATTTACATTCAGATATTTTTTTCAAAAAGGATCAAATTTGTGACAAGTAACCATAAAAGAAGGGTTGGTCCTATAGTTTTACGTACATTTGTGTGTTTATTGAGAAATATCTTGTTAGATTATGGAAAATGTTAAACAAAAACATGAAATAAATGTTTTAGTATCAACTTTCTATAAATGCATCTTAGCAGCTTCAGTGTGAAGACACCCTCCGACTCTTTGTTTTTGGGCTGTGTCCAATTGTTTGTTTATTGGTTGGTTTGTGAGCAGGATTAAATCAAAACTGCTAAACAGATTTCCACAAAACGTAGATATAGGATGAGTGTCAGCTCAGAATAGACCCCACTAACTTTTGGTGTTGATCTGGATAAAGTGACAGATACAGGAATGTTATCTTACTTTCTCTGACATAGCAAGACAGGGAATTATTCAACATTTTTCTGCAGGGATCTTGATAAAAACAAAAACAAAAAAAAACCAAGCATATTTAGGTGTCGTGTATCTATTAGCGTGTAATATTTGATGCCGATCGAACTAAAAATCTGGATCTGGTGGATTTATATATGTTCTATTTGATATTGAATTAGGGTGACTGTTAAAAGCCCCCAAGATCTCATGTGAAATGAGGGCGTGTTTTTGTGAAATACTTGTCTTTTGTTATTGTAAAGTGTATATTGGCTCTTCAGATTCTGGCATGTCACTGTTGTTTTTTTTCATTTTGTTTTTACAGTGTACAAGATAGATGGATTAAAGTCACGATGGCTTATTGTATGGAGGGCTCTTTACTGTGGGAAGGTCAGAGGAAATCAGCATCTCACTGATCACTTCATGGAAAAAAAGTCCTCCAACAGCCAGGAAAGAAATCCACTTTGGTCTGCTGCCATGAAGCACTTAGGCCCCCCTGAGGACACAGAATCCCATCCTGGGCATCATCCTCTCATTATGATGTATCAGGTGCCTGCTGCCCTCAGATGTGAGCGCATTGATCAAATCTTGAGAGTGAACAAACTTGCTTTGAGGGAAACTTTTTTTTGATGAATGTTTAACAAAGCGACATGAGCTGTCTCCATCTCCACAGGGCGTTCAAACCTTTCAAGCATTACTTTAAGATGTATCAGCACCCGCTCCTTCAGGAGCCACTCACATGGTGAATGCAGATGTGGCACAGGGCTCAATAAAACATTACACTCGTCGTGCGCTGTTCAGAGATTACAGCTCAAAAAACAGATGAATTCTTCTGTGAGATGTGTCAGATAATGCGCATTTCTGGGATGAAGGGGGGAGGGGGGGTAACCTGGGTATCCCCCCCAAATTCAGGCCCAGCAGGGAGCCGTTGACATCACGTCTCCGGCTCATCCTGCTTCCCCTCAAAAACTGCTCCACACATCGTGTCCCAGCGTTCCTCCGCTACGCCTGTCAGGTGCTGCAGTACCTTGGACAGCGCAGCGTGAAGCAGCAACACACTCTGCCCCGTTCAGCCTCAAACTGCTTATTCTAATGCAGAGACACTCGAAAAACATTTAGATTTTTTTTTGGTTTTGTTTTTTTGAGGACGCCTTCTGACGGATCTCTTTGCGAGAACGGTTGGGCAAATTGTGCGTAAGAGATGAGAGGGAGCAGATTCTCCCTCCTGTCACCTAAATACATGAAAGTGAAATCATGCTGAAACAT
>CAEMYA010000008.1:3195312-3235821 GCA_903131615.1 Diplodus sargus
GCAACACACTCTGCCCCGTTCAGCCTCAGACTGCTTATTCTAATGCAGAGACACTCGAAAACATTTAGATTTAAAAAAAAATAATTTTTTTTTTAGGACGCCTTCTGACGGATCTCTCCGCGAGAAAGATTGGGCAAATTGTGCGTAAGAGATGAGAGGGAGCAGATTCTCCTTTTCACATCCTGTCACCTAACATACATGAAAGTGAAATCATGCTGAAACATCATAATACTGGAAGATAAACGGCTTGCTTGCTTGTTTGTTTGTTTGCTCTACGTGAGACCTCCACTGTTTACGCATGCCCTGCGTAAAAATGCCTGTTGTCTCGGGGCAAACATCGGCGCAGAGATGGAGCCCATCACTCGCACACGGCTCTTTCATTCGGACGGCCGGCGTCCTGCATTCTGTCCGAGATGCAACTTCCGCTAAAAGGTAAGAAGCACGCTGCGGGAGGCGTTCAGGACCCAGGAGGCAGTCACAATTGAGTTAAGGCGATCAAAAGGTGGTCTCTCACACTTACCTCGATGCTCTCAGACTCCGCCATTTTTCTCCTGAGGAGCATGCAGCGGGACGAGTGCTTAATTCCCATAGGAGCCGGCGAGATGTGTGCACACACTTAAAGAAGAAGTGAAGATGATGGGGTGACGGTCCGCGCCTTTCTCCCCTGTCGGTCCCTGATCCTTTCAGTGATTCTCATTCACATCCCATACTGCGGTGCTGTTTAAAAATGCGAAAAGACACCAAAGTACGCGAGGTCCTGCTGTTGCTGTGAAGTGGAGCGGATCCCGTGGTGCAAAAGTTTGCAGTCCGCCGGTGTGCTTTCCTGGAGAGCCTCGGAGGAAAAGACATTCCTGCATCAGCCGAGGGCAGACAAGAGACGCAGCGTCCTATCCCATGACCCCGCACGCCCAGATGTGAATCTCAGAGGATTACCAAAAAGAAGCGGCGGGTCGTCATGGGCTCACTGTGTTTGATTGATTCCCCTACCGCAACATTGTTTCTAAAAATAGCGCCGCATCCACACACACAGTGCAAAGAAGACTTGCTGCTGCTGAGTGCACGCACGGGAATCTCGGCGATCGCCTCGAAACGTGCGCGCAAATCTCTCCTGATTAGCAGCGTGCCACCAGTGTCCCCTCGTGTTTGATGTCACTCCTCTTCGCTCCGTTCAGTCGCTCTCCATCCTCTCCAAGTGCTGAGAGGATGAACTGCCAGCACCGCCCGCCCCGCAGAAAGAAAGTTGGAGTTGGTTCACTCTGAGTTGGGGAAAAGAAAAAGCGAGGACGTCGTCCGCTTGCACACACACTGGGGGGGGGGGAAGAGAGAGAGAGAGAGAGAGAGAGAGAGAGAGAGAGAGAGAGATTTGCAATAATATTCCAGGGAAAACTTTCAAAGTACATTTTCTGTTATATTTTTGTTTTCTTCAAAATGACCATAAACAACGGTGGTCCCCTCTTGGTCAGTGTAGAAATAAAGTCCCCTGATAGATATATGTACGTATGCGTGTGTGTGTGAGGAGATGACCACTCCTGGCTCAGTGGCCTGAGGGGCAACATTAGAGCTGGCTGCCGTTTGCTGGCCTGTTATGTGCTTCATCTGCTCTGCTCGCTCCTGGGATGAACCAGGACAACCTCCACACATACACACCTTCTTTGACACCTCTGTTCTTCTGAGTGTTACCACATCAATAATAAAAAAAAGACAATCTCCTCCTAAACCACTGTAAAGTCCCTGTAGTGATGCATTATTCTGTTACAACCCCTCTGACTGTGCCCTAGCCGCAGTGCTTTTGCCTGTATAAATGACTGCAGACTGCCACTGCTGCCAGGGCTGTTTCATAACTAAGCGTGTGCTACTGTATCTCCTCTCTGAAGTCTTCTCTGCTTTTGCAATGGAGTCTATTTTGAGTAGAGGCCATCCCTCTCTAACACCCACACCACTCACCACTTGTTACATTATTCAGCAGCGATGGAAGGCAGACACCCAACGGGCAGTAGGCAGGCACCAGAATAGCAGCACGCTTAAATGCTCTTTTTGTCGCCATCATTAAACACAGAAGTACACCTGTGTGACATGCGTTAAAATCAGACATTCATTATGTTCATAAATATATTTGGGCAGATTACCATGACAGCTACATGGGTAGGTATGTACATTGCATCCAAGCAAATAAGGCTACCCACTGAGCAAAAACATATCCAAATGATGACGTCCAGTGGAGAGCCAGAAGCAAAGCTTTTTAGACATCTTTTCAACATTCACTATCGATGTCCGAGTGACATCCCCACAGGGTTTGAAATTTAAAATTCATTCAGATACATTTTTGTCATTCGAGGTTTTTATGATGGTAGCGAAAGCTACAGAGAGGATATGAACAAATGGTCTCAAACTCAGTAGATGGCACAAGGTGTTCACTTTACCAGGAGAGCTATTCATCAGCTTTATAAATGACCATGTTATGATCATACAACCTTCAAGGTTGAAGCATGAATCTTGAATAAAGCCGATAAGCAGCTTCATAAAAACTTCTTTACGCTCTTTAGACACCTGTGACTAAAGCTGCGAAGACATTTAATATAACAGTTTAAAAACTTATATTTTGAACCCTGCAAGGACCTTGAAATAGGTGTCTAAAAAATACATAAAAGAAACTCTCCACTGGACATATTTTTCAATGTCAGCAAAGTCATTGAAAAGTCCTTGTTCAGTGGGTACAGCCATGTAAGCGACTCTGAGGTTGTACTTGCTACATGCTGATTGGAGTATGCTGACATGCTCACAATGATAATTTTAACATGTTGATGTCATGTCTTGTGCCAGGGTTAAGTTCCCTTTGTGGTTCTCCACATGTTTCATCGTCTTGTACTTCCTGTATTACGCTGATACCCACATCTTGTCTCGTTTCAGGTGTTCGACTTCCTGCCCTTATGTACTTCTGTGTGATTACCTGACCTGCCCTAATGTGATAGTTTAATAGGTTAATCGTGTCCGACTCATTCATGCAAAGTTAGAGAACAAAAACGGTTGTTTTTGGTACAGGGCATGTGTAAAATGCATCTCTGTGCAAAACAGCTCGCATTTCCATTTCATTTTCAGCTCACTTTGATCCCTGCCCTCTCCCAGAACAAACAACAACAGAACCTGTTTCCAGGGGACACTAAAAAGTGATGTACACCACTGAGACACACTTGTTGCCATGATTTGTCACTCAGAAACTAATTGAGGTCAGCTATCCCTTGGTGATGCTGGAAAATTAAAAAGTTAAATTGCACATTCTTTTGATTAGAGAACATGGGTTTCCCAGCTGTGGTCATTTCTTTTTGTGTCCCCAACAGTCTCCCTTGTCCTCCGTGCTACTTGCAACATTTCTGTATTTGGTTGTGCTTTCTGTATTTGCAGCATTTTTCCTGTAAACTGTGGATTTGTTGTCAAGTAGATGAATATATATTCATATATATAATCTATCAGTATTTATGTTTTCTTGAGTTGCAGTACGTATCAGGGGCCCACTGAATGCCTGAATGAAGAGCTGCTAGCATGGCTGAAAAACACCTGACAAGCCCACAGATTCAGGGTCTTGCCAGAGCACGAGGATCAATATTTCACCACAACGGACAACTGATCATGCGTTCAAGCAGATTACCATTGAGACGTTCTTTGATCTCGGTCTAATTACCCTCCTACTCTCCGATAAAGGCGGTATCATTTCTGACAATGGCAGCGGATGACTTGGCTCTTTCACTGGGTTGACGCTCCTCTTCGGTTTCCCAGTGAGAGGATCACACTCCGTGATGCACTGAAATCACTTCAATTACCTCATTTTGCCTCCCGCTGATGTGTATCGTCTGCTCTTTTATCATCGTACGCCTTATTGCGCCGAAAATACCTTGTCACATTTTTTTTTTCTTCTGATAGCAGAGCAAATCTAAGATCAATGGTAACAGTCCATTGTCCAAAGTTACAATAATTGCTTCTTCCTCTCTGATGTAGGAAAAGGTTGTGCTCTCTCTCTTCTCTCTATGTATGTGTGTGTGAGGAGCAAGTCATTATCGTGAAAGGACGGAACAGCCTTTTGAAGCTTAATTAGACTGCCTCTTTCATTCGAACATGAACTTTGTGAATGCAGTTACACAGAAGTAACAGAGGCGGCAAATGGCTCGGACTTCATTAACTTCACCGTACAGCGAGAGCCACAGGAACAACTGTCACATGTTGTTTAATTATGTTTTTACGGTTCGTTATTCAGCTTTGGGCAGCTGTACAGATTCTAGCGCTGTTGTATTTGCTGCTTTACTTGTTCATTCAGTTCACAGGAAGTCAAATTAAATAGATATCCGAGCTGTATTGTATTTGGCCACCCACCCTCTCTCCGGTGTCCACCTCATGTAATTGTCTTTAACACTGGAGCGAAGGAACTGTTCCTTGCGTTTCATCTAAGCTTCCTCTCAGTTAACAGAGAGCAAATATGATGTGGAGCAGGCAAGTTTTTATTTCTAGTGTAGACAGAAACAGGAGTGCTAACGTTTGTAATGTTAGGTTGGTTAGGTTTCTTTTGGTTTTCAGTTGGAGGATGGATCCTAACATCTCTGCATTCCTATTTCTCTGATTCAGATATGTAAATCAATAGCCTGTCGAGCAATTCACGTCCTTACAATGCAGAAAACAACATAATTACCATCATGTAAAAGTTAGCTTTTTATAGCAGGTTTGTGTGGGTTTCTTGTCAGTGATGGAAAGTCTGCCATCTTAATGGGAAATGCCTATGGTTCCGACGGCTCATTATTCCAGAACTCCAATAGTCCAAAAATGTCCCATAAGACCAAAACCCATTCTTCCGCCAGCCCGTTCTTGCAAAAGCTAATGCTGATTGTTCCCAAAATACACACTAATTTTTAACTCGGCGAATTCCACACTGGCCATGGTGCTGAATCGGTCGGGGTTTTGCCCATAATTAGTAAACTTCTCTGGCCTTACACCAAACAACATTTCAAGCAATGTCAAAGATTACAATGTCAGAACAGAAGAGTTTGACTTCAGTTACCCTCATCCCTGAGAGCAACAGTCGTTAGATGTTGGCTGATCTTGTCATGGTTTTCCTGTTTTCATTTTGTAGTTTATATCCTCACGTGTTTCCCCTTGCTCTGTTTGTCTGTTTTCTCATCCTTTTTCTGTGTATACCTCTGTCTCATAATTCAAACACTCCCTGTGTATTTAAGCCTTTGTTTGCCCTTAGTGTTTGTGCATCTGTTGTCCGTCCTGTGTCTCCTATTCTCCAGTCCTAATTTGAAAGATTCCCAGTGCTTAATTGGTTTGTGGTTTGTTCAGTTTTTTCTTTTTGTAAATCTTTATCCTCAGATTTGCCCCTGCCTGCTAGCTCTTTGTATGCTGTGTTTTGTTGCCAGCTTTTTGTCAGCTTCCTTACTTGCATTTTGGATTTTGTGTTTGGGCATCAGCAATAGGTCTTAATAGCATCGATGGAAACATCGATAAAAGACTGCCTATAGTAGAATGGAATGTATTGAACAAAAAACAGTTAATCCAAGTTGGCTTCAGTCGAATGAACATTTTTCAGACTCTTGGGGTTTTGCAGTATGGGGCCATCATAACAATAGCACGGCAAAATATAAAAATGAGGAATGTCGCTGATTATCTCATGGAAAAGCTAAAAAGAATGGTGACATGTGAGGAGGAATGTATTGTATAATCAATAGAGGACAGCAATAAGGAAGGGATGAAGTGAGTGTCTTATTATCTCCCATACCAGGTTCATCTTACTTTTCAGATTTTTCCTCACAGAACAAAACAGAAAAGAATAGAATATGGGTGATGTCTTCTTTTTCTAAAAAAGTAAATGGGATGAGAGAAAGAGGGAAGAGGACATACAGCAAGCGGGCACAGGTTGAATGTGAACCCCAGGCTGCCAGGGCGAGGACACGGCCCCTGCAGATGGGGTGCACGCTCCACCAAGCATGCCATCAAGGCACCCCAGGAATGAAGTCTTACTTTGGCAACATAATGCTGCCTTCATGTTACATCATGAATACTGTACCACTTTTCAGACTTGGAAATATTGGTAGCATCAGCATCCAAATAGTAATTGTGATGGTGAACTTCAAATGTTTCATGAAAGCTGTGAACATTTTAATTTGGTGATTGATAATGCAGAAATCCCACAAATCTGCCCCCTATATCCTAGAGAGAGCAAGAGAGAGAGAGAGCGATTGTGTTCTCTATGCTTCCCACATGTTAATTCAACATGGGTTGCCCCTTTCATTGTTTATGATGAGGAAAGTCATGGTCATCAAATTGCCTCTTATTCAAACATGATTATTCACATCTGGCTTGAATTATAATGTAGCCATTTCCTGGAAAGATGACTTCATGACAAATGTGAAGTTTTAGATTAAAAACTAGTTGATTTCATTGCGAAACATCAGTGGAGATGCATTAATTTGATGTCACATTGCCAGTCACAATATCAGATGGTAAGATGAACATTTCTGATGTTGTCAACAACTGTCGCTGAGCATCAAGAGCCGCCGTGTGTTGAGGCGGCTGCAGTGAGTGTGTTTACATCTCCACCCACAGCGTGTCACAAACATTTCAAGTGAACTTACTTTTCATTCACTTCAAAATATCTGACACATTCAGGCCCAGAAAATTGATGTATTGAAAAAAGTAGGTCTCTAATCATTTACTAAATTCTATATATATATATTTGAATAATGTTCAACCCCATCAGCTGCTCAGTCATTATATCATCCTATATGGCAGTTATTCATTTATGTTAATCATCTCTTGGACTACTTCCCACTCATGCAGCTGCTTACCACCCCACTGTATATATTCTACCAGCAAGGGCACCTTGTTGCCAACGTTAAAGCTCTTAATTAGCCCTCATCCCAGTTGATTAAATATTTTCTGTATTATTTCTTATTTCAGCAGTCTGAAGCTGCAGATTTATTTGCTCTGCTACAGTGGTGCTAGTGAAGTTGTACAAATTGTAAAACTGTTTTATCATCAATCACACTAGCCCATAAAGGAACTACAGACCTTGGAGAATTATGACAGTGTGGGGAAAAAAAAAAAAAGTCAAAAATTGGTAGGTGGTGAGACGGGGTCATGAGCTTAAAGAAATTGACATTTTTGGAAATACACTTATTCACTTTAGAAAGACAGATGAGAGGATCGATATCACTTTTATGTCTGTGGTAAATATTGAGCCAAAGCTAAGGGACAGTTAGCTGGAAGCAGAAGGAAAGAGTAAGCCTGGCTTTGTCATCATGTCATCATTTTATCCACATCTCGAAAAAAACCGAGTGGTCTTAAGTGCGCTAGGTACGCACAGTTTCACCGTCACATTCTTCCTTTATAAAGACAAATTTATGTGAGGAAAAAGGTGTACACGTGGTTTTTGTGTGTACACATCTGGCCTCTGGAGTGGTACCTTTCAGATTTCTTACCATCACTTGGAGATTGAAGGCAACCAGCAGAGATTTAAGAAAGTTACTGCTTCGAGCCAAAACATAATATTGGCTCAGCACACCCTGTAAAACCACCACTTGTTGCTTTTACACCTCAGTTTTCGTCCAGATTTAACAAACTACTGGGCTGCAGGCAGAAGGGCAGAACTCATAATTAGGTATCTTGAGGTGTTTTCTGATGTTCAGACAAAACAGAGACGGACACACTAACAGTCACACACATCTCTGTATCCAGTCAAAATCAGAGCTCGGGCAGCAGGCTCACAGACAGAAAGAAACCCAGGTGGATCATTGGCCTGAGTGGGGTAAGCCTGGAGCCTCATTACTGCAACTCATTAGTGTTTTGTTTTTCCACAACAAGGTCCAAAAATGGAAAGGCTCAATGCTGATAGCTTTCTTTCAACAATTTATCAATCTCTTCACCTCAGTTTTCCCCCTAAATGACTTGTGAAACAAGAAGCAACAGTAGACATTATAGATTTAGTAAACACAGTCAAATCAGTGTTGGCTGGTAATGTTTTCACCTTGTGAACCTTGTGAAAACATTACGTCATGGGCGTGTTGAGACTTTCTGTACTGGAGTGGCTTAAAATAGGTGCATGAAGACACACTACAGTATGTTACATTCGTTTAGATGATGCTTTTATCCAAAGCGACCTACATTAAGTGCATTTCAAAGATAGATAGCCCTAATCAAAACACAAAAGAGCAGGGAGCAAACAAAATATAATGATAATTCATTCTATATTCTAGTCCTCATAAATAAATTCTACCTGCAAGAACATTGAAAAATAAATTGAAAAGAAAACAATCCCCATTCAAAAACACTCACTGAACACAAGTTTTCTAATTTAGCAGATAGCCAACCATACTTCAGGATAATGGGATGGCACTTGAGTTGGCCAATCAGATTTCAGTGGTGGTAATTGCACCCCAGTCCCCCCTTTTGGACATGGCCATGCTGTCTGTCTGTGAGTGTGTGTCACCATAGTAAAAATGTGACCCTCGAGACACCTACTGTGGTGGGAACTATCACTGAGGCCATAGCAGCACAACTGTGCAGGAGGTGTAGTTGTGATCAAATTAAAAGTTCAAAGATGGGTTTGTTCTGATCCTCGAGTAATAATGTGGCAATGACTGCTCAGTACTCATGGGTCAGAAGTCAACATGCTGACAGGTGGTGAGCAGGTGTCTTTCCCTTGAAGTGTTTGCTGTCAGTTATGGCAGCGTGAGAACAAATACAGAATAATCAGCGGTGAGCCTCCAGCATGAAAAATCCTTATACCCACTGAAGTTAAATCGTGTTGCTGTTTTTAGCACAGTGGCTGTGGTGTTTGGCTCTTTTTTGTTCCGCGATGATTAGACCTCAGTGTTGTGAAAATGAGGCTGAGGATAAGAACGAATGGAGTCGCCATTCCCGCCTACTGCAACGCAGCGTATGACGAGATGATTGACACATCAAAGGTTGACTGGGAACGTTATTAAGCCCTTTCTGTGTGTTGTGGGTAAATGTTGCCTGATTGTATGAGGGTGTTTTGAGCTGGTTTGTTAGATACCCTGCAGTCACAGATTGGTGACAGTGATTGCAAGCGTTTACAGTGGCATATAAATGAGTCATGGCGATGTTTGAGGTTTGAATATGCTGATGTAGACTTTGCCAATTGAAGGCCAAAACTTTGTGGTCTTTGTCGGTGTATAATGAAGCTGAGTAACGTTCAATTTTATGATGGAATTTAACATAAGTATATAACCTACAGGTGAATGCTCACACACCTACCCGACAAGAAATCAATGCGAAGATCCGTAAGAAAGTGAGAACCACATCAGTCATTCCTTGCAGAATTCATTGATCATGGCTGAAGGCTTTGTGAGTGCGAGCTGCAAGCAGGTGCATTTTTCATAAGCCAGAGACAGAAAACTTGGCAATTTAAGTGTATCATACTTTCACAGGCTTTTGCTCACATTAAAAGTGTTGTTTCAAAGACAAAGCCTTGTGTTTCCAACTCATTTTTTGAATTAACTGACTGTCGTGTGCTTCGACTTTGATGAGGCGTGTTGGTAGTTTCAGTAGACCAGCATGGGCGGCAAAGTCAGTCACGCACAGTCCATGTTCGCTCACCAGTAGGCAGGCTCACACGAATACTCTTTGTCAGATCTGACAAACATCTCCCTCTTTCTTGCATACACACACACAACGCACAAATGGCCCTTTGTCTTTCTAGTATCTTGTATGATATCCTTTGTTGTAGTCTTTTTGATAGGACTGTAAGATACGTGACAAATTGTCAGGTTCTTTGTTCCATGTTGCTCTGAAGATTAAACAAATATCCCTGCTGCTGTCAAAGACTGACAATATGTTAGAAAATAAAATGGTAAATGCAGAGATTTTCTTTTGACAAAGAATGTATAACAAAGGTATTCTCTTATACGGTTGTATAAACAGCCGAAGTCCCGCCTCTTCCTGTTGAACCCATGGGATCTTATTTGAGAAAAACTTTGTATGGAACGGACTGAGAGCAATAATTGTTTTTATCTTGCTTGAGTTGTGCCATGAACTACACATATGCTGTTCGTCAATATAAAAGATACATTTCCAAGTCAATGAAGTTGTATTTAAAGAAAAATATTGTCGAGTTTTATGTTCATCCTCTTAGTGAACTACATCGTTTCACTCAACACACGTCACCAACACCAATATGGGCGTCAACTCGGCAAAGAAAAGGTACTACAAAAAGGTAAAAAATCACAATAAATCTGGCCATATTGACAACTGCAGTTATTAAACTGCAACTTTCTCAAGATGGACCTTTGTTTCTAATTGTGTTTAATTGTGTTTAATTTTTCATATGTGTGATTCATGTCACATTTCAGACCGGATTTGTCTCTCACTACCATACAAAGTTTGTCTGAGTTAAAGGTGCCATGAGAGAAACTGAAAGGGCATGACTTCGGCTTTCTATGGCAGTGTTTCTGGTTATTGACCTAAAATTATGAAAATAGGACAGGCCAATAAAAATACATATCCACACAATCAAAAGTTTCAGATCTCGGGCTGCTCCCTGTTTTTGTGCTAAGCTAGCCCCCACAATAAACTTAGATATTGAAAGTCATTAGTATATATTTTTTAACCTCAATAAGCACATTTATTGAAACAGCAGTGCTGCTGTTGCTGAGAAATGTTTTCTCACTAGCCTACAAAGTACTGTGCATGTTGGGCTGGGCTACTTAAAAATGAAATACGTTATCAATTGCTCATTAAGGTACATGTCACAGCAGCTCTGTCAAAGTTCTCAGAGCAACGGCAAAGCTCCCACAGGATACATTTTGGTGATCTTTACTGACCATCAAGCCCGCATAAACTGGCAGTAGACAACCTTTTTGAGTGTACTTGTCATTCTGATGTACTGTAAATGCTGACTGCACAGAGTGTCCCAGGTAACAGTGGAACACCTGGAATAACTGTGGAAACTCTACACTGCAAACACGTCTCTCAAGCCTCCATCAAACTGTCAGTAATAGAAAGGAGCAAGACAAATTACATCGTTAATTGTAGTGTTTTCCTCTTCCCCTCTCATTTTCCCACACAGTCTGATATCAGTTATTAAATTACAAGTGCAAACCTTTTACAGACTCGTGCTACAGTCACATCAAGCGCAGTCGATATGTGCGTGATTAAAGTAGACGCTCGAGAGCCACTCTAGAGTAGAACTGCAGCAGTCGTTGCTTTTGGGCCTTCCCCGCAACCACTCTGTGAGAAATTGAGGTCATGCTGAAAGATGAAGTGAGATTTTACAGCCGTGTAGGAGGGCACGAGGGGCATGACCTACATCGTTTGGCCCAGCATCCAACAACGTCAGGGTCTCAAGGTACAACAGATTATGAGGATGGGAGGATCTGAAGGAGATAAAAGTGTCTCATGCCATTTTTAATCACTCCTGACAGTAATCGCTTAAACACTCAACTCAACCTTTATCGTTGAAGTATCAGGAGACTAGACACATAATCAGTTATGTTATGCAAGCGAGCAAGGTCAGGAAATTGAAAACAGAGTCTGATGACCTAACAATAAATCACTGAACAAAACGTAAAGCAAGTCCTTTTTGACTGCATTTCTGAAGAATCTGTGCTCGTGAGTACATAAATGTTAAAAGTGAATGGCAAATACAGATGTACCCTGTTGGTATCAAAATTTCACCAGGGTACAGAGGGTTAAGTGTTAGTGCCTTGTTGCAGTTTTCCTGCATTCAGTTCACACTCTCTTTCTTCCTCTCTCTTGTTTTCCTCTCCCTCACAAGTTCCTGCAGTTGTGGCACTCTCTGGGGAGATGATCCATATTTAATGACCCCAGCAGTAGCTGCATGGAAATGGGCCACAGTAGAACCCCAGCAACAGGCTCACTGGCTCATTTTAATAACGCACCAGTATTTTAGTGAGACAGAGAACTTGTGTTTATGAAAACACATCGATTTCCCAATGGGACAACCGTGGTCGGGTTCTAACTGATCCTGTCCCTGGGCCATTGGTGGGGAAGACTAAACACTAAGAGCTTTTTATGATATCCTTTTAACATTGTATTTGAGACTTTACCTGCCTCACAGAACCAGCAGTTAAAGGTCCAATTTGTAACATAGTTGATTATTGAGTCTCATTCCCAAACCGTCAAATACTGATGCTTTGGGTCAGTTTGTTGGTCCAGTCACCAACACAAAGCGTCAGTATTTGATGAGTTGGATATGAGACTAGATAATCAACTTTCTTACCATTTTGATCCTATAATGGTTGGTCGATTTTCAACTCGATTCATGATTGAATTTTCTTCACTGTCCTAAAATATCCCTCTCCCACCAGCTATAAATTCCAAAACGTTCAATATAGTATGATTTCTGTGTCTATGTCTCTTGTTTATTTTCTTACCAGCTATAGGAGAGATTTGACACTAAAATGGCAGTCTGTTTGGAAGGAATTACGGTAGTTGAAAATCTGATATTTGTTGTACTCTAAGGCGGCTAAATATAGAGCAATGGAATCAACCACAAAACCAAATGGAGGAGGCTGCTGAAAGAGCCCTGTGACCCAAATAAAGTTTCCATGGTGAACCAAAAAGACTTTTGGCAAATAAATAAAAGCCTAAAGAGACAAAAGCATTCAGATAGAACACTTTCCAACGTAATCTCATGTCAAAAAGTGGTCACTATTCTTGGAAACTACCCATAAAAGGAACGGTGTAGAACACGCTGCATCAATGGGGAAATGCAGCTTTTTTTTTTTTAGTTAGGTAAGTAATTGCAAATTCCTGTGACATAAGAAGATATTTATCTTTAATCACAAAAATCTGGTCTTTATTTGTTGTGTGTTCTCCAGCCACATGTTCAAACCTATCCTGAGGGGATAAGGTGTCCCCAAACGTCTTCCAGCCAGACAATCATGGCGTACCAAGACAAAGGTATCTGATAATTCCACCTGGATATGAAGACTACCTATCTGATCCCAGATATCATCAACAGAAGTTGAGGGCTGAAAAGTATAAACTAAATCAAGAGTTTTCCTTTGCAGCGCCAGTGTCACTGTCGCTAATGAAAACTTCTGTCTTTCTTAATTTTGCCCTCTTGAAAAAGAATATATTCCCGCCCCGACCTGGTTGGACCAATTCACCTTTTTCTAGACAAAATTGTATTATGATAGTGAGGTGAATCATTGTGAAATCAACAATCACTTCATAGTGATATATTCAAGAAAAAAAATTGCCAGTTAAATTACATTTTTGAATGTGTCTTCTTTGAATGAACAGTTTTGCTTTGTGGTATAACTTTTTTACTGAATGTGTCCTCTTACATAAACAAACACTTCCTTTGTATAGTCTTTTTCGAGACCACCTGTTTCTCCGTGATTCATCGTCAACTTATGGGTATGGGTAACTAGTAATAATTCTAAAGTTTTTTTTAAATCATATTCTGTCAGTATTTGTGGATTTACATTGAGCACATGGTGTTGAGAAGAGAAACAATTCCAACAACAAAAAACCTGGCAAACATTTCATTTAAATACTTAGCATTTAATAGAGAACAAACAACATACCACAAATTGTTTATATTCACCCTGGCCTGAACCCTAATACCTGGAGGTTCAGCAGGGTGTGTCTGTGGATCTGGAACCACATCAGGTCATCTGGTCAGCTTTTTCATCCAGGCTGGGCACCTCATTTATATAAATCCTGGCCTGAACCTCAATAGATGGAGGCTCAGCAGGGGGTGTTGGTGGAGATAACACCACAGGAGAGGGTTTCTCTGCACTGGATGACACCTGCTCCTCAGTTGCAAACAAATCTTGGAACCTCCTGGTGCTTCTCTCTGTGGATCTTGATGTACTTCTGGATAGTGCTATGGACTTAAGGATGTCTGTAGGTTTAAGTCATTCAAATGAATTTTAAAAACACTCCAGAATATAACAGACATATTGAATTAAAACACTGTAATTAAACTATTCAATTAATTAATTAATCAAACTCAACATCTCAACCCTCATTTTATTGCTGACATTGACTGACAACATCTATAACTGTACGAGCATCAGAAGAAGCTTGACTTCCTCTTCATCAAAACCCTCCGGTGTAAATGTAAAACAGAACAGAAACGTTATCACTGCTGGACTTCTTCATTAGCGTGACACGAGGTGTAGTGCTGCGGTGTCTGTATGTGTCTCAGCAATTCTCCGTTCTCTCAGCATAGATTTGCTCTCCTCCAAAATGAAGTTAATCCGATTTTCAGCAGTCATCTCTGGTTTCCCTGCTGAAGCCTGAGATACTCCATCATCAGCGCAATCTAAAAAACACAAAGGAGATGAGTCATCTTTAAGCATGTTTAAGCAAAATGTATCCGACATTTTGTATCCGTGTGGGCTTAGCAAAGTCTATGACCCATTAAAACCCCCTGGCTATATGTGGCCATAAAGGATGATGTTATTCTATATTTTTCTTCTTACAAGAGTTGTCTTATTTAGCTTTAAGCACATGGCGTTCTGACAGGAAGGCTTTGACATTGCATATAGACGCTAAAGAGACGCTGAGGGGAGTTACAAAGCCACGCTGTATTTAGTGGCCTGGGATGAGAATACGTTGAGAACACATGCTTGTGAACAAAACCTGATTTAACCAGACTTACATCTGCAAAAAGCACAGATGTAAGAGAACGTCACCGAACAGGATGCTTATCAATCCTCTGCAATCTCCATGACATTTATAAACAGAAGGAGTGACAAGGTGCTAATCAGGCAATCAGGCAAACGCTTGGTGTCGATGCAGCCAACTACAGATATCATCAGTACGGTTTCATACTTTCAAAAATAACTTTTCTTTACAGGCTGCCACAAACCTAAGAACTATGCTTTTGCATGCTCTTTTGAGTAATCTCTTCTAACGAGGCCATACATGTACACTGTAATTCATTTTAAGACTGTTTCAACTGAAAAGTCCAAGTTCAATTGCTGCCTAAAATACTTAATAAATGAACAAATAATAATACAGACTTAGTTTAGGTTAAATAGTTTGATAGAAATCTTCTTTTAACTTTGTTCCAACATTTGCTCAAAGATATTTTGTTAACCACTTCGCGATGATTTGATAAAAAGTGCAAAGGTTTGATAAAGTAAAGACTGAATTCTATATTTTTATCATTAGCATGTTAATGTGGAAGAACAAAAGAGCCATGACATCTCTCAAAATGTATTAAAGACAAGCAGCAAGTTTCCATCACATATGTTTTCTTCAAACTACAAAAAAGAAGGGTCTCAGGAAGGTTTTACTTCTCAAACAATGCACGCTGGGAAGTCTGCCAATATGCTGATGATGTTTCTTTGGAAACTTGTTTCTATGAGTTGATTGGACTCTGTACATGACATTCATCCAACTCATCATTCAGTCAAAAGATTTAAAAGACTTATTCTGAAGTACGGTTTCACCAGTTCATCTACACAAGGCATTTTGTTGAGGCAGTCATATGCGCTGTGTGATGTTGTCTCAAAAGGTCAACTTTAATCTTGAAAAGTCAACTTTATTCTTGACATTTTTAACTTTATTCACAAAATAATTTAACATTATTGTCAACACTTTTTTTCTCAGCCCTGGCCCTAATACTCTTCCGTGGTAATGACTTTTTACAGTGTAATGTTCTTCTGCATTGTGATGTATAAAACTGTTGTATGTGTGCATGCTGCATGTTACGTGGACTGTGCACGGAACCATCTGTAATGTGCCTAGCATGACTGTCCATTAATGTAAAGTAATGGTTGAGATAATGGAGAAACTGAGATTTATTGTCCCACAACTGCTGTATGTTGTGTGCAGATGACATTTACATCATTTCCACTTGCGATTAGATGAGATGAGTGATGCAAAACCACCAATCCTCATATCTGAACCACTGCAGAAACAGAGAGTCTTTTTAATGCTTTTTTTAATCTGTTCAGGTAGAATGAATGCTTCTCTACACCAACCTGTTCTTTATTGTGAGCTTTCATAATGAAGCTTTTATCGCTCACTTTTTCTCAATAAAAGCTGTCTCTGCTGTGTGTGTGTGTGTGTGTGTGTGTGTGCGGATGTGGCTCCATCACAGCTGTTTGTTTTGTCCACGCTATCATCACTGTCTGCATGTCATTATGAAGATACTGCAGCCCAAGATGATGTACAATGTGCCTTTTAAGCTCATCTAGTAAAGCAAGAGTGCGGTGGAGAAGGTTTGTGGAACATAAATCATCCAAATACTATGACGACTATTAATAAACCTAAAAAATGGCTGTTGCGTAGTGCTCTGATTGACTTGTTTTGGTTGGAGCTAAATATGTTGTCATATTCTAGTTCATACTATTTAATAAAACGCATGTTTGACGATGGTCTCGACCACATCTCACAAATCGCATTTCTCAGAAGCTTAATCGGCATTGCGGCAGCTAGTTTAGTGCTTGATTGAGCAACTTGATCTGTGTGCACACCAGTATAGAGTTCCTCTAATGAACAATTTTGGACATTTTGAGGCATTATCTGGTGGGATGTGCTACCATGGAATGCGTTTGTAAAAATGCACCTATATCTGTGGGTAACTGTGCATTAATCCCTCCGAACCCAAGGGCCAGGTTTTGAAACCCATTTCATGTGTTCATCGGGGCTCGACAGAGCTGCAGGCACTCTGCTTGTTTGTTATGACTCCTGGTGAAGTCATTTAGCACCAGACTGCAATGATTTAAACCTTTCTTGTGTCCCCACGCCTTGCATGTTGCCTCAAAAATTAAATGTAGCAACCTAGACATTTAGAAAAGCAGAAGGCATTTACACTTGTCATTTCAAACGTCTCCTATCCAGATGAAATCGAGATGAGATAGACATCTTCATTAATGCTTAGCAACATACCGGTATATGGGTGTCTGTTAACCAGATTAGTCTTTGTTTCATGCAAATCAGAGAGGTGGTGATGCACCTGACGCCAGTGTTGTTTATAGGTACCCCAAAGGTGATGCTTGAATAAAAAGTAAAGACATTGTGTCATTGTTAAAACAAAAAGGTACTTGAGTAAAAGTTTTTAAGTATCTGATATTAAAAGTACCTAAGTATCAAAAGTCATTTTCTGGCAATAAATGTACTTAGTGTATCAAAAGTACAACTACATGTTTGTATATCAGAATGTCTTTTTTTAAATCTGATTGTTGATGTTAATAACTCATTTCAATCTGAAAAGTAACCATTAACTAAGGTTATCTTATAAACATGTGAGTAAAAAAGCATTATATTTGCCTTCAAGTTGCAGTTGAGTGAAACTATAAAGTTGCAGAAAATACTCAAGTACCTCAATATTGTACAGAAGTAGAGTACCTTAGTAAATCAACTTAGTTACATTCCATCACTGCCTGACACTTTGCTTACTTACAAAAACATCAGAAGAAGACATACATCCGCACTTACGACGATAACAATTTAGCTAGCGTTAACTAACCTCTATCCATAACCTAACACAGTCACATGAATGAAATGTATTTATGATAACCAAGACAAAAGTGTAATCGTCTTTACTTGCTCTATGAGATAAATGCTACAAATGTGCTTTGTATTTGATCATATGTGTGAACAGATATATGGCTGGATCCCTTTTGTTTAAATTATAAAAAAAAAAACAAACAAAAAACAATGGCTAGTGGCCCAGTGTGATTGCAGTACAACTTAAGTTGTAGTTGAAAAAATCAGAAAATTATTTGCTATATCTGCAGAGTGCTTACATTT
The DNA here is from genome assembly GCA_903131615.1 of Diplodus sargus. Classification (NCBI taxonomy): domain Eukaryota; kingdom Metazoa; phylum Chordata; class Actinopteri; order Spariformes; family Sparidae; genus Diplodus; species Diplodus sargus. The sequence goes on from CAEMYA010000008.1 coordinate 3,213,058, forward strand.
ACACTATGTGAGTAGTAAGGTTATGGATGCGTAATGAGAGAGGAATGTGCTGACGCCTTTTCCTTTTCAGCATCTGGCTAGAATGCATCTCAATCAGATGTTAATCCCTCGAGAAGTCTGTGGGTGCAATTATGCTTCTTTTCACCCTGTCAATATGTTGTAAAACCTCCTACAATGTATACAGACATCCATCAAGCTCTACCAGCCAATGGGCCCTGCTTGGTATGCAGGAATGTAGAGGGCTATAAAATGGCTCATTGCAGGTGACATCCTCCTGAGGGCATTCTGCCAATATAAAGACTGAAAACTCATTCATTCTGGAGCACCAATTCATATTCATTACCCTCTCACATCTGTGGAACATGACAGATTGATTGAGACTGGCTGAAAATGGCTGAAAACTGTTTCTCCGTTAGCTAGCAATAACTACATTCCTATGTGACTCGATTAATTATCGCTGGTGTCTCAGGAAGACAGTGCCGATCCAAGAGGGACAGGGTGAAGATTGGGATGAGAATAAAGAGGTTGAACTTTAGGGAGAGCGGGTCACTCTCAAAGGGGGTAACAGTAGCAAGTATAAGACTTGAAATGAAAATCCCATAAAGAGACAAAAAGGATGAGGTACACCAATTAGATCACTTTTCAGTAGGTTATAAAACAGTAATGGAGGATTTAGAGCCAATATCTTCTTAAGTACCATCAGAAATACAGCTGCGTAAAAGCACTTATTACGTTGCAGAGTGCTCTGTGTGTAGCATGATAATGAATAATGGGACTATAATTACTGGTTTGTTACAGTGAATCACCGTAATGCTGTAGCTGGTGGATCAGTCTGATCCAATCCAAGCAAACTGTGCTGCTGTGCTGTGATGCCTAAATGGTTCAGTTTAGACACTCACCCAGAAGACCCATGTAAGTCTCATTGTTATATTAGACTTTTTTTCAAATTATTTTACATTTCTTTTTTAAATTTTAGGTTGTCATTCACAGTTGTTTTGGCAGCATTACTATTCTTGGTTAAGTTAAGACAGCATAACTGCTTGGTCAGGTTTAGGAACAACCATGGTTCGGGATCAAATTGACCATTTTACAACTTAACCACATACTATGTTCCTGCAGAAGGAGGCTGCACTTTCCGGACAGCAGCGTCAAGACCCTAGTTTAATACTTTATATAGTTTTGAGGGTTTATTACACCCAAATAATACTCTCTGATTAATTATTTGTAGTTTCAAAGGTAATACCAAGGAACAATACAAAATAAAACAATGTCAACAGAAGTTATAAGTCAATTGAGTCCATTTTCCAGTCCATCAGGCCTCAACCACTCTAAGAGAGAGAGAGGGAGAGAGAGAGAGATTTGTTTGACTTTTCCTGACTCTTAATATTCAAACCTTAGACTGTGAAGTAGGTCACAGCACTACTTACCACTCAAATGGTCACCCTTCCATCTTTAATTGTTTGCCTATCAAATAAAACCATATTTATCATCCATCTGACTCATCTTAGCATCTATCTCTAGTGGAAGTAAACATTGATGTAACTCTGTGATCCTACCCTCGCACCGAAAGCTACACAGTGCAGAGAAACATGATGGGGTGTGGAGTGGCTGAGACAGTAACACTATTCATCCTATTACAAGACACCTTGCCATCAAAATGATGAAGCTGTTTCATAAGGGAGAAATGTTACATAGTGTTGTTTAAGGGATGAGTGTTCTTCCTCATTCTCTATCACAGTCTCAGCAAAAAAAGTTGCCTCTCTGCATTCATTTGCAGCCAGCCACTCTAAAGAATCCATAACTCTACTGTCTTCTCTCCCCTCTGGCATCAGCCCTCAGGCTGGCTCATATTACATAAGGCCTGCTTTGTGAGATTGACAACCAGTCAAAAAGACAAATTACACCCTGTGTCCATGACACTATTTTCGGGCCTCTGACAACTACTGGGGGTGATATCTAAGTTTATAGCTGGTGAACATATAAGAAATTGTTGCAGTTGTCAAGTTTGGAAAACATGAAGGCATGTATGAACTCTCACTGAAAGACAGAACGGTTTTATTTTGGTATAATTTTTTATTTTATTTTAGACTACAGTCAATTTGATTTTGGTTTGGCAATTACGTGAGAACAACACTATTTGATTGATTAAGGATGATGGGTATATACAACTTGGTGTCATCTACATAATAGTGATAGGCGGCATGCTATGTTTTAGCATTATATGCCTTAAAGGAAGCATATAAGGCGAAAAAGGACTGGGCCCAGATTTGAACCTTGAGGCACTCCACAAGTGGTCTTTTAAGGAAAAGAGATACTATTATTCTGCACCTTTCTGCTAGCTCTGTAGATGTATTATTTTTTTGTATTACTTTTGTACATAAAAATGTTATCGTTATGACCTCTAAGTTGCTGAGTAGCACAATAAATCATGTTAGTATCTACCTAGCTAGTGTGGTCCTGTGCAGGGAGCAGGACCACACTAGCTAGTTTTTCAGAGCTGTTTTGCTTAGAAGTGGTAACACATCAGTCAATGTAATTAGTTACAGTCCACCACTGTTAAAAGGAAAAGCAGAGACATTGATTTATTGTAAGGCTCTTCAATGGAGAATTGGAAGAACTATTGCTATGTTATCTTTTCTACTTAATTCCCTGAGGAAAACAACTAAACATTCTGAATGTTTTTTTTCTTTTGGTTTTATGAATCAAATAAATCTAGACATGTGACATGTGCAACAATTCTTGATCTGACCAAAACTCTACAAACTTTGAATCCATTCTCTGACCGTAGAGATTGTAAATTCCGCTTAGCGACAGCATCGCTGATGTGTGTATTAGTGGGTCTCTGTTTACCCGTTGAGAAAGCGTAGATGGTGGCTGTACTATCTGGGCCCAGCTGTGGCTCAGCATGATAAGAGCTACCTGACTGATATCTCCCTGACTTTGATGACTTTAGATGACAAAGGATGATGGACAGCAAACCTTATTATGGATTTGACATTCAGATCAGGGGGATCAGGAGTACAGATGCAGGGCTTTAGAGGGCATTGACGAAGACCGTCTGCAGTCCTGACTGTCTGCTGAAGCCCTGCATTTGTATAACAAGGCTGGGGGCTTTGCTTCTGTCATTTCGTTCAGGCTTCATTGATTTGGCTATCAGTGATGAAAGCTCAGACAGACAAAGTCAGATTCATGTATTGATTGAAAATAACTCACATGCAAGAGCTCACTCTTCAGTTCAAACAGTTCAGTTGTATAACAGTCAGCATATTTTTAAAGCATTGTTCAGAATAACATCTGAGTGTCTTTGTGTTCATTCTAATAGACAGCACAGGCTCTCAGACTGACAAAAGGTTCGCATGAAAGCTGGTCATTCATCTTGGGACATCAAGATGCCATTCCGTGGCCCCAAAACTTTATCTCTGCATTGTGAGCTTAAAGGATAGGCCACAATCCTCCTTGATAAGTGTTCCCATAAAAGACAAGTACGCTCTGTGAATCAATGGCGATAGCTCCAAGGATACCAAACCTCAGCTGCCTAAAAATAAGTTGATATTTCCTCCTCTAGTGACAGTGTCAGGACTGGGCAAAATGGGGACTCAGATGCAGACAGAGAACGGTTAATGCAGGCTTTTATTCTGAAATTCTTAGTATCTACTTCAGATAGAATGATAACCCAACAGGCTATAAACTCTGAACTCGTCTGCACAGAGAAGGAACTAACGAAGAAAAGAAACGTGGCACAAGGCACAAAAAACAATAAACAGAAAATCGCTCCCGAGGGAGGAAAAAACAAAAGCACTATCTACACTGATCTGAATAAACACAAAAATCTATGAAATGTTTTACAAAAGAAATCGCTCACAAGGAGGAAAAGACAAAAGGCTATAAACAGAAACTACACTACATAGAGCTGAGAAAAACTACAAACCAAAACGCTCCAGAAGGAGGAAAAAACAAAAGCACTATGAAATTAAACTAGCTTATCAAAAGAACAGGCTGACCAAAAACTTTAGCAGATCAAGATCACTCTTCATCAGAGGAATACAAAGAAAACTGAAATTCAAGCGAGGCAATACTTTACAATGACTGTGGCAAGGCTGTGATTCGAGGCTGGAGGTACACGACAAGACAAACGAAATACTCTGGCAACGAGGACAGGGGAAGACAAAGACTATATACACATGAGGAGGGATGACACAGGTGGAAACAATCAGGGATCAGTGGAGACGCCAGACCGGTGACACAGGAGGAAGGGCAAGTGACCTGAATTTCACAAGACAAAAAACCCAAGACAGGACACCCCTCACCGTGGTGTGACAGACAGTTATAGACTTTCTCAGTCCTTCACAGTGAGACTTGGGAACTGAGAGGTTAAAATGATAAGGAAGCTGTCCCTGACTTAAAAATGGACAAGAACACCAAGCTGTGTCTACCTTTGCTGTCTCTGTTGAATTTAACAACAGTTTGTCATTGACCTTGTCGAAAAAGCAGAGAAGGAAGTCACATACTCTTATCTGGTGTTGACAAATGTGCATTATTTTTGGCCAATCTTCCACATGACCTGAATTTTAATACCACAGAGTATTTGCTCTGGCTGAACAGTGTGACGGGCCGTGTTGGGCACGTTACTTTTAAAAAGTAATTAGTTATAGTGACTAGTTACTTCTCCCAAAAACTGAGTTAGTAACTGAATTACCCCACTATAAAAGTAACTAGTTACCAGGGAATGTAACTATTGCTAACTATTATTGTTACTTTTTTTTCTTCCCCCTTATGAGTTCGGCATTCATTTTAGCGTACTCAGCATTTAGAAAATGTCTTTCTGCATGGCGGACCGTCACCTGCTCTTCCCGGTATTTTGCCAATGGGAGCTCTGAAGGAGTCTGAGTCAACTGTTGATAACGGGAGCATGTTCTCAACAACATACCTGCCTATCATTGAATTCAGCTCAGTCTGTGTCACAAGTTTTTGTGAAGCTGGTGCAGAAAAATCCAGCTTTAGCTGCTTGGACGGCCCGGTGTCCTTCTTTGTAAGCGGAGCTCACGTTAGCCACACCTGGCCTGCTATCATCATCAACAGTGTCAACAACGGTGTTTTTGGCCACTAGTTTAGTAGAAGTGTGCGCCGTTCAGAGATGCTTCATTAGATTAGAGATGCCAACTTTCCCTCCCGACTCGCCATTGCTGCCGCTTACCGGTGTGAGGCTGCTGTGTGAGTGTGTGGTGTGTGTGTAAATTGAACACTGCCTCTGATTGGCTTACGAACTCTAACTCTACCTTAGCCAAGCATCATCACTTATGCGGTTGTCTCGCCCCTCCCTCCTCCCTCACCAAAGAAAAAAAAACAGCTTTACAGGTCTGGTGGCTGAGAGCCGAGTCAGATGACAACAGCTTCAATGAGTAGCTTCAGTTTATAACATGCAACATTTAATTGTAGGTAACAGTTGTAACGATAGAAATAGTAATTAGTTAGATTACCTGTTACTGAAAAAAGTAATTGAGTAATTGTTTATTTTAACGCGGTTATTCCCATCACTGGTGACGGAATAGATGTTGAGTTCTGTAAGTCATATATAAAATTGTCAGTTTTGATACTGAGGCTCCAAACAGTTCCTCAAAAGCTGCTGATAAAATAAGTGATAAAGCTGACTCTACCCCTTTGTATTATTTCATTTCCTTATATGACAATGTTATTGCATGGTGTGCAGAAAACCAAAGCAATAACTGCTCTGCTGTTACTCGAGGGGCCAACAACATCATGAAAAAAAACCACACAGCTCATCACTACGGCTTCAATAAGTCCTGTTGCTGAGCTGTGATTGTTGTGATATCTTCTAAACACTTCCTGCAAAAGGCAATTGTCCAATCATAGTTCTGCATCTTTAATTAGGCATGACAAGTCCATCAATCCTTGATTATCCTATACCCATTCCACCCACTAACATCTGCCATTCGTTTTCAGTGGGAAAGGATACAATTGGTGTTTATTCCTGGGTCTCACAAGCATTTATTGCCTCCAGCTTCAATTGTCAGGATGGAAACATGACACTTCTGTGTACATGAAAATGTTCTGCCCAAGTTCCGAGCATTGGCGCATAAATAGTTTTCTATCTTATCTCTTCAGTCTCTGTACAAACGGTGCTTGTGTATCTTTTGTTGAATTTGAAAGAGTGAAGTGAAAGATGTAAAAAAGTTACCACTAGTATCGTCACCAGCCTCCATGATGATTTCTATCGTTTGCTGGTTTCTGGTACGTTCATGATGTTGAACGTGACACTTGGCAAATTTGTCTATGTGCAATGGGGAAGGAGACAGTCTACTACAGCACATAACGAGGAGCACATAACAAGGTACATCGTTTCATTAGGTTAAAGGATTTGTTGGAAAAAACCCAGTCTAGTAAAGCATGCATCCAAACAGACAATTCTTTTAGGAAATAATGTTTCTGAACAAAACAATAATGCTCTGACTTTTCCTTAGCAGACTGTTCTATAAAGAACTACTAGGGCTAACTTGCTCTACTCTTCTTTCTTAAAAACATGAAACTTGAAGCCATCCATTGCTTATTCAAGACCTTTTTACATGGTTGTTTGTTTATAACTAATCGGCCAGATACAGCCTACATTTTCAACCACCATATATTTTTTTAAGTACGCGTAAAAATGATCCAGCTTGCTTCAACTTCTGGCAACTAGAAAACTGTCTATCTATATGTATGTTATCCGCAATTCTCGGCAACCATCCCAACGAATCTACCCCATACCTAGCAGGCTTGTTGCTGAGAGCCGTGACACATTCTGTCACAATTTTGAGAAAAGGTTAGGACCCCAACCCAGAAACACACGGGAGACAGGCAGGATTTGAGAAACAAAAGCCAAGCTTTAATAATTGAGCTGAAATACCAAAAACCATGATCCGACAAAAACCAAGAAGAGCAAACACCGAAGAACCGAGAGCAATGTTCAAACCAGAAAACTCAAGAGCAAAGTGAAAACATAAAGCCAGAAACAAAAACCAGAACACATACCAAGAGGAGAAAAAAAATTGGTGTGGCCCTGATGACCCTGTGAGTAGTTCAGGATGCTGGATCTGTAAACCCCTCATAGTACCACATCATCTGTGTGAACAGCATGTTTTGAATGGCCACTGCACTGCTATTATGAAAGGAGCATTTATAGCACAGCTGTGAAATGGCTAGTTCTGATGAATGCATGATTCATTTCTTGCGTGCGTCACCGTGCCTATTTTGTTTGAAGAGCAATTATACTTTGCTGATTCTTTAAATGAAAGGCAGGTATGGTGCTTCTACTTCTTCATTACTTATTTATGTGACAGCTGTATGGCTGGTAATAGATCATATTCTTGCTTGTGTATGTGAAAAAGGGATGGAAAAGGTTAAACCATGAAAGAAACTGATCAGCCTGTTCGTCCCTCATACACAGTGGGACATGTTATATGTGTTTTTCTAAAGCAGTACATTTACACACACACACACACACGCACACACACACAGTTCTTATCCATGTGCACATTTGCCATCTGGACGTAGCCCGTTGCTGGCTGGGTTATTGTCAGACGCACAAGCCGCACACAAACATGGGTCTTTCTTGGATTGGACTTGAAACGAGTGCAGCAAACACAAACAGACAAAACTTCACTTTGTGAGTTTACCCTGCAGCTAATGGTGGTTTCGGTTTAGGCTGGACTGAATAATCAGGCTCAGATCAGCCTCAAAGCTCATCCTGCTGATATCTGATCAAACACACACAAACACACACACACACACACACACACAGGTTTCCACAAGTTAATTAGAAAGCAGTGCTAACGGGGAAGAGTGGAGCTCCATGCGCTCTTTCCCCATCGGTGGCTCCTAACCAATCTCACCAATCTTCTCCAATCAGGTTTAACTCTATCTGACTGTGAGCGGAAAGGAGAGATGATGCATGGTGAGCTTGTGATTTTTCACTCAAAGCTGTCGGACTGAGCGCTTCCACTCTCCCCAGCTACCTGCTGAGGATAATGCACTTTGTTTGTAACGTGATTAAAGCTCCGGGAAAACCTTTCAAGCTGCATCCGACTTCATTCTTTGGTTTGAGAAAATAGATCCTAACTCACGCCCGGTTGGGAGGAGACCTTTGTGTTCAGGAACATGGTGATGGTTTGAGCTCAATGTTCCGGCTATTACTGCTCACTCAGAAGATGTAAGGCATCCATTAGTGTGATGCAGTAAGACTGTTGTTTCAGTATGCTGCAAGAGACGCAATTGACTACGTGTTTGCGCTCTTAGAACAAAATTAATCCCATATCATCTTGCCAAGAATTGACCTTATTAAAAAACCTTATTAAATCCAAATATATGTGTGATGGTCATATACCAGCAGAAGAATGAAGAAAATTAACAACCCGGCAGTATTAACTTTTATATAAATAAACATATATATAGCATCAGAATATAGGTCTAACAATAAGTCTTTATTTATAATTAATTAAAATTCTAATTGCATAAGCAGCAGAAAATGGGCAGATGGTTAAACCAATTAAAAACACAATTAGGTCTACTTTAATTACTTTCTATTTAGTCCTCGCTTAATAAGTCAAAGAGCTTCCCAGCGTAGTTGCAGTGTTGACTGTTTTCACTGTTTTACCAAGTCTGGTAGTGCTAACTGAAACCCCACAGAAAGGGATTGAACAATCTCCTGCAGAAAGCACGCAAGCTGATACGCAATCTTTTCTTAAGAATTTCGAGACCCTTAGATTCCATGATGGCGTTACAGTCAGATGACAGCTTAGTTTAGAGTAAAGAGTTTACCTCGGGGGTCATGGCTGGCCTGTTGCCATTCCTGAAAATGTATTTAAAATTACATTTAACACTCACCCTAACCCTAACACGCCTCTCCCAGTCGAGCCTAAATAAATTCAACCATCTGGAGTACAGGCATGGTTTGGGGCTCTTTTGAAAGGTCATCAACTGATTTACTTTTTTCTTTTTTTCAGAAGCTCTGTAAGTGTGTAGGTTTAAAAGAGAGTGGGAAAGAGGTAAAAGTTGTTCCCCTGTCTTCCGGATCACTCGTTGGCTGTTTCAGGTCACAGGGCAGGCATAGAAGCACATAACTGGTCAAATGAGCCGTCAAACAATTTGTCAGACTACGGCAGTTATCTTCTAAATTTGTGTTGCAGTTTAATGTCGTTGTGCTTAGCGTTTTTGCAGTTTCATTGCATTTTAAGATAAAAGTATGAAAAAGCATCCACTAGTTGTAGCTTCATATTTAGCACACAAACATAGTAAATTTTCTCAGCCAACTTTCAGCAAGAAACCGTATCTGAAAATGTGCAACTACTCTTCTAAATACCCTCTATTCAAAGAGATTGCGCTTAAGAATATATTTCATTCCTTTTCATTACATCTGCTCAGTGTATGCACTTCCTCTGCAGCACTTCGACCACTGCAGCATCTGCCAGGTGCCGCTGGGTAAAGAAGGAGGCAGGTGGCTCGGAGGGCCCGGTGGTGGAGAACGTAATGTTCGTTGTGTCATCTCCGTGTTGATGCATCGTTTCACAGGACGCAGCCGCCGTCTGCCAAGAGGGGCACTGCAGATGCTCTCTGACTCACACAAACACACACAGCACGCCGAGATTCCCCCCCTCGCCTTCATGGCTGCTGTTCTGATTCCTCTTGCTCAGTTAAACAAATCCATCAGGAGCAAGTGAAGGAATGACAGTGGCTAATTTGTGTTTGCCAGAGCGGCACCATTACAGGTATGTTTGGAACCTCAAATAAAGAAAAAGTCAACATTTACAAGGATTTCACAATGCACATGCAAAAGGCAAAACAAGTTCTTCATTGTTTGGGGAGATTGTGACACTGACAGAAATCCTCTACCAACCGGACTTAAATTGGGGTTTCGCAATAAGCATTTGTCACAAAACAATAATGATCAACTCTTGTCTAACGAGCGAGCGCTTCTTAATGTTCACCATCGAGAGGAGGAGGAGAGGAGGAAGGAATCCAATTTCCATCTTGTGCATAAAGCTATTTCCTGGAGTCCTCGATCCTTTACTCCTCTAATTATTCTGAATTTATTGCACTGTAAAAATAGAACGTGCGTGCAGTTCTACCATAAATAGATTTGTTCAACCTCATCTTATCGCTACACATATGTCCTCATGGTAACATGTTGTTTTTATTTGTTTCTGCTCTGCTGTTTTGGGGTGTTTTCTTGCACTGTGGTCGCAGCCACCAGTGGTTTATGCAATAAAACAGAGACTCTTTCCCCCGCTGACCCAGGACGGACACTAATGCGCTGGGTATTGCAACACTACAACGCCTTTTCCATTATTTGTGGCTGGTGTGTGCACAGTTGTATGTGTGTTTTAATGCGGTTGTGCAGGCATTTGTGTTGACACAGTGTGAAGATATGAAGGGTGTAAAATACTTGCAGCCTCATTAGAGACACTGGGATGACAGTCGTAATGAATCAGGCATCAGTCAGCGATTAGCACCATTAACCTCCGCTGCCTCTGTCTCCTCTCCAGGCTTCTGCGGTATGTCAGCCATGAATTTTTAGCATCAGAAAGAAGCAGAGTTTTCACAAGGGGCTTTTCTTCCAGTTCTTATTAGATTTCTCACGCACAATAATGGATTCTTTCTGTGGTTAGAATTATTTTACATATTTCAGCGTGACTCATAAATCGAGATAAAAACAAACCTTCGCAGTTAGAGGAAGGACCACCACGGTACGTATTGAAGTTAGCCCAAAGTGTAGCAATTAGGAGCAGAAATGGAATACATTTGTATTATTTTCTTTGCTTCAGTATGTAATCACCTGAAACTAAAAATTGTAGTGTTTTCATTAACTTGGAATGAGCCCTTCAAAGGTACACTGCGTAATATATCAAGTATTCGATTGCAGCACTCCCTTGCTCACCCCTCCCTCTCCGAAGACATTGAAGAAGCTCCAGAAGGTACAGTGGCCCTCAGCAGACAAGACACTAATTTTCTCAATATGGACTTGTCTTTGCCTTGACTGTCTTTGGCACACTCTCAGCCCTAAATATCTCCGTTAGTGATCCCTCCATGTGTTGTCTTACTGCAACAGACAGGGAATAAATCTAAACAAATCTTGCTCACTAAAGAGGCACAAAACTGAAGCTACAGTGTGCTAATATTTAATGTTTTACATGCTGGCATTACTTTTCCGTGAAACATCTGTACTGCTAATATACATTGTACATTATCAAGGTTTTGTACCATGAGTGGTATGAGTTGTACCAAGGGGGATTAATATATATTCCAGCTAGTTGTTTGTCAGGGCTATAGTGCTATTTGTTTCAGTACTGGAAACACTCACTCATACTCATGCATGTGTACACTAACCATGAACATTTTTATTCATCAAGCTTCGTTTCCATCATGCACATGAAAAGCTGGTCATGAAAAGCTTTGCTGATGATAAGATGCAAACATGGCATACAACAAAGTAGTTTTAGCAATTCATCACTTTCACATCCTAGCTGCTGCACTACACCCATGTTTGTAATCTTTAACGTTCTCTACTATCAGAGTTTTCCAAATTGGAAAGGAAATGCGAACATTTATTCTTTAGTTTAGCATCCCGAAGTTTTGGTTTCTTCACGCTCTTCTCTGATTTATTTGTATAGAATAAATATGATCCAGCATCCTTCATCAGATTGTGGTTATAATACAAATTGTTGTACAGGAGGCAGCAGCCACTCGCACTTCTCCTTCGTCTTCCAACTGGTGCATTTCCTACGGCCACCCACTACATTTAGAAACTTGAAAGGCCCTCACTAGTTCTAGGTTTGTCCATATTGTTTTGTCCATTCTGTTCTGCTCGATGCCACTACATATTACACACTGTATCTTGAACAGAGGGAGCTGATCTTCCATGTTAAACCACCGTGTTTCCACAATAGCACTGAACAGACAAAGCACTGGCGTTTTCCATGTTTTCCGTTTTTAGTGGCCATTGTATGGAAGCGTAGGAAGAGGTTCGGTTTCAATATGCCACCACAGAGCTAGCTGCCACTAAATCTTGCATACTGGACCTTTAATGAAACTTGGGTCATATTTTTCCAGGTTCGGCTATATTTGGAAGAAACCTTTCTGGTCTTTGTTACAAGCAATGTTTTTTCAATGATGTAATACACTGTTATACCACAAAACAGCTGTAGGCAGGTGGTTTGGGTGGGCTGGGAGCTGTAAACTGGGATTTGTGTGTACTGTCGTTATGTGCGGTTTGGGCTAAATAAAACGGGTTGGTTTGGTTTTGGTTGTGGAATTTGCATAGCTTTGGTTAAAGTTCCCATGAAGTGAAAATATTCAAGTGTTTTTTTTTCCCCCACATACAATGTCTTGCTCCTCACTTATACACCATGACTGGCAAAAAAGCAGTTGTTAAGGGTTTTTTTTTTTAACAGTATATTAGAGTTTGTAAGTCCCTGGAAACTCATTACAAATGTTGATGACTCGTTCTGCACTCGGGCTTTATGTTGATTTTACGACATTTTAAGATAAATGCATTCGTTATTTTGTGACGCTGACATGGATGTATAATAAGAAGACCATCACCTGAGAAGTGTCTGGCTCTGGGACCAGATCTCACTTATTACTCTCTGATTAGGGTCAAACTGGGTCATATTTTAAGTAGTAAATATTATCTGTTTTTCCCTGTCCTCAGTATGCTTCGTCTTGAGTAACTCTGGACAGATAGCTATACTTGTGACTAAAGTAACTGCTAACTGGCCTCAGAGAATGGCGAGTTTTCTGGACGCATACGTTGCCTTGTTGCTAAAGTAGGTGCTACTCTGCTGCTAAATGTAGTTGGCTCAGTAAGCGGTTCTTGCTGAACTAGCCTGTGGTTGCCAGATATCCCTCTAGGTATTGTATTCAATTTGTCAGAGTAGTCGCTTTGTCTGGTTTCCTTCCTGGTCTGAACATGTTCTCCATGGAGAGTGAGCGGCGGCCACTCAGCAGTTAAAGGTCTGGGAGTGACGTACCTTCTGCGCTTTCAGCTGCTGCCTTTTATATACGAAACTATGTAACTATGCCAAAGCAACTAGCATCAACCTGACTTCATTTCTTTTTGGGCACACCCCCAGATCCAAGCAACTCATTTGAAGTGCGCAGTGTTTATATTACTACTAGGGAAATTGCAAAAAATATAGCTTTAACTACAATTACACTGTGAAAAAGACAGCCTTCTGCTTCAATGCTTTCTGGTTTCCAGGATCTAATTTTATGTTTTATTTCCCTCCCAGGGGACAGCACATATTCTATGTTATCTTTCCTTACTCACGCATCAGCCCGAGGCTTTTCTCCTCCGCTGCACCTCATCCATTGTGATATATTCTGCGAGCACAGTGCCTGCCGCCGGCTTTGCCCGTGGATTTAAGACCCCTGGTGTGACCAATAGGTGCTGTCCTACACTTTCCCATAAACACTGACCACTCACTATTTTCAGCCTGTCCCCCAAGCCCCATGGCCATGTGGCAGGAACCATGACAGACAGACAGACAGCCAGGGGCCCGATCTCAGGCCCTCGGTCCCACAGCCTCAGCCGCTCAGCCCCGATAGCACAGGGAGCTGCACACGGGCTGCCAGCTGATAAATGAGCTGACAAGCCTTCTCCCCGTTACTCATTTCCCTCCTGAGGGAGGTACGGAAAAGAGAAAAAATAGGAGCATTACGGAGGGACAAAGAGAGAAAGACAGAAAGAAAAAAAATGAATTGACTTTGCAGTGCGGCTATTTTTAGTAAGCCTGTAATGTGGTCCATTAGTTTGAGAGGGTACAAGAGGGAGAAGAGGGCTGTGGGGTGTTAAGAAGGGGGCGACAGGTGGGAGAGAGAGATTGAGTCGGAGATAAAGGGAAGTAAAGGTGAGGGGCAGTACGAAAGAAGGGAAGAATGTGCTCGATGCAAAAAGGTTGGAGATAAAAGGCGTAATGAAGGGAAAAGGGAGATAAAGCCAACAAAAGGCATATCACTAAAAAAAGCAGAGACAGATAACCGTGCATGTGATGAGCAAATACACTGTTTGCTTACAATCATTTTCTTGAACTGATTGCCTCTCTGCCGCTCAACAATGACTCCATCTGAGCATCCACGGTGTTATTTTTCCTCCCTTGTTGAAGCTGAATTCTAATTTTGTTCAGCATTGTGCTGCTGTTGATGTTATGCCTTCAGTGTGGTAAATAGATGTGACAAAAAAAGTTGTAAGGTCTGTTATCTTCCATGACAGGTAATTACAGAAGACAGCCTGTACAATATCTCGCAAAGAGTCTTTTGTAGTTTCCTGCCAGTTCTCGTTCCTGTATTGTGTGAGATTTGGCCGCGAAAGCGGTTTTTTTTATCGCTAGAAAGCTGATCTCTTTGACCAGGAGGCACATTAGGAGGTTGGTTTATCTTTGTCTCTGACGCCAAATCTTTGTAAGGTGACTATAAAGGATTCACCTCACTTTAACATATAAGAACATCTTTGAATGGCAGATGTCCATGGGTCTTGGAGCAGACAGTATTCAGCTTTTGGCTGGCAGCCCAGCCTCTTCAATCTGAGTGCAAATCACACAACTTTAGACGTTCAGATTGTGTGCAGCACATACGCCAAAATCCAATTTTGCATGCAGGTGATACATCAATCCTTCCTGTTAGGTTCTATGGAAAACAGATGGGTTTCCGAGAAAGTCCAAGCAGGGTGGAGTTAGGGGCTGATAGATCGATCAAGAGAACTTTTCATCCAGGAGACAGGTGTTTGTGTCCTTTGTAAAACCAAAGTCCAGCGGTGATTTGCATCATTGAAGGTCACATATTTAACTGACAGCATTATGTCTATTTTTCCTAAATTAACCAACTAGTGTTGTTGGCTCAACCTCATCAAACTGTCACTTTCATCTTTCTTGACCATCATGTTGGTTCATCCGTGTTCCCCGGTCCTCGTGTGTCCTCTTTGTCCCCACTTTGTTCTCGGTGGCTTCTGGTTTGTCCTCAGTTTGGTTATTTCTTGGACTTTCCTTTGCTTGCCTTTCGTTGCTTGGAATTTGGACATCAACTCACCATTAAGTATGTCTTTTTATTCTTCTATCTGTTTGTTCTGTGTGTCTTGCGTATCGTGTGGAAAGACTTGTGCAAAGATCGATTGGGATGAGGACAGGACAGGACTATTTATGACTGTGCAGATTATGGCTCGTGTAGCCTTGCTGCTCACGTCACAACACAATCTATCTGATACTTGTTTTGAGGTTGCTGTTAGACCATAATGAGCAAAGAGGCCCCCAGCCAGCCGTTTTGGCTCTGTGTGGCCTATGTGGATTTCCTGGCACACCAGCACCTTGGACACATTAGTAGCAGACATGCTCTTCATCCTGGAGCTCCAGTGGGTCTTAAAATTGGACTGTTCCTCGTCTAGGACTCAGTGACATGGGTGAAAGAATCCTTTAAAAGGGTATCTTATTAAAATAGGGAGAGGTCAGGGGAAATGTACGCCTGTATCAAGTAAACTTTAATGCTTCCTCAACATCTATCAAAGCAGCTTTTACAATACAGTTTAGACAACGTCTAGTGATGGCGTAAAGAGAGTGATTCAACCTGCTGACAGAAGCCGCTGCCCTGCCCTGCCACACTTCCTCACTATAATTCATCTCACAATTATTTGATTTGTTCTCAAGGACATGACAATGCATTTAGTGCCAGTTCCACCACCATGGCCACGAGTCTTCAGCTTTACTTTCATCATGCTTGGACAGCTTCCCATAAATTGTAATGTTTGACCACAGCTGGGTGTTTAGCTGTTAACAGAAAGGCAATGGGCTGGGGAAAAGAGAAATAGGGTACAAAAAAAACAGAAACAAACCTGCTTACATTGGCTGTTCTCAGTTACAATCAGAGCACACAAAGACCTGCTCCGCTGCGCACAAACACAATCCAGGAACCTGTCAAAGTGTCACAAGCTGCATCGGCATAAACAACAGGTGGCCTCATGCTCTAATGAACCTGAATGAAAAGCAAACACATTTCTCAGAGCGTCTCTATCATCTCTGCAGGAAGCATCGTGGTTCATTCTACAGCTCGGGGGTAATTATTTGGAAAATGTTCAAGAATTTAAATTACAGTGTATATTATGACAAGAAACCCTACATATTCAAATTGCATTTACCAATTTATATTGTGTTAGAAATCAAAGGCAATTTCAGTCATTTTACAAAAACAATGGCTCACAGTGGTTAATGTGAAGTGGTTCACTCTTGAAAGCTGCTTGGAGTGTCAAACTTACACAGAATTATTGCCTGACTTCAATGTTCTATAGAACATGTTCACTTCCTTCAGCTCTCTGTTTTGGTTTTAAGGTCCTGTCCTGTGTTTAGACTGAACTGCCCCCTTATGATAAGTCAACAGCAGTTGTAATAATGCTGTGAATGTCCCCTCAGGGTTATTTGAGTGTAGTCATGAATTCAGTGTGACTGCTTTTCCTGCTACATTTTGTCTTCTTACGTTGTGACTGTGGATACTTGGATATTATTTTTGTTTCATCAGATGTTAGAAACCGTAAGCAGAATAGTCTGTACAGCTGCTGCATTTTTGTTTGAATGTAAATTGAGTCTCAAATGGAGTTTATTTAAAGCTGGCACAGCAGTTAGCTGGTAGTTAGCATTGTTTGCCGCATGACTGAGCCATATGGTTTAGTTTAAGGTCTGTTGGTTGGTGACTTTGACGCCTGTTCAAAATTTGGGCATTTTAGTGCGGTATGAAACCTTAATTAGACGCCTTGTGTTCTTTGGACAATTTCATACTGTCAGCTAACTTACAAGCTTTGATTAGGACAACTCTTTGTGAGACTATAGCCTGTGACATCACTGTTTTGGTTCAAGCTTTTTGCTCTGATTCACTTTTTTTTTTAGCAGCAGCTATTAAATCAAGAGAAGTTCTGACAAACCCTGTAGCTCATGCTAGACAGACCGAATTAGCAGCTCACCGAGCTGGTGAACAAAAGTGGATTGTTTAGTGGCTAAATAAACATACATTTCCCTCTGGAGTTAGTGGAGACCAAAAAAAGAGCTTGTAGATGAGGGAATATTGACTTGACTCTAGATGAATGCTAATGAAGCTGCCTGTCTGTGGTGTGTACGTGTGCTGAAGCATTAATCCTTTTGTGCTATATTGATGGTTATTTAATGCTGTTTGAATTTGGCCAAGCAGACTCTAACTCTACACCACTATTACTATTGTCGTTCATAGCATACCTGACATGAAATCCCAACATATGGACATATGGCTTTTGTAACTTAAAGGACAAAACGCTCCACCATTTGCCTCTAAATCCCCTCTGATTTACACACACACTCAAACACTGATGCTGGTAGAGCTGAAATGCAAGGCAATGCTCAAGGACTCATGTGGACTGGGATTAAACCCCTAACCCTATAAATAATGGTCAACGCACTCTTCCTCCTGAGCCACAGCTGGTAATGCAATAAGATCATTATCATGTGAAGCGTTAACTACTGTTCCTGCTGTACCTGCCAGTCTGGGACTTCATTCTCAACTTATCATCAATTATTGAAAGCGTTTCTTGTTTCAGGGAGTTATTTTTCTCCTTTAGCTAAGAAACATTGACTCACTTCATTAGGACAGCATGTGTTTTAGTTAGATGACAACGGCTGCTGGCATCTTGATGATCCCTCGTTTCTGTAACCATGGAGTGTCTTTTATGTTGCCTATAATTAAGCCACATCTAAAATGTGGGCGTACACAGATGTAAATAGTAGTTAATGTGGAAAAGAAAGGATGGAAAATGAGTAGGTCTCACACTAGCTGGGTGGAATTTGTCAGGCGATACTGGAATAGAAAGGTTAAAGATATGATCTCAAGTAAGTTACGCTACAGGGCGTTTGTAAGTAAAAGTGTGTGTGTAAACCTTTTCTGAATGCCAAAAGATACAAAGTGTACTTCTTGCAATTATGTTTTTCTCACCGACGAAGATAATGTTGTGAACTGGTGGACGGGCAATAAGCCCTCCAGGGCGGTGCAGATGGAACTGGCATTACGGTCAAAATGGATTTAAATTGGACGCAGAGACTGACTGGCAGACAAAAAAGACAAACATTGCCAAGACAGGGTTGAATAGTGGTCTGGAAGAATGCTGGACTCTGGGGTTGGTGTGTTGTAAGGCCAATTTACTGACCAGTGGGTCACCGTCAACTGAATCAGCCCAATGAAAAAGCATATTTACAATCACCAGTTTGAGAACAATGACCTTTCCACAGAGCTTTCAATTTCGGCAGATGATGGAGTAAAGCATTTTTTCAGTGTGTTGTTCAATATGCCCTGACATGAAAAAGAAACCCAGCCTTCAGCATTCTTAAAAACTTTTAATGTTGGGTTTGATAGAAATTGATTTGAAATTAAAGGTCATACTGATATCATTTTTATGTAGACAAATCATTTTTTTGTAATAAAATAATAAAGAGCTTGTAGGAAGGTTATGAATAAAAGCCTCTATTTTCCTTAAAAACACAATTATTATTGTGAATCAGTCATTTTGAAAAATGTTTGTCAGGTCCAACATATATTTTTTTTGTTTATCTCTCTGTACGAATTCTGACAGTTGGTTCCAGCGTCTAACAAGGTTTGTGAGCCAACAGTAGGCAAGACGCAATAGACATAGCAGATAATACATGTCATCTGTGTTTCTTCAGCCAAAAGAGTCTTGGAATTTGCTAGCTGGTGGGGGGGGGCGTAACAGCTAGCCACCATGAGCAACAATGACGTTAGTTAGCATAAACCATGTCAATGTTGGCTAGCTAGTGTTAGCAACACCAAATATTTGATAGCTACCATTTGCAGCATTAATGTTAGTTAGCTAGTTTTAGCTACATATCGCACACTACAAATGATGTATAAGGCAGCTAACAAAAGCCTCCCTCACAACCTGCAAATACTTTTCCTAGACAGAGAGAAGAGTTACAATCTCAGAGGGAACATGATTTTCAGGCAAAGGAAAGTACGAACTACGTTAAAATCCTTTTCCTTATCGGTAACAGGTGTTAAACTATGGAATGAGCTAGAAGATGATGTCAAAAAATCAACAACACTAAGTAGTTTTAAGAAAAAATATGTAAATTCAACCGTTGATCAATACAGATTAATACTGGATGGCTGATTAAGGTCAGAGGCACGACTCAACAGACACTGTTGAGACGACATGTGAGCATAACAAAAAAAACATTCTGTACCCAAACAATAAGTTGAACCTGAGAAACTTGTATGAACCAAGGCCAATGCCAGTTGCACGTAGCAGGATGTTGTTATAATGTGTATGAACAATGTGGAGATAACTTAGGTACGGACGGACTATTATGGACACATGTGCAGACACACATGTAATTTGTATGTACTGTCTAGAGTTGAATTCAGCTCTGTATGCTACTGCTGTAATATGTTTTGTCAAATGTCATAGTAAAAGTAATTGTTAGGTAAAAATGTAAAATGAAAAAGATAACAAAAGATTAGGATGAAGATTTTATCCTGTGGGTAATGGGGGCGGGACTAGATAAGCTTTGGCTTCTCCCGCTTTTCCCTTTCGGCCATGTGTATTGTATTATTTGAACAATGATGAAATGTGATGATGATGAATTGACATGCCCGAAATAAACAACATAAATACATTAGTGTCTGCTAGATTCTGTTAGCAATGTTTGCTAGTACAACAAAAGCAGCAGCCACTTGAGGGGGCAGGTGATTCGAATGACAGCAGTGATGTGGTGTGAGTGCAATGGGAGAGGATGGGATTAAATGCCACATTTAATGGCAAAATGTTAACAATAAAACATTAAAAAATACGACGTAATATTATTAAAAAACAATCCCAGAGTTTTGAGTCTGGCACAGGCTCAGGATTGCGTCCTCCACAGCTGAATATATTTCTTCTCTCAGTTTCCTTCAGTCAGGACAACACCCATCATCAACCCTTCCCTGTTCGCGTTGGTACCCAAGTGGAAACACATTGTGATTAAATCTGTCCTTTATCCTTTCTGTTTCCACTCTCATTGCCACTCCAGTCTCCTCGCTGTCTGTGCTCTGCTCTCCATTTGCTGTTTATTCAGACTGTCTTTTCACCGTCTGACATGCAGGGTAAAATACTAATCCAGCGGCTGTATCTGCGGTCCCATTCACTTTGTTAATGACGGTGCCATGTGTCACTTAGGGCGGCTGGGCCAAAGAGGGAGCAGGGAGAATGTGAATAACATGCATTTGTCACTGAGTAGTTTTTGACAATGTCTCAGAGTTTCCACCTGACAAACACACACAGGTAAAGCTGCAGTTACACACACAGTTGTTGCCAAACTTATTTATGTGATAAATTGTGTTCTTGAGTTGAGCGTGCATGTGGCATTTCACACATTCGTAACAAGCAGGCGAACAAACGATGTTGGCTGTTGGTGTGTGGGCTGTTTGCATTCGCTAGCTGGCTGCCTCTCTGTGGTTTGCTCAAAGGTTATCTGAAGTGTTGTCTAATTGGTACAATGGAAACAAAAAGTGGTGTTGGAAGTTTTACACACAACAAAGAGTGGGAAAATGAGACCATCTGCTATGTATTTGCAGAAGGCTCTGGAAACATGCATTATAACTTAGATTTGCGGTTGACTGCAGTCAAGCGTGCTGCTGGTATCCACGAAAATCTATTCACACGGCAACTTTTCACAACACTGGGAGATATCTCCAAAAGTTTTGAAATACCAAAGATGAATGTGTACTGAAAAGAGAAGGAGTCAAACTGTGGAATTCAATTTAGATGCCCTGACTGTAGCACGACTCACAGAAAATGTTTTCTTATCTGATGGAGGGTGTGTTCTGTTGCAGATAGAGTCAGACTTGCCATTTTAGGATTTACTTAATTTACAGTATGTTACACAACTCTATCTATGGCGCCTTTCATTAATGCGCCCCCTGATATCTGCACTGGAAGAATTCAAAGCATTGATAAGAGCCATAATCCGGAGCCTGCAGCACAGCCAGATTTGACTTTACTGTTTTATGATGGCTTCTTCAGCATCTGTTGGCAATGCTGTTATTATTTATAGCCATTCGTCAGCCATAGATGAAATGTTTTCTGTATTACAGAGAGCTGTGTGCATAAGGGCACGGTGTCTGGGAATGGCAACTGTGCTACCATAATGTCTCCGTCTACAAACATGACAACCTCGATAGAAATTAATTTCAAATTAAATCTGCAGTATTTAAATAATTTGAGCAGGAGGAGAGCAGGCTCATATGTGTATTAATTAAAACTCACAATGGAAACTTCTCTGTGGATTAAGAGAAAAATATTGCACTTAGTGACATTTTTGTTAATAATCTAACAATTTGCAGCATCTACCAGGCATGAAGACAAACTGCAGGGAAAAAGGACGATGTTCAAGACGCAGTTTAACAGAGAGTCATAGCCGTGCCTAATTTTGGCTCCAAAATATTTTTTATTAAGTAGAGTTGACACTTCTTTATAAGTCAAGGACTGGGCAAATCTAGACTTTGGCCTGATGATGCCACTAAATAAAATGTGCAATCTGTAGGATTTGTTTTATTTTTGAAAACATCCAAAAATGAACTGAAATGATCAATGTGAAGAAATAAAAGGATAGATGTTCGTGTTGAATAGATATCTACTGACACTAGTATGCTAACCAGCCAGCCCTTGCCCATCTCTGTCCAAAGCTCCAGTGCTAGCGGTGTAATCCTTCCAAAATTTCACCTAAAACCAGAAATGTCAACCTCTTCGTGGCACAGGAGGAGAAGTCAGAAGATCACCAAAGTCAGTGGGGTTCATCCTATGGGGACCACAAATCCATCAACTAAATTTCATGGTAGATGAGACATTTCAGCCAGGACCAAAACTGGTGAATCAACCAATGTTAGCATTAGCGGTGTCATGTGTGCTCACATCGGTGTGATGTGAGCACACATCACACCGATTTTAAAGTCTCTGCACTGGCTACCTGTCTGCTTCAGGATCAATTTTAAGATAATTGTATTAGTTTTTAAAGCTCTTCATGGCCATGGGCCAACCTATTTATCAGATTTGCTTTTATCATATGAACCCTCCAGAACCCTCAGGTCCTCTGGTCACGGCCTTTTAACTATTCCAAAAGTGAGAACAAAAACTCACGGTGAGGCCGCCTTTTGCTACCACGGTCCACATTTGTGGAACAGCCTCCCAGAGGACCTGAGGGCACTGGAGAATGTTGATACTTTTAAGAGCAACCTTAAGACCTTCCTTTTTAGGCTGGCTTTCAGCTGAATTTGTTTTATTTATAGATTCTTATTCAGCTTAAACCTGGTTTTATTCTATTTATTGTTTCACTCACCACTTATCTATTGACTTAACTATTCAGTTTTATCTCACTGTATTCACGTTTTACCTATGTATATTATTGATTTGACTTTTAACCTCCTTTAGTATTTTATTAGTTTTAGTTTTAGTGTTTTATTATTTTATCTTATTTTACCCTAGTTTTAGTGTTTCTTTTTATTTCATCTTATTTTACTGCCTCTAGTGTCTCCTCAGTGAAATACATCAATGATAGCGTTTCCTCAGTTCTGCAATACCTGTTGTTAATGCCCTGTTTTATTTATTAACATTTATTCATGTATTATTACTCCCTCCTTTACTTCACTTATTGTGTTTAAGTAGCTATATATGTGTATGTGTGTGTGTGTATGTGTGTGTGTGTGTGTGTGTGTGTGTGTATGTGT
>CAEMYA010000008.1:3235841-3267596 GCA_903131615.1 Diplodus sargus
GGGGGGGGGGTGTATATGTGTGCGTATGTATGGGGGGGTGTTGAAATTGTTGCCGTTTTAATTCTGTAAAGCACTTTGTGCTACACTACGATGTATGAAAAGTGCTCTATAAATAAAGTCTGATTGATTGATTGATAGCATGGCTAAAACCAACATCACTGCTGCCTTCTGCAAAGAAAACCTGTTATTATTGAAATATTTTGCAATGTCTTCAATAAAAGTTGACCGCAGCCTCTGCTCACTGAAAAAGCAAGCTACAAACATTTCACAGCCATTGTCGAAGTCTGCATAGAGGGATTGTTTCTTACTCATAAGACTGATTCTGTTAAGAGCATCACTTTGAATTCCAGTACAGTGAAGCTTAGGTGTGAAAATTAGGGCTATCTATCTCTCCATCTGCAGTGCTTGGCAGCTGGCTCAATAGAAAAGAATCCATAATGATTCACTTTGGTTGTATTTATTCTGCTGGTTTGTCACATGTTGACTTGCCTCTGGGCTCGCCTGGATTTCTGTGAACATCATACAGCTGCTTGATAAATATAGCAGCCGAGGCTCCAGTGGGTCACTGCAAGGGCAACTGCAGACAAGAAGCTGCATTGCCATGCATCTCCCCCAGCCTCCCCCAGCCTCTCCCAGCCTCTCCCTGTCTCCGGCAGTCTGCCACTGTCCCCCCCTGCCTCTTCCTGTCTCCCCCTGTCTACCACCGACTCCCCCTGCCCCTCCTCGCATCCTCTGGTACCCATCCACCTCTTTCTGCCTCTCATCCTTCAGTTTCCTCTGGTCCACTGACGTCTCTCCTCTCCCCGAACCTCATCTGTCAGAAGAACACAAGAAGAGAGCTGTAACTTTAAAAGTGGAATAAGTTTTATGATACAAATCCATTCATGTGCCTCAAAAGCAAGAATTTATTAAAGCTGAATGAAATATTAATCAGCACACTAATAGACTAAAGACAAGTCTGTAGCTCAAAGCTGCGTCTTTATCTGAAGCGCTATGATCAGTAAATGTGTTCCACAGACTTTCCCATTTAGCTTGTGGGGCTAAATCTTTCAGAGGGATCGTCAAAGGAGCGGGAGGGTAATGCTAAAGAGCACTGACCGCGAAGAAACCTGTTTCCACATGTTTCTTTACATTTCACTCACACGTTTGTCTCATGAGCTTGAGGATCACAGCCTCACCGCAAACACTTTGTTCTCTTCAATTATGCGCTCGATCACATATGAGCCATTAAAACAAAATATAATGAAATAATGATTGTAATTTATACACTGATTTCACTGCAGTGAGCTCAAATGTTGTAGATCAAATGATATTAATGGAGTTAATGGCTTTGTAATATATTTGCATTACGCCTCATCGGAGTCAATCTGGGAGGCCTCATGTGTAAACAAGCCCCGTGTTTGTATGATGGAGCAGAATTATGAGCAAGTGTGTTTCCATTTGCGTGTGAAGCTATGTTTGAACAGTAAAGTTCACTCAAAGCCTAAGGGAGAGCGACTGTGTGCAGTTTGTGGTGGTTCTCCACAAGATTGCATCCTGTCTCAAGGTTTGGGTTTTCGGTTGAACTTATTTCCTGTTTTATTTCGTAGTTATGACCCAGAAAACATTTCATTTGTTAATCATTCCTGTGTATTTAAACCTGTGTTTCCCCTCACTCTTTGTCAGCTTGTCTGTTTTTATTTGGGGTTGCCTGTGTTCCTGTGCCCGTTCTCCAGTCTTCATGTATGCTCTGGGTCCTGTGCCTGAAATTAGGCTTCTGGTTTGTCCTCAGTTTTGTATTTCTTTTCTTTTTCTTTTGCTTGCCTTTTGCAAACCTTAACATCCAGACTTGGCAATCTTCTGACTTCTCCTTTAGCGCCAACATCAGGTCAAACTTTCAGTGAATGAAACAGCACTTATGTGCAAAACTAAGATGATGAGCCTCCTTAGCATCATCAAAATGAGCATGCTAACAATCTAATGGCAGAATATGGCTCGCCGCACTAAAGTAATGCCTCACAGAGAAGCCGGGCCAGCTGTAGACACTATGGGAGAAAAGCAAAAACTGTAATTGTTCACTGTATGTAATAAGAATAACAGCATTTTGGTCCATAATCCTGATTATAGCATGGGAACAGTGGGGAAACTACTGTAATTGCAAGCCTCTGGTGTATTCTTGACAATGACAAATGGGTTGCCCAGATATGTAAAAAAAAATACACAGGAATAAAACATACTGTATACTGGAGTGAATGCTGTGCAGCAGATGTGTGCATACACAGGAACACATGTTCTTACACATAAACACGTACATAGTAAAGCTTTAGCTGTGGTTAGTGGACCACAAGCTACACCTTCACCCACATCTTTACAGGAGAATCCTGACATGATGCTTTGTCATTTTTTTTTTGTCACTTTCAAAATAGGCTTTGTGCAAAGGTTCTAACAGTTTCTTGTTCACTAAAAGACCTTCTGTTCAGTCCTTATTAGGCCCTCTCAGAACTTTCCCCTATAGTGCTTTTAATGTTTGTCAGATGATATGTCACTAAAACTAGGTACAATTACTTTTGCATTCAAAGTGGTCTATTTTTGCTCTGGGAGCTGCCTTGATCTCGTTGTAGCCTGCACTGTTTCATTACACTGATGTAAAGCAGTGGGCTATGGTAAAAAACACAGATGTCTTACTTTGGCCTCTGGATTCTTTCTTTAATAACCTTCTCTCACTTTATTAATAATATATCTTTTTGTATGTTAAATCACTTTCTAGTCCTATTTTTGTAGCAGGAGTCAGATGGAAACATTAAATATGCATGCATTTAACACTCCTGAAGACATACTGTAGAGAAAAAAACAAGGCTTGCATGTCTTAGTTTTTGAATTCTGCATCAGGCCTTTCCTGGAGCAGCAATTTTGCCTCATAGCCCGTGTCATTACCTTGGTGACATGAGTCAGGCCCCTTTGAAATTGGGTGGGATTTAACCTCGCCCTCTCTCTCCCTGGTAAAGTCACGTGGCCTGCCAGTAACACTTTTTAATTTCAGGTGCAAATGACAATAGAAAGCGACGTGATTTTCTGGAAAACATGCACTGTTTCAAGGTTGCCTCATGCAGCCCGGCACGCCACACACCAGTCATCAGCATTCACGTCAGGAAATTAGAACACTGGGACTGTCTCGCAGCATTATGACTGAGAGAGAGCAGATTTCTCTCCACTGTGTGAGGGAACCATAAAAGAGAAAGAGAGAAACAGACAGAGGGAGAGAGAGAAAGGCTGCAGACTGCACTGCAGCGAGAACAGCTGAGTACACATGCAAAGACATCAAAATATTATTAAAAAGGCACTAAGTCAAACTCAGAATTTAAATATTTACTAAACTAATGAGGTAATAACACAGAAATATGAAGCTATGCTGAAGGTTTTTATCTATCCATCCTAATGCACACTAGCACTAGAGAATCATTTCTAGTGGTGTGTGCTTGGGCCAGATAGCAACCAAGCCAGTCCTGTTGTGAACAGCTGCTTGCTGTGGTTTGGAAACTCGAAGGACCTCATCTGTCAAATGAACAAGAAAGCCCTCACGTTAAACGTTAAAGTTTTATATAGATCTCTGTTCATGTGCCTGAAAAGCAAAGATTTAATAAATGAGCTGAATGAAATTTTTATCTGCACACTGATGCTCTGAGAGGACGTCTCTGTGACTGAAAGCTACGTCCAGGTCTTTTGCAGAGAATGATGTGTCTTTAAATTGAAGCAGAGGGATAAAGCCAAAGAGCACTGACCGTGAAAAGATCTGTTTCCACATGCTTCGCGTCTATCTCTAAGTTATACTTGTTTGAGAATCACTGCTTCATCACCAACATTTTGTTTTCTCTTGCCTCAGAGAGTGAGTGGTTGATTTTTACTTTTACTGATTACCAGTGCAGGGAATGATCAGACTAGATGTGTTTGGGATGGTAGCTGAGTCAAACAAGGTAAAGTTAACATGGAAGAAGCTAGAAACAGCTTTGGGTCTAGAGGTCAATTT
This sequence comes from Diplodus sargus, assembly GCA_903131615.1. Taxonomy (NCBI): domain Eukaryota; kingdom Metazoa; phylum Chordata; class Actinopteri; order Spariformes; family Sparidae; genus Diplodus; species Diplodus sargus. The sequence continues at coordinate 3,239,845 of CAEMYA010000008.1, forward strand.
TACGAGACTCGTAGCGCTGTAGTTCTGTCAGCACCGGCTGATGAACCTGCTGGCCCACCGGCACTTACAGCCCACACAGGTGTGATAGTCATCAACACAGCCAGGTTTTACTGCCACTCACACACATTCGCAGCCGATATTATTGGGGAGAATAGGCTTTCCTCATAAAGGAACATTCCCACTCTTTATATGCCATGTGTTAAATGTTTAAAGGAGAGTGTCATTTCTTTGATCACAGAGGTCATTAGCAAGTTATCACTGAGTTCACCTGCTCTCTCTTCCTATTCTGGCTCATGGCCGGGTGGTGAACAGTAATACTCTGAGGATTGTTAAGGCCTAAGCTGTAATATATTTGAACATGTGATATGTTAAAATATACTACTGATTAGATGTGAGGCATGGTATATTTACAGTACATGCCTAAATGGCCAAAATAGTTTTTGGCCACAGATACAAGTATACATGCATGTTTTTGTACAGAAAGTGTCATATCCCATTCATATTACGTGTTTATGACCTGATTGTCATACAGGATGGTCAAGGGGATGGTGGTGAAGTTACAGGAGACAAGGCTGCCAAGCCGGTGACTGCAGTTCAAGTGTGCATTTCGGCATTAAACCACTGGATAGATGTGATGAGGGGCCGTGTCATATCCACATTTGTAAGCGAGACACTGGTCTATTTTTAAGGAGATCTGCAGCTGTGTTTTCTGGTCAAAGTATTTGTAAGTCAACACCATGCTGTTTTTCTTACTCTACCCGCAGCATAAGCACAGTGTTGTGACAAGAGAGAGATAGAAATGGAACCAAATAAAAGTTTCAACTTACCTGTGGTTTTGCGGAAAGGTTTCGTTTAACAATAATAGACTTTCTCCTGGCTAACGTCTACTTTTTTCCTGTGTCAAGGACGTTCCAATAAAACAAAACCTTCAGCCATCTGGACGTCAGCCCTTAGCTGTGGGGCAGCCTGATCTGACTGCAGAGCCGTGCCACGGCAGGTAGTCCATCACACTATACACTGCAGGACACCAGGCTGGTTAGCAAAAGCAACACACAGACACTGACATAGATGAACCTCACCTCTGTATAGTCATCACATCAGGGGAGCTCCTTTTGCTAAAATTCACCTTTGAATAAAGAAACCTAATTTTCATCAGTCAGTGTTTAAAGTGCTTAAGAGGAGGGCGATGACAGTGTAGCTGAAGCCAGGTAGTCTCATTCTGGCTGGTAAAAGGATTATTTACTGCTTAGTCCAATAAGGCAGATGCTTTCCTTCTCAGCTCCAAAAAATCTGGCTATGGTCACATGCTGACACGATTACATTTATTATTCAGCACACAGAGCAAAACTTACACCGAATCTTAAAAAACTTTCATTACAGAAAATTTGCATCCAGGCAAGTCATTTAATCTCTTTTCACTCAGATGACATCATTTACTGAACCGTTAAGTGTAATTCATTTTACTTAATGTTGCTTAAAAAGTCAGTTATTCCTTAATGCTTTAATAATTGCATTTTATTGATAGATCCGGCTGGATTTATTATCATGCTGTATCATCTGCTGTATTCCTTTCAACCAATCACAATCATCTTGAGTTGCGCAAGAGCTCAAGATGCAGTCATTGTTCCCCTTCAAAAACAGACCTACAATGAAAACATACTGATGTAGATTTATTTAATTGTAATAACCTTTTGCTTGACTGTTGAACACAACTTCTCATACTGCCACGTGGGTCCATTACCAGTTTAATTAGAATTTAGCCTTTAATCTAGTAGTGATGCGGTAATATGGGCGACTTATGTCCTTTGATTGCTATTTCAACGGTTTGACCCATAACCCCTATTCAAGTCTAGGCCAGGTCAAAGCCCTACTGCTCTTTCCCTCACTGGAGCGACCTACAAGCTGCCAAGTTATATCAAATTACACTCCACAGATTTAAACAAAGCTGATTTTACACAAAGTTACTTGTGTTTGATGTATATACCCAGTTTTTTCTGTAAATCAATGTGTTGTCTTTGATTGACGATTCAATGCCGCTGCCCGCTCTCTGCTTGCCCCCTGAAAAATAAATGAATGTTTGAGAGGTTTCTGAAGACAGATTGCAGCGGTTTATCCGAGTTCTGGGCTTACATCATCAGTCACATCAGCTCAAATGTCAGAGGCACAGCTAATAACGTTAAGAAAAATGGACAACGGTAAGATTTGCTCAGCGGCACCAGCGGAGCAGCTGATAGCATCCTCGATGCTGAGATCACTTGAAGCAAGCAAGAAACAGTCACAGAGGGGAGTCATGATGATTAAAAGAGCACTTTATTTTGTTTACAAAGTCTCAGGGCTCCTAAAAAGATCTGAGTAAGATCAGATGAAGCATAACTGTATATCAAATAAAAACAGCCGAACTTGTTCCGTAATAAGATCGGTACTTACTTACGCCTTAAATCCCAACAAACCTTTAGTCAGTCATTATTGCTACAAGTTACACTAAGTCATATTGATAGGATTGCTGTTGTAAGTAAGACTTTACTATCTAATATCCAAGGAAACACAATTGAGTCAAGTTTAATGTATGGCCTAAAGCGGCAATATGGAAGAATTCCTACTTGGAAACATTCAAAAATTCACAAAAGTTATCACCAGAATGTAAACAAATAGCAGTTTCTTTTTTTTATTTATTTTTTTTTTTTATTATTTTTTTGGCCTTTATGGCTTTATTGATAGTACAGATGAAGAGGGTGACAGGAAACAGGGTGAGAGAGACAGGGAGCGACACGCAGCAAAGGGACCCGGGCCGGGACTCGAACCCGGGTCCGCTGCAGCGAGGACAGAGCCTCAAAGCATGGGGCGCTGCTTAGCTCGGTCGGTGGAGCGAACAAATAGCAGTTTTGATGTTATGCTTGTAAATACGCGATGCATGGCTAAGTGAGCTAACCAGCTACAGTTAGCAGCAGTTAAAGGCTCCTCTGGTGATATGCTGCCCCACGTTTGTTTGGAGTATAAGTTGACAGGTGGCCAATTCTTCCATATTGCACCTTCAAAGTGAGGGTTTTCCATCTGATGTTCAGTGACTCAACATCAGGTAGAAAAGAGGCGTTTTGCACACAACAGTGATGTCACTGCAGCAAAGTGAAAATATAAACCACTGGAGTTCAGTAAAGACAAGATTTTCACAGGGAGGTTAGCTACTGTATGAGTAATCAGATTTCCCAGATTTATTTTTCACAATTATCTTTAAAGGAATATTTTGACTTTTTATAGAATGTATAGATTGCCCAACAGTTTGTCTAGATGTTCAATACGAGTCTTATGTCCGTAGGCTTAATGCGAAGCTACAGCCAGCAGGTTAATATTTTTGCATTAACGAAGGGGAAGCAGCTGACTTGACTTTGTCCATATATCTATATATTTTTTTTTTAAATCCACCTACCATCTTAACACATCAAGTCTTGTGCAGAGACTCTGGGTAATCACCTGACTGTCCGTTAATAAACCTCATCGCAACTTTTCAATTTTACATTTCTGTTTGTGTAATAATTAGATAAGATCCAACCAGTAGTGAATTAATGACTTAGTGAGTTTTATTGGTGTTAACAGGCAGGCAGCATGAGTGTGCGATCAATCTCCTTAACTATATAGTAGGTCCTACAAAGTGAGGCGTTGATCTGCTCTGTCCGAGGCTGCAAGGCAGGACGCTCTGAGTGACCGAGTTACAGTGTGTCCTAACCCAGATCTGACAACAACGGTGCAGAAGTAGCGACAAGGTTCATTGATTTTAATCTTACAAGGACTGTACAGTCAGGGTGCTAGGTGGGCTGTCCGCTAACTATTACTATTATTATTGCACACTAACCTTTAAACACACCTTGTACAGTATGAAACCCTCACAATCCACTCTCCCCGCGTCTTGAATCATAACTCTCGGCAGAAGAGAATGAGCATATTTCCTGAAATATCAAACTACTCCTTTTGAAACCCACTGAAACATTCATAGTTCTTTAAATATTAAAATGTTCCCTCTTAACATTCGCTGAGAACTTCATATTTTTGCTCTACCAAGGTGAGCAGTGTGGCCTTTTTTTTTTTTTGTTAGCTGAAGGTGCATGAATAAAAGAGTCTCCTTGGAGGGGAACCGTTCCCATATGGCTCGCTCCACACTAATTAATCAGGTTGATTAAAATAATGTGCGCTCTAGCTGGCGCGGCTGTTGTTTGCTATCAGGCCTCAGCTCACATGGATCCATTTAAAGGCCTCCCGGTTGCTCAGCCGAGCTTAAAGCTCCGTTTCAACTTTTAACAAGTGACTCTGTGGACATGGAAGCACTTGTCAATCAGATCGTATTCCGCAGAGAGGGGCCAACAGCTCGCCGGGATGACAGAGGGAAAGTGGAAGAGATTTATTGATAGTAACTAGATTCAGTTCAAGGTTACGCAGGTTCGCTTGTCGGCCTTAGCTTGTGCGTTTGTCTTTCTCTGTTGATGGTTTCCACATGGAGGACAGCACGAGGGATGTCTGGAGCTGTGGGGGAAGGGGCAGCCGGATACTTCTGCCTCTCTTCTGCTCGCCTCCATCTTTCAGATAGCATCTTATAAGCACAAACACACACAAACCGGTGCACACGAACACACACAGCATCACTGTCACCAGCAGATGGGCGCTGAGCAGCTTCATTAATCCTACTCCAGAAGGATCAGATAATTAGGCACCTTAATTGGACTTTAAAGACTTTAATAAGTAAAATGCCACTTTTCGTCTCCAACACTGTCCCCGCTGAAGCTGTTCATGTACTCAGGATCACCGATCAGTTCCACATTTACCCGCGGAGCACGAGAGGATTGTTGTATTGTGCTGTATTTTTATTGCTGTTAAAACTCCACTACAGCGGTAATCAGCTCCCAAAAGGCGATCCATGAGATTAAACTTGGTTTAATTGGATTTATTCAAGTGCTTGTTGTTACGGGGCGTGGGCATTACATTAATGGAGACCCAGAATTTGGTCGGGCTCGCCTTTCTGCCAAACAGGGCATTGTAATCATCCATAGTAATGAGTAAAAAAAAATGGAGGTTCACGTCTGGTGTTTTATTTGCATGCACCAGAGCCGCGACACAAAGAGGGAAGGTAATAGGCAACCAGAAAAACACCAAAAGCTCATTAAACTTTCTTCCCTGTGGGCAGGTGTTAATGGAAGAGAGAAAAACACGGTGGGCTCTGTGTGTCGGCTGGCTGGTGCCCCCCCCCACTGTATTGGCATGGGACCCGAAGGGACCTCATTTTGCTTTCTGAAAATATCACAGCTTCTCTGCATATACCGACCATGTTAACTGCAACTTACCTGAACAACAGCAAGAGCAAAGGGAACAGGTATAAAACAAGAGAACAGAGGTTATTCAGGATAATGATGTGATGGAATAATACTTTAAGTCTATGAGTATAGATATCACTATCCAACGTGTGTGGCCGCTGACAAACTGGTAAATATTGACACAACCGTATTGGAGGTTCAATGTATTTGTGATGGGTTTGTTTTTCATGCATTTATCATTTTTGATGAATGAGATCTATTTACTCATACAAGTGATTGATAGTGCTGCCACCTGAGAGGACACATAAACAGACCTTAGTTAAACAGTAAAGAATAGTGACCCACGTGCCTTTCAAGTTGCTCCACTTCATGGATCACTTGCTCTAGCAGATTGATTCAGGTATCATACTCTTGGTGCTCCTTCACTGATTTGAATCTGATCTTTCATAACAACATGGTGACTGCAATTAAACGTTTTGTATGAGCTCATGCTCAGGTGATTAGAGCCGGCCAGCTCTGGAGGAGGGAGTCTTCTCTTGTCCAGCCAGACCTGCTGTAGGAATAAACACCCAGAGACACCCCGGATTCTGCTTTTGGGATACAAAAGTGCACAAAATGCACATTATCTGCGTGTCTTTGCTTGCTAGCTCACGGCTAATGTCCAGGAAAGTAAAGTGTTTGGGCAGATAAACACAAAGAATCTTGTGGTCAAAAGCGCTTCGCTGGTGGTCAGAATCATTCAACCAGCACTGCTGATGAAAATCTTTCTAACGTTACTCAGGCACACATGTTCACAGACGAGGTTTACGTTTCAGTTTTATTTAGGTAATATTTTATCACATTCGCAGACTTCTTCCTCACTCTCACCTAGAAATTATAGTGACAGAATTCTTGCTAGTAATTATCTTTAAATTAATGGATTTTGCCCACCAATTAGTCTTTTTAGACCTGGATTATACGCCTTTGTTTTAGACAGCCTCTATTTAGGTGATGTTGGTATACAGTTCAGCCATTGTGACAGTCAGCTGCTTTTTAACAGCTAACATCACGTCAGATTTCTACATCGCAGCATGCAAGCTAGTTTAGAGGAGTACTGTAGAGCGACACATCATTCATAAAGTAAATACTCCGGCCAGCATGAATCCAGCTGTGCTCACAGGCCCTCGTTTGTGTGCCCGAAGAGTTTTGATTTGAAGCCAGTTGACATCTGCTGTGTCCCGAGGTGAAAACCAAGCTCATGCGGATGCTTAGTATAAATTAGCCGCGGCAGCCTGCTTATACAAATGTTATTGCTCATTTTTCTTTTCTGCACTAATTAGCAGAGAAGTTAATAGATACCCGAGCACACAAACCTGCAAACACAAACAACTCCCCTATGCTTCAGAGCCATGAACCCTCGGCTTTCTTGCTGTTATTAATTGGAAACTGACATGCATCATGTTAGCATGGCCACCGGATTCGGTTTATTGTGTCCACTTCGGCTCCAGCATCAATATACAGTTTACTGCAGCAGGAGCAGAACATTTGCTGACAAGAGTTTGGCAAATGTAAGTAATTGTTAATGAAGTGTGTAATCAGACAATCACTCACTGTTGACATTACTGATGATGGTGAACAAAGGGAGTCTGGGAGATGATTAGTGTATGTGATCACGCAGGTAATCACCAGGTACGAGGTTTGGGCAATTTAAGCAATCTTTCAGTAAACAGAGTTCATCAAAAAATATGAATTTATACTCTCAAATATGAGGTGAGTAAGTTAATTTAACTTGCGAGATTAATAGAAACACAGGCAACTTTTTAAGTAGGAAATTTAAACATTTTTTTAAGTGTCGTTTGATTGCAGTGTGAGCAGACGGCTGTGGCTCAGGGGTAGAGCCAGCGTCTTGTTATCAGAAGGTCCCTGGTTCAATCCCCCTGGTCTGCATGTTGAGTGACCTCGGACAAGATACTGAACCCCAAACTGCTCCTAATGTGCTGGTTGGCACCTTGCATGGCGGCTACTTCCATTAGTGTATGAATGGATGTATGAATTACTATTGTTAAGTTGCTTTGGACAACAGCATAGGCTAAATGCTCTGAAATATATATGTAAATAGAAAGGACTGCGGAATACCTTAAAGTGTATAGGTTACATGAGCAAGCAATATTACATTTAGAACATCAGCTACCAATCTTCCATGTCGTTTATTTTTTGAAGATTTGCCAGGTAATTTAAATGTATATTTAGTGAGAAAATGGCTGATTACCAAGTCACATAACACATAAAGGACCTCTGCATTGCTTCAAATATACATAAATACAGATGTCCACCGAGATTCTACCATGATCACATTCCCAATTCTGACCACCTGGAAGGTTTTGGCTGACTTTGACTAAACCGACACCCACAACTTACAGGTTTGAAACTGATACACCAGTAATACACTGTAGATAAAGACAGCAACAGTGGGGCTAAATGAAAGACCTTGGTAAGACAGGCTGATTTGTGTACAAGTGGGAAAAAAACGATTGAATTAATGGTAAATATGTCGAATTTTGCAATAATCTGGACATCCAAATCATCTACGGGTAGGGTGAGGAGAGTGGACTCGAAACTGATGTCTTGAATGTAGCGACATTGAAGCTGGTGGCGCATGAGTCTGAGGGACAGCTGCAGAGGAAATGAGAGAGGACCGTGGAGGAAATGAGACTCAGACCAGAAACACAGAAAATAAAGAGATGTGAAAAAAAAGTCGCTGCTGAGGTGAGAGCGAGAGACAAAGGAACAATGTCCGTGCGTGCCCTCGACAAAGGGAGGACGGAGACAGAGAGCTCTGTGACATCATCCTCGCTGAAAAGACAGCTTTAATCTGATCTGCCATTATAAAGCCGCACTATCTCAACTCTGTATTATAGTAACATGTATAAAGTGTGCATCATGTTATTGTAGCTCTTAATAGAAGCTGGATATTAATACTGAATGAGGTAATCAAATGCAAGACTCCATGTTTTATGGCCTCAGCATTCCATGGAATAGAAATCATTAAGTCTACATCAATAAGATGTCTGAAACGACTGTTAATGTCCATCATTAGCTCAGACTGCCTCTTTACACTGCGTCTCCAGTCTGAACAACAGTCTAAAAATACACAGAGAATCAAAAACAAAAACTCTTCACGGTCGGAGACTGAGACCAGAGAATGTTTTTGCAGGTGAAACTGAAAATAAATGCACTCTTTGTTCAGTTCATCTCCTAACGGCTTCATGTTTGCTTTAACGCTGTCAGCCTTTTCCTTATGTCCAGTTATCTGACTTTTATCAGCTTCAAATATGGATGTATTGCTTTTTCTCAGAGGACCATTTGAAAATCAAGATATATTTGATGTGAATATCACACAGTCAAAGTTATTATTGATTATGGTCTAGACACATGTAGAACTTAGGTTTGCCTTAACTGTTACAAAATACATTTTACTACAGCTGGGAAGGAATCAAATATGTTAGCTTGTTTAGACATACTGTATGTGAGGTGTTTTAATGAAACGACAGGAATAGCCTAATTATGGAGGACTGAAACTGCCATTAAAGCTCATTAAATGAAGAAATGTTCCATTAAATCAACCATAAATAATCTTGAAAATAAGTGTAGCCTTCAATTAAGATCTAAATATAAGAACTAAATATAAAATGATATTACCGCCTTATTTTGCCTTTGGAATAATCTACCTTTGGATTAATTCCACTATTTATCGACTTCCCCATTAACTTTTCCTTTGCAAACAGAGGCCACTTCTGTCTGTGTATAAACCTGCTCACACTATCGTTGGCAAAGGTAATTCAATGTGTCTTCTGGTCCAAACAACCAGGTGTGTCATCTTAACAGGATGAGGGGTGATGGGTGCAGTCAGTGAAGGCAGTTATGTCAACGGCTCAAACAGACATAAATAACGAAAATAAGATTTACGGGGCTGCAAGTTACTGTACTCAGTGCCGGCCCTGAGTAATTTGGTGCCCTAGGCAAGATCTTAGCCGGCGCCCCCTTGCATCGCAGTCAATTTCACAATCAATTTTCATACACTCACACAGAAACTGCATGTATGTATTCAAGATTTTATTTCTTATAAGTCAAAAATATCTCACCAAATAAAAACTTAAGACAGAAACAAGTGATAAAAATATAATATAAATAAGGCATTGTGCCAGTCAGCATCTATTGGTGCAGTCTTTAGTCCTGTTGCTGTGTCACTCTGCTGTGCTGAGGTAGAGGGACAGGAACACCTGATGCTGTGTCACTGGGCTGGTGGTGAAATATTTTAAAAGTGCATCTAAAGAGAGAAGAGAAGTATATGTGACAACTGCATGTTACATTTTAATAAAAAACAGTTGCTTGATGTGTGCTATACATAAGACTAATGTAGACTAATAATGAAAATGTGATGAGATTCATTCAACTGTATTGTTGTTGCAAAGCAATTAAGTAAAACCAGAGTGCAAAAAGGAGTAAAGTGCAGTACATTCATAAATATATGAATGGTATGGGAAAGCTGCGGTGTTGAGTATTAACAGTAATACACTCTAACTGCACTTTAACACTGATGTAAACTTTAACAAACATAACCTGTGACACAATAAACCAAAGGCTTACAACTACCCTATTACTTATAAAGGGATGGACGACTAAAATAATTTTAACTGACATACAAACAGGAAAACATAGCCAACAGGTAAAGTAACACCTGAACACCCTGCTGAAACAAACAGCATAGACCAGCACCAAAACACAACATAAATGCTGGTCTTGCTGGTATAACGCATATGTGGTGTTTTGCTGCTGGTCTATGCTGTTTTTTCAGCAGGGCAGGCCTTAAGTTAACTTTCCAAATGTCCCTGATGAATTTAAGGTGGAGTAACACTAACATATGTCGACTCAGCTATTTATTGATTATTAAACAATGCTATTTAATTGTCCGAAGTAAGCGAGCAAGCTAACACTCTGCTCCAACAACGGTAACTATGATCATTAAACTATTAAGTTCATTCACTTCATCACATTGACGTTACTGTACCTGTATCTTCTTCACGTCTTCCTCTGCTTTCTTTCTTTTCCTTCACTGGGCACCGGATGGTTTCAGTCTTTCAGACATTATAATTCTGCTACAGTATCAGTAAATCTCTCTCTTGGTCTTGGGGTCTCTGTCCGGTCAGATTCAGGCAGCTGGCCTCTCGACCCGCCCCCCTCACAGAGGACAGGTATAGTGTACAGTGCTGTCAGAGGTCCAACAACACTGTTGCATTGCCACAAACCTATCCGTGGTCCTAAATTTCAACTCTCTAAAAGAGAGCAGGCTGTTTATGTGCCTGCACCTTTAAATGCTAATGAGCTCCGTCTGTCAACGCCTGCCTTGCCTGCTACACTCCTCTCAGGGAGAGAATGCCGCTTACGCTAGCAGTAGCATGCGCTAATGTTTACGGTGGATGAAACGCCATGACTCGCCGAGATGCTGTCATTCAACCATACTTGTTTGACCCAGAAGGAGAGGCTTCTGAAAAAATACAGACCCTGCGGCTGCAGCAGGACGTTTCTGAATGGTTAGTGTGTCTGCATATGTTACTTAGTTTGTTCGTATGTGTTGTTACATTTACTACCATGTAGCTAATGGCTAACAGCTAGCGAAAGCTGTGTTTGTCTCCAACACAGTCTCCAAACTCTTGGACACTGTTAACATTGTCTCTGTCTCCAGTCTGCACATTTTTCCAGACTTTTTACTGTGACAACCAAGCTCCAGCGTAATATTATTAACATTAAACTCACTTCACCATTGCATAGCGGACCAAAGCGAAGCTCGCTAGTTAGCCAATTTCAAGTATCTACTATCAAACCGCGGCGACACTTACCTGTGGCTCGGGTGCAGTTGCTGGGTCCTGTATGGTTGGGTCGAGGCAAAGCCAGCTTTGTACTGACCCTCGTTACTGAAGCAGTCCAATGTGAAGTGGTTAGCACACACAAACTAACAGGAACCGCAGCCGGCACATTGTTAAAAATAAAACGCAACTACTGTCTTCTGTTCTCCTGTAGCTGGGACAGAATATAGGGACTTATGTTGATTTTTACAACCAACAACAGAGTAATTTGTGTGTCGAGCTCTGACCGACGACATTGAGAAACACTGCTAGCTTAACGCTGGACACACCGAACTTCACCTCGGGGATGAACACCCCCCTCACCGATATCTCGTATCACCGCGCAGAGGAGGTCGGCCTATGAAAATCTCTCCTATCGTTACGTAACGAAAGGAGCTGAATCTGAACAGCCTGTAGGAGCGCCGTTTTACCAGTAGGTGGGCTGCAGGGACCATACAGGACTCCTTTGCTTTCCTCATTCTGGGAATTGGCAGGCTTAGGGAGGACCAGCTTTTATATGTAGACACCAGAGAAAACATGTTTTTCATAATAAGGTACCTTTAAAATATATTGCCTTCACTCATTTGCATGTAAAACATAGTGACAGGGAATTCCCTGTAGTCTGAAACAATAATTGAACTTCAAAGGAGACATCGTCCACGTCTGGTATATGTGTATTTGTTTTTGGGACTCTGTATATTTTGTTCCTGACGGCTCTAAATGCTTGACAATGACACTTTGTTGTTGGAGAAAACAGCCGCAGGACTCTGCTAGCAGCCCCATTGCAAAACTGTCAGTTTGTCATGGTGTGGAGGTGGACTGGCTTTAGAATGGCTGAGAGGAGCTGATTGGCCATTACTGAAGCAAACCTCAGCTCCACCTGCTCATGGTGCATTCCACTTTGTGACAATGTCCTCCTCCAGTTCCATTTCCTGACTGCTAACGTGAGAAGAAGTGTTGCTTTTGCTTGTGGTTTTTCCCAAGTTTTAGAGAGTGTTGTGTCGACGATTTTACATCTGCTTTAGTAAAAGAAGAAGGGGTCATTGTGTCATTATAGAAGAGAGAATATGAGGAATGAAGGAACTGTTAAAGAGCTGCAGAGGTCAACTTTCCTGTGACATGCTGCACTCACATTGTATTCCAGGGTATTGTTCTGTTTTGTTGTTTGGTTTTAATTGGGTTCAGGGTCAAATAGTTCATACTGGAATCAGCTAAGGAGAAACTAGTGCAGTTTATGTCAATAAGGTCGTAAGGTCAGGTGACGCTCACATTTAAAATGGCAACATTCTGCCGCAAATTCAGTTTATCCCACAGGAGTCCTTGCGTCACAGGGCTGAAGTAAAATCCATGTGAATCTTTTGTCCAGTTAAACGCAGCTGAACTTTGTCTTGCAAAATCACAGCGTGGGCGTCGACCAACAGCGAGCTGTCTTGACAATGATGAACTCCAAAATAGAGAATGTCACCGCAGCTTTTTAGCCATTCTGCACCATCCACTTGATCAAACATCCTCGGCTGCATTTTTGCCATGAAGTGAAAACAACTGCAGTGCCTCCACCCTCTGTCCCGTGTTGGTGTATCTCATATCGCCTTGTCGGTGGTGTTCCCAGGACATCATAACTAATGTTGTGTTCACTTACGATAATATTATATTCTTTCCAGTTTTCTGTCGCAGTTTTGTCAGGTTTAAGGAGCAGAGATACACAGAGATGTTAAGAAAAACATGGTTTGGGTTAGAATAGACCCTTTCATTGCGTTAAACGCATTGTCTGAAGTGACAAGCTATGAAATGAAAGAAATTACATTAACATTAATTACAATGTTCCAAGAACGACAACACCATAGTGATATCAGACCGTGCATCCCGTATTAATTAGAAAGTATGCATGTGGCCGTATTTCGCATGAACCTCAATGAGAAGTTATAGTTTTCCATTTCCCTAAATTACAAGTTGCTCAGACCGCAAAATCCATTTCAAAGGTTTGTGCCTTTTCAGCTGCCACTCTAAAATAGGAGCAGCCCTTACTTACTTCAGATTACCCTGATGGAGACTTCAGTAATGGCATGTCGGTGGCTTCAGTACTGACTTTGGCGTCAGAACAAATGTGCCAGGAATGAGTCTTGACGAGCTGGCCTGTTGCGAAGACGTTGCTGTACAACTGAGATGACCCTGCAGTTTGTCTGTGACTGAAATCAGCTTGATAATCTGAATTAATATGGCTTAAGGACTTCAATCTAAAGAATTATTGTTAAACTCATGGTCCCTTTAAAGCTGGTAAGATTTTCAGTTGAGCACCCCACACTCCTAATGTGTTATATTAAATCAATACCTCTTTAGGCCTTATTGCAATGTGCTGCCAGGCACCGCATAATGTATTTCGACCATTATAATGCTATTAGGGGGTCTGTCTGTGCTCTTATATGATTAACTGAAAAGTCTTGACTGACTGAGGGTTCTTAAAGGGAAGGGACGGCTGACGCTTCCCTATGACAGAGGTTCAGAGCATATGATTTGTTGCAGCATGCGAACCTTTCATCATCAAGTTTCTAACTACTGACGACAACTTGCCATAAATTACGTAATTTCTTCCCAGAAGTCTCAGGAAATCACTCGTTTTTTTCCCACTCAGGAGCTTTTACAGCCTCAGCCCTGCACGTACTCCGCTATGTGAGACTTTAATCTAAACAGCCCAGACCCTCGAGCAAGCTCTGACAACTTATTATCTCGCCATGCCATCTGTGTCAAAGACAAGGAGATTGTCTGCTGCCATCCTCAGGCTGTAGCAACAGACTCATTACAGCTAACATATACACTACTGTATGTTTACAGTGGGCTATTAGAGGAGCACGGCTGCCAAGGTACACCCCTGTGTTCCAGATGGTTTCAGATGCTCCTTATCATGCACTCTCTGGAGGAAAGACAGCCGCCAGACAGCACTGTATGATGATGTCAGCCACAAGGAACTCCAACGAAAAACTGTCTTCGCTCATTCCAAAATGTCCACTATATCCATTTCAGTATCATACTGAGTCCAAATCACAGTGTTTCAATGATTCAGTGTTGACAAAATAGCAACAAACCTGCAATCACAGATGTTTTTTCATGCTTTTATCCGTCAGAAGACTCCATTATACCTCTACAACAGAGATTCTAAGATGGCAGCCGTTTGATTTACAGCTCACTTGAGCAGATGAAGGCTGCTATGCCCACCCTAGAGCCTACAACAGCCAGTGAGTGATTGTGTAGACAAGTGACCCACTCTCTTTTTTCTCCTCTCTACTTAGACACTTATACGCCAGCCTCTGAAATATTTATTGTATTTGATTAATTGTAAGCACTGAGATTTAAATCGAGCAATATATAGTTTATTTTAGTTTTTAAAGCCCTGAAGTTGGAATACAAGTTGCCCCCTATTGCTCTCAGGCAGGGGTATTTTGAGGTCCCAGGCGCCTGGATATTTCTTTAAGAATACATGTTTTAAGACTTAATTTTCAGTGATACTGTTGTCTAATTTGAACTTGGACCATGTACGCCTATACAGGTTGGGCCAGTTGATAGGGTCAGCTGCAACATGTTTCATGATACTCCGCTCATTATAGCGACAGACAGATGGATGATGTGTGATGAGGCATGATGTGCACAAGATCTCGTGTCGTTCTCAGCGCTCCCTGTGGTTAGGTAAAACCTGTTTGCAGAGATTTAGGAGAGAAGACAGAGCTGAGATGATCAGGTGAGTCATGAGAACGCAGTAAATGAACAGTGGAGAGCAAACTGCAGCAATCTGTCTTGACTCTTAATTACCCCCACAGCGGGAAAGGCAGGTTCACCCTTCAACCCGACCTCGCGCCCTGATTGTTTTAACACATGAAAACATCGTGCTCACTTTGTGTGTTCACTTGTTCTTTTCCCTCCAGTTTCTTGTTTCTCTTACAAGTAATTACTGCTCCGCCGGAATAACCACAGAGTCCCAGTTCCCATAGTAACTATAATGTGCAAACGTTCACGCCATAAAAAGTCTCCCTGGTCACCCAACCCGCCTCTTTTAATGGAGAATGTTGCCTTTCATGGCGCTGTGACGGAGATCAGATTTTACATGGAATTCCTGGTGTGTTCCTCAGAAATGACATGGAAATGTTTTTACAGTGGAGGAGGCTGAAAGGGGAAAACCCACTGGGCTTAGAGCCAGGGTGCTTCAACTATTTAACCAAGGTGACTCAACATTGTCAGCCTTTCATTTTTTCCTTTTTGGAAGTGGACAAAATGAAGAGGTTAAGAACTCACTTTCAATTTCAGTAATTAACATTTTAGTGTTTTTTTTTGTTTGTTTTTTATCTATCAAGCAAATTATCTGTTGTCCCACACATGAAAAAGGTGTCCTCAGATCATTAGTGTGGATGACAAAGTGTAATTACATCAGTCATTTATGTGTTTAATTGCATCTTCACGTTCACACACTGAGAGCACAACCTCTGGTCTGATTGCACATGGATGGAGTGGATGTTTGTTTGTTGGAGACCCGGCCGTCGGGCAACTGTAATGTGTTCATTTGTTTTCAACCAACCTGTGTTTACATCTCTGCCAGAAGTACTGTTACTCATTAAATATGGATCTGTTGTCTGTTGATCGCTGCGTCTCAAACGCCGTCCACTTGCAGCCAAAGTGAAAACTTTGCCTACTGCACTTTGCACCTTTAATTGTAGACCAACTTCTCAAAGTGAACATGTTAAAAGTTAAACATTCTTTTTTAGTGCTGGTTGATTTGGCATTTTCTTTTGCAGTGGATGGTTGCAACAGATACTCCAGTTGTTTCACTGTTACCTGTGGGTATCAACCAGGGAAAAACAATGCAATTCGGCTTAATCCAGTCCAGTAGCGGGCTGAATCACATAATTAAAGCAAGACTTAAAGTGAAACTCTCTGCAAAAAGGAAAGTCTTTATTTGTGACTGAATGTGAGTCAATCCTTCGTGTAAATGCATAATTACGATGAAAGAAGCACTTTTAAGATTTACAGTAGTTTCGTTTTGATGCTAGCATAAGAGTGCCCCTGCACTCCATTGAAAATTAGCTTGAAAAAACGAAACTAAGGTAAATCTTGAAAGTGCCTCTTTCATCGCAATTATGAAGGTTTGACTCATATTCAGACACAAATAAAGCCTCAGTTGCTTTTTGGTGAGAGTTTCACTTAAAAGGAAACCAATCTATATGAGGATGGGGTCATTTTTTAAAAATCCCTTATATTGTGCAAACACTATTTGATTTGATTTGATTTTCATTTGTTCCGTAGGAAGATTTGTCTTCACTGACAATACATTACACATCTAAGACCACAAACGGACACTTCATACACACCAACAATAAAAGACATACATAACAACAATGACAACTTATATGACAGTACAATAGAGGACAGACGGATCAGCGGGGCCTGCTGTTCACGGCAGCTATGGCTGCAGGGATCAGGCTTTTCCCCAGCCGAGCCCTCCTGAACTTAATGGTTTTGTCAGTGTTGTCGCAGCAGAGCGTGCGCCATTCGTCACAGCAGCAGCTTCATTTTTTTGATGAGAAGTAGAAGCAAAAAAGTTGCTTATTGGCAGTTTAAGGAGCTACTTTGTCAGAAACACAAGGGAGGAGCAGCTGAGATACACTTTTACAGTGTAGCCAAACACATTTGAATTGTCTTAATGAAGAAATCAATCAACAATAACGGCAACAGGGACCTGATTTCATAGCGTGCACAGTATAAGCAGTCCCCACACAGGACAAGGTGAAACAGTTGCAGATCAGCCTGTTGCTGAGTTCACCATTTTTATTTGTAAACTTTGAAAATGTGGTTTGATTTCATGAAACACCTTCAGGATTACAGCTATAACATACGATGTGTTTTATACCACACTGTTTCAGAAGGTCTTGTAAATGTGGGCCTCTGTGCGGCTTGTGGCGCTGCAGCTAGTTTTAACTGCTGTTTGTCATAAATTGGAGACTTTATTTCCCAGAAAAACTGCTTTGGATTTTCCCTCCTGGTGGGCTTGAAACTGGCTCAATGTCTGTCTGCCTACACCACCAGCGATACTTGCACTTCATCCACAGGGCTATTGTTGAGAAATGGATATCTCGAAATGCTGCCTCGTCCTCTGTCTACGCTCACTCACAGTCTGTCAATTTAACTGTGCTGTGTTTCACTGTGCCAATAACCCATGAAACAGACTGTCGAATCCCTGTGATAATAAGCGTAACAAAAGGCCATGCCTGTTCTGCATTCGTGTCATAAAGTCAGAAAACTGCACAACTAGTGTTCACGGAGGTCTCAACTCTGTTATTGCAGTGTGCAGAGTGGTGTCTTACCACGCAACAAAAGTCTGCAGAGGATTTTTGTTTAACAAACTCAGCTCTCTCACTTGCAGGTGTTTAATGAAGGCTTATGGTTCCTAGAGGGAAAAGCCTATTATCCCTAATCAAACTCTGAATGAGCACTGAATACGCGTTTCATTCAGCCTCAAATCGATTTTGCATGTTATTTTCAAGGAACAAGATGTAAGTCAAGAGGGTTCAAATTGGAAGTGAACAGTAAATATATATGTAAAGCAGGTCGATTGTTTTTGTCTGCTGGATTAATGAAGTTCCATTAAGGGATTTTGGTGTCAGAGAATAGAAAGTATAATTTTTGTTTGAACATCAAGTAGAATAACAGCATTATCCAGTTTCTTGTGACCTATTTCTGCAAAAATAATTTTCTGCGGTAAGTTTGTTATAAATAATGTTTAAACTTTCCAATCAGGGACACCTGAATGTGAATAGTTACTGAGGAGTGAGTGAGGATCAGGAATGACTTGATAGTTAATAAATTGCTATTGAGTAATTCCTTAAAAACTGAGTTGAGGATTTTATAGTAGATAATGATGAGTTACTAGAGAACAGACTAGGAGATCATTAATAAATCACTAGGTAATGATAAGCTCATAAATATCTGTGGATTGATATACTGACCATGAGTTGTTTATAAACTATTAATATGAACCACCCACTAACTATCGTGAACTAGTGATGACTCATTAATAATTAATTACCAAATAATTAGTTATTGTTTGTGTGTACATCAGGTAAAGTGAAACATAACACTGAGTAATTAACAATACACTCCTTATATACAAATTACTTAATCATTCGTTACTAGTTGATAGGTACTCAGAAACAACTCAAGAAGAACGTGGTCAATGTATCCATTCACAGATATTAATGTACTAAAACAGTTTTGATGGTACGGATGTCTTTTAATAGGGTCAATGGTGTTTCTAAAGATGTCTACATTTTTAGTTCAATATATGTAAGTTTTGAAGGCATAATATTGTTATGACATAACAAGTTTGTCTGTTTTTAGCACATTAGCACATTACATCTGACGTATGTTACAGACCTGGAATTTGCATCATTACTGTTACTTTTAACTTTGCTATATGAGGGAAAATTACAACTCGCACTGGCACTGGATTTAATACCTAAAGTGCGTATTTCTCCGATATGAACATTATTTCTACAGTACGCTGCTGGCAATCGATTAATCATTCAATATTCCTTATAAAAACAGGGCTGCTTCACAGAGCTGGGGTAATGTGAAAAATTACAACAGGCAAATTAATTGATAAATGGCTCCTGCTTTTCTCTTCCATATAAACGTAACTTGATTGTTACATTACATGGTTTATTCTTCACTGCAGCCAGTATCACATTTTTTATGTTCCGCCTGCCCTGCTAAGTTGGCATCCGAATGCAGGATCAGAGCAGGTGGCCGCTGCATTGATGAAAACCAAACAGCCGATGGAGCAGGTCGATGGCAGAGGGAGGCCAGGAGCAGCTGCAGCAAATCTTTTTTGCTTAATCATGCGGACGGTGGGGAATTTATCTGCAGTTTGCCACATCGAGATCCAAGTCCTTGACCTCTCAGCTGGTCGTCATGTGTGCCCATTACTGCCGCAAAATGATTGAAGTCGATGCTGATGGGAAATGTCTTCAGGAGTTATTGGGAAAACTGTTTGCTCTTGTTATACACAATGATTTACTGTTTGACTGTGAACTGCTGTATGTCATGTCACCCTTTACAGTCTGTATTAAAAACGTTGGTTTGGTGGATGTCAGTTACACATGTTTTGAAGCCAAAAGACACACAGAATAAAGGGCTCCAATTTTCACTTACCTCAGGGTTCATTTGTGACCAGGATGAATGATGTGTATTACTGTAATAGCTTATAAAGTAGCTTCCCACAGAGGGAGTGTCAACTGCGTGCACATAGAGCCTCGTTGTTCACAAGCGTCTGGATGTTTAAACCAGGGAAATGCAGCATGTAATCTAATATGAGCAAAGCTATTTAGGATATTATATGAGCTGCCATGGTGAGGTCCCTGTTGAGATTTTGAGTCATAAAACCAAAGCCCTTTTCCACCCTGCAATCAACAGTTAGTGAGAAGGTTTAACTACTGAGGGAAAAGCCTCAGGCCTGTGGTCCCCAGGACACTCCCAGAGCGGGTAGCGAAGGGAGCTAGGCATTAAAAAAAAGAAAGAAAATAATGAAATAACAGCGATCGGTGCTATTTTTATGATTTGACATTTTGTATTCCTCTGTGTGAGATCGGCACAGCTAGTTGAGAAGGTGAAGTATGGGGTATTATTTGATCCTGAGTTCATTCCTCAGACAATGACGCTGCTGGGATGCTCATTACCACCCACTGTGCTGAAGACCTAAATGTGTCCTGAGCCCAGATGTGATTCTCCAATTGGTCACTGCAGGAAATCTTCAGCACTGAAGGAGCTGATTGACTACTGAGGCTATTGATTTGTACGCCACCCTGCAGTGAGCAGTAAGGGCTGACGGCTCTTCTCATGCTCTGCTCTGTTGTGTGAGGTGAATGATACCGAGCTGCAAATACAGAGGTCTTGTTTGAAGGGCATCGGTTTAGACAGCTGAGGTGTGCCAGTGGCGCAAGCTCAGTGAATAATTGATAACAGGGTTTCACTGTGACTTTGATCCTCTGCCAGTTGCACAATGTCGAACGACGTGGAAATAGTGTGATTTTTTTATTGCCGTGTTGTTGTACCATCTAACACTTAAATGGAAAGTGTACCAATTTTTCCCATCAAGTTTTGTTTAGGAAGAAGTGAGCTTACCAAGTCTCACCCTTATTGAGGCTAACAGCACAGGGCTACATTAGCTTCTACTAGCATAACACATGGCTTAAGTTATGTTATGCCTATATGTAGTTGTTATGTACAGAAAATTAGTCATCACTGACTTTTGGTTTCATACAGACCAACCGTCTTCTGGTTTACCCAACAGTCAGCCCCAGACATCCTTCATACTACTTTACCTGACTTCCTCCTTTGCTGCTGTGATAATAACTATGGCCACCAGAGGCCGCTGCCTAACAAGAAATGGAAATAGGTTGTGTGATAGTTACACCTATTTGTTTGTGTTTCTGTAAGGATGTGCCATTTTTATTAATTCAAGATTCTACATTTCCTCAAAGTGACCAAAAAGTTGTTTTTTGTAGTGAACAATAATTTTACTTTTTATCTGGCTAAACCAGACACACTCTGTTCCCTACATACATTTTTATGTGAAACAACTCATGATCATTAATATTAATCTAACAATCGTCTGTTTGTACTTCCCTTAACGTAGTTCTTACTACCTTCCATAATGGAATTGAGAGGCATTTGTTTTGTGACCTTTAGAGAAAATAATCAAGGGTATCAGTTCTCCACTGCTTGCCTGGAACACACAGCATTAATCTACAACACGACCCTCACCGCTATCATTCACACAAATCAAATGCTTTTCAGCCCTTAAGAAAGCAGCCCAGTGTCCTCGTAAACACGAGCAAGACAAATAGCTGGTTTATAGTTTGTTCAAGGTCGCCCTCAGATAACGCTGTGAGGAACATCTTACACCTGCGCCAGCCGGCCAGCAGTCCGCTCACAGGGCCCGGCAGCTACAACAACAAGCACACACTGATTGGGGAAAGACGGACGTTAAATTAATGGGCTACACCTAATTGGGTTTGATTAAGATCATTAAAGTGCATCTGTGGAATTGGCCACTGTGGCCTTCGTTAGCTGAAGACTAACTGTGGTCTGTAAGACACAAACAAATCACTGAGTACACCAGAGTAAGAGACACGGTAACTTGTCACATGTCGAGATTTGTATAGATTTACAATTTGGTACAAGGTAAGCTGCAGTCTGTATACCTTTCATTGTGTTCTTTGATGTTTATACACACAAACAGATACTGTTTTTTGGCAATACACAGGGTATTTTTAAATCATGGCACTGTATTTAATATCTAAGGGCTCATACACTATTAAAGTCAGTGGTAACACACAATTTACAGATTCAAAATCAACAGATTTTAGCATGATGCAACTCAAAGAACTGACATGTTTTGGGGTTATTTAGTAAGTCATTTCCTGTCTTACTTTGTATATATTTCATCTGTCAAGTTTATTTTCCACTTCCTGTTTTTGTCTGTTTGTCTGCCCATTTTCTGTCTACTCTCATCTATAATTTGTGCGTTGCGTATTAAAGTCTGCGTTTTTTCTTTACTCTTTTCGTTGGTCTGCTTGTTTCCATGCTGTGTCTCCTGTGTCTGTGTTCCTGTCCACCGGTCCTCCTGTGTCCTCAATGTTCCTGCTTTGTTCTCCGTGGCTTGGGTTTGTATAAGTATTGTAAATCTCTTTAGTTTTTTTTTTCCCTTTGCACTTTACTTTGCCTGCCTTTTCTTTTTGCATTTTGTACTTTTTAATGATATCAGCTCATCGTTAAAGTTCGCTATTGTTCAGCCGTTTTGGTCCTTTTTTTGATGAACCATGACGAGAGCAGAGGCAACAACAAGGACTTCTGGCTGGGGGCTTTTTCTGAGAAAAAATGACAAAATTGGCAGCTGTGGAGTGCAAAATCTGTCACTCATAATCAAATCATGATGACAAGCTCCATAATGGAAATTAATTTCCTACAACTGCCGTCCCTGCTGTTCAAATTGTTCACCACCTGTCAAACTAAGTGTGTGTCTGCACACTTTTGATGAACTACAATGCTCGACCGTATACAGTAGATGGGAAATTGCACTGTGCATTTGTTTTATCATCGCAGTGATGAATGAACCAGTCCGCATGCCAGACTTTCAAATGATGCCTGAAGAAAATCACCACTCATCTAAAGCGGTGCAGAGCAGACCAAATGTCTTCTTGTTTTCTCTGAAGTCTGAATCAAATTTCGTTTCCCAGCATGCAGTGCTGTGCGTGTTCTCTCTCGGCGAGGCTTCACTGATTATCACAGGTGTGCAGGTACTGTGATTAGCGCAGGTCTGGCTCTCTTCCAGGTGCGTCCCATGCTCGCTATCAACTCATTAACCCAGCACGCTCCACCTGGGCTGCTCTCCCATGCTGTATATATTACTGCTGCTGACAGGACAGGCCACATTAGATAACTATAACGGCCCCTGCTGTGATGCAAACTGGTGGTCAATATCAAGATGTTCCATTTGGGAAGTTGTTTTGACAGAAAATACTATTTGAGCATTTGACCCCTCAAAGAGCAGCTCCCTCACTGAAGGAAATGACTCGGGAATGCACAGTGCATAACTCTGGGAACAGTCATCCCTGACACAGGAGGATTCCTGACCGAACCCAGGACCGGAATGTTTGTAAGCTGCAGTGAATTCATTAGATGTAAGCCGAGGGATTCCCATTGAAATTGTATAATGATTAAAAAAAACACTCAAATAAAAACCTCTGGCATAAATCATATTTTGTTACAGTGGACACAGGCCAAACAGTGATTAAAAAAAAAAAAAAAACTGGCAAGGGAAACAGTTTGTACTGGATCCAGTATATATTTATAGCAGTTTATTTTGGTCTCTACAGCAAATGGATACCAAAACAGGAAGGGTTTTTTTGGGGACATACAGTTGTTAATTTTCTTGCTGAGAATTACATTTACACAGGAGTGTCCCTTCAATATCAAGCAATAACCACCAGCAGCTTAGCTTAGCTGAGTGACAATAATAAAAAAAAAAAGAGTAAAGACAATTGCATTTAGAATTTTACAGTTAAGTTTATATGTGGATGCACAAAATACAGCATGTTAGCTGTAAAGCTATGAAGATGGACTTTGCCGCTTAGCTTCATATTCAATGTAGATGAGTGAGGATGGTGTTGGAATCCTCTCTACTTCTTAAGCAGACAGCAAATAAGTCTTAATATAGTGGGACTATAGTAGCCGGTACAAAGATGTGCATTGTCATTACACCAAGTTCAAACACATCAGGTCCTCCTTCCCATCCATCAGGGGATCAGCATGTGCAGTTTAATGATTACGTCTTTAAAATGTCTCACAGTAACACTCACCTTATATTAGTGTATCCATGACAGCAGGGGGAATCCACAGACCCTCACTGTGAGTGATGAGTTCAGGTTTTCCCTCACATAGTGCAGGCTTTCTCCTGGTGTTCTGTAGAGAAAACACAAGATGACTATATTTTGAAGAAGGTCCAAAGGGCACAGCAGAATCTTTAAACCAGAGGCTGATGCACATGCTCAGTATATTGCTGCTCTACTGCTGATTCTAATGACGACTGCGGGGCTAAAGTAGCTTCAACAGACACAGGAAGGTGCACGCAAATATTCGCCTACATAAATGTGAGGAGGAAAACATGGAAAGTGCTTTTGCTGCATCTATCTTGTCAATCTCATATTATACCAACTCAATTACGAGGATAAATGTCGGTAGTGTATGCTTCTGCAAAACCACTGATGTGATGAAACTTCAAATTTCTTGATGTTGCAACTGTTGCTCGAGGTAGCAACTCTGTGCTTGTGCTCAAGTTGGGTTTAGGCACAAAAAACACTGGTTAGGGTTCAGAAAAGTTTATGTTTTGAAATGAAAAATACCTGTTTTGGTAACCACAAGCCGAATTGGAGAGGTTCCAAGATCTCATTAAAACAGTCATTTCTGATGCCACTATCACGGATGGACATGTTTCGAATTCTTGTTCAAAACACCTGGTTTTGTCAGCACAAAGGCAGGTTGACGTGTCCCTTAATCTCCTTGAAAAGACCTGGTATTGTTGGTGGTTTGGTAGGAAACGCCCAGTAGAGGTGTCCAGAGCTCTGGACGTGTCCCGAGGTCTTCTTAAAAACACCAGATTTTGTCTGCACAAACATGGCTGGAGATGTCCAAAGCACTGTTTTTTTCTAAACAAACACAGCTGGACATGTCCCAATGTCCCGTCAGAAAACAGCTGAATTCGTCACCACAAACACGGCTTGACATGTCCCCCAGGTCTTGTTACAAACACACAGTTTTTCTCACCACAACCTTGGCTGGAAAATGTCAAAACTGCTACAAACGCGGCTTCAGACATGCAAATGTCGACGCGCAAGTCCTCAACTGCCGTCAGTGGCTTCCCAGGGTAGTTACATCATAAACATGTAATGTGAAGGTGACATAAGACGTTTTGTAGAAATACAAAGCCTATGACACATACAGATGTGAACATACGAGTGGTTTGCAAAAAGAAAGACTACACTTCGGCTGTCGTGTGACAAATATTTCATAATTCCCCATGTTTACTGTCTCCTGCTCCGCTCTTACAAATGATTAATTTGTTTGAACATTGTGTGTTTGTGTGCTTTTGCTTCAATCTGGCTGTGGCACAGTGTGTTCCCAAAGGAACAGCTCGGCTTTAATGCCTTTAAATTCACTTCCCCATACTCTTCACTCGGTTTAATCTGTTGGCAGAGAGAAAACCCCCGTGCATGTGTGTGATTTGGCCACATGAACACTGCGCTCTTGTCATGACCAAGTTTTTTGGCTGCTGCTGCTGTATTGATTCATCATGAAGTAATTAAATCAGACTTAGGGGGTGAAAAAAAAAGCCCAAATCCTGCTCGAATGATGAATTTGAAGCTCGCCATCAGCTTGTAACTCATAATTTCTTCCCCTCCTCCCTCCCCAATTATTCATTACCAAGTGAGTGCCACATTAGGCTACTCATAATATTTACATTACCGTGGTCTCTGTGGTCAGCTGTCAAAACTGACTTTTCCACAACTGCCAAATTAATTGGATATAGTTCGACCTCTGAGACTCATCATAATAAATCAAAGTGCCTTCAGATTTACGGGCTCCCTGCCCCTGTGGCTCTCACATAAAGGACCCTGGCGCGCCTGTAGGAGTCAGTAACAGCTCTTTTCTTCTTCCTCCAAACTTGGTTTCCTCCTAAAGGGACCAGAAAACTCTTGCTCCCAAGTCACCAGCGAGCACAGCGGCCGCCGAAAGTTGTGAGGAGGAAGAGGAGCTCGGTGTGTTTGTGGAAAGACAGCCCGGAGACTTTTTCGTTTTTGGTTTTGTGTTGGCCGGACGGAAGCGGAATAACTTTGTTTGGGCTGAAGCTGCTGTGTTGGAGCCGCTCGGCACCGCTTCGTGTGGAGTCACCTCAGAGGATCACGTCCAGCAGGTAATTTCGCGGATTTCTCTGACGGTGTGTGTGTCGACGGCAGTGTTGCCGTCGTGTCCGTGTTTCTGCGTGACGTGATGACATCGGCGCTTTCTTTTTTTAGTGCCGCGTCCGACTTTAACCCGTGTGATGGATGAAGGAGCCCCGTGCGGCTCGTGTTTTGCCGCCCTGCCCCGGCACCTGAACGCCTCACATCCACTTCACTGGATGCTTGAAAATGACACAACCCCAGTGTAATGTCTTCAGACCGTTACAGACAGTTGCTGAGTTGTGCTGGCTTTGTTTTTAGCTACTGAGGGAATACTATAATAATATAATATTAACAGTAAGTGTACTTTATGACTATTCTGACGACTTGTTTTTTGGAAGGGAATCATGAGAAACTTAGAAAAACTTAGACCTCAGTCAAAGAAGTTGTGTCTGTTCTGTCTAACCTGTTGTATAAAAAATGTATGAGGAATACTAAAAAAGTTGCTGTTTAAAAAAATGACATCAACTCTGGACGGAATTTTTAAAACGCAAGCGGACGGACACACGGTCGCCACATGCCCTTTGGTTTTAAAATGCTGATGGCCTGTTAGCAAAGTCAACACCCAGCAAACAGACACAGAGAAACATATAACCAAAACAATCAGATACATTGGGCTAAAAAGCCACAAATAGCTGCCTTTGACTTTTGGGAATGAGACAACCCTTTTCTACCAACATGGAACTGGTTCTGTTCCTGTTCTTCTGACATGAAAGGAGCACATCCTTGCATCTAAGCAGCAAATGTTTGAAACTTGACTGAAGCACTTTATTGATTGTGAAAATTTCCCTTCTAATCAACTAATCGACTAGCCGTTGCAGCTCCACTAAGCCATGTGTTGCTCCGTGCGGCACAATGAAACATCCTGCGTTCCGAGCCGAGACGTTTTAAGGTATGTGTTTCATTATAACATGATCACGTAAGCCTGAAGGAATGTGAAGAATCATACATCGAAGCATACATTCCTTTCAGTGGGAACAGCTGAGGGAGATGCTGCTCTCAACAAATGCCTCATACAATATGCTCATCAACACCGCCGCTCCCCGCTGATTGTCTCCCCTTCTAAGCGTTGTGCGGCGCGTGTGTTTGAGCACAGATGCTCTAATGAGCCCAATCATCATGATTGTGATTTTTTGTCACCCAGCATCACCTGACGTGGCTGGAAATTTAAACCTGATCCCTGAGGAGTAAGGCTTTCAGACCTTGGCGCGGCCAGTGATGTTTATCATCCTGAGCTTAATTCCCTCTGAGGTGTTGACGAGCTCCTGTAAAGCAGAGCAGATACTGAAAGTGAGAAGCAGCGGCGTTTTTGTGGCGCATCCCGATGTGGAGAACACTCCGCGTGCCAGAGGTTGTAGTTGTTTTCCATAAAACCCCAAAGTGATAAATCCAGGCCTTGCAAAACTGCAAGACAGATTATTTTATTCTTGGCTTTGATTGATTTGATTAATTATTACGGACAGACTTTAATTCATCACATGCCTTTGGTAAGATTTAATATCTCCTGCCCACAGGCGAGTGTTGAAATCACAGTGGGCATATGAGGAAACTCGCAGGGTCCCTCATCGCTCGTCAGTCAAGTGGGGCCACGTCGAAACGGCAGCTCTTCTTTGGGCTACCTCTTGTGCCGTGGATTGTGTTTATTCTGGTGTGGGAGACGGAGGTCTTGACCCCGAATTCCTGCCCTCTCATACCCGCAGTGACCCCGACATTTTCTGTTTCATTTTGATCCTGTGGTCAATTGCCCCCCCCGACGTCACTGTCTCATTGGCTGCTCTCTAATCGCACAAATCTACTGTAATCTATTTAATTACTAACAAGGGCTTTACAGTGGATTAGATGTTTAAATGTTGGCGTCCTTTCTACTCGCCATGCCCACCAGTGCTGCTACACTCGAAGAAGGACCAAACGAGTGGTTTGAGCCGTGTGTCACTGTGCTGCAGCTCTTCAGCGAGGCCTCGGCTCGCATAAAGAAACCAGCGCTGACGTCAACGGTTGCTACCACCAGCTAACCATCTCTGTGACTAGTTTGAGTA
>CAEMYA010000008.1:3267818-3286164 GCA_903131615.1 Diplodus sargus
GTCTCCCTCCTCTTTTTTTTTTTTCCCCCCCTGCCACTTTTAATCACTTCCCTCTGGGCCAATCAGCAGCAGGAAGAGCAAGGCTGTGCACCACTGTCTTTGTCAGTGTGAGATACCGCTGGTTCTGTGCTGGAGCCATGACTCGCTCTGACCCCGCGTCTAGTGTCAGAGAAGCCTGCTCTGCGGTCCTAATTTCAGTCTGCCCATTTTATGTGTGCATTCATGAGATGCAGATAAGATGCTCCCGTCCATCATATACTCTCTGTGAGCAGCACATTCTGTGCCTGTACTTCAATGTGAATGGCAGGCAGTTGTTTACAGGCAAGTCTGTTTCCGAGGCAGGATCCTGCCTGCTCGGGCTGAAGGTGCAGCAGATTTATTATTCCAAAGCTAAATTCTTCACATGTATATGTGGGATCAGCCGGGGACAACTCATGTTTCCTATTAATTTCCTGAGGGGGTTTCTGTTTCCCCGCTCTCAACAGCTTGGACCTTTTTGTTTTTGTGCATGGATGAGTGGATCTGTAATATTTCACCAAGACAATGGCAGAGCCACTGCCAAGGTGCAGTAGGCCTCATGCCTTAGCTTAAACCTACGATGCTGTACTGTGTGTAGCTGCTGAATTTCAATGCCATTAACTCCGTGTGTGTGCACGCTAGAGTACATGCAATCTATGAAATGAAATCTTTGCAGTAGACGGACATATGGGGGTCTTGACTGCTGTCGTCTGCTCTGCTTACACACTGTGTCATGCAGTTTTGTGTCAGCGCAGAGTGAGAGTTGTAACTGCACACTTGTTGACTTTAGCTGGCAGGGCTTCCTCTCTTGATGGCCTCTGTAGTTACAGCCTGTGCCGGTCCCCTTTGTCTGTGTTGGTGAGCTGATGTGAGGGAATTTTTTTTTTCAGGAGCCACCAATGGTGGAGATATCAAGAGCACCACACGCCACATGTGTCTGTGATGATGTTGCAACTTTTTATTTTGTCACGCCACCCTTCAGAGGGTATTTTAATTTGGCCAAAGAATTGGACAAATTGAAAAGATCACCTGATGACGGTGCTAGAGGAAAAAATAAAAACCGATGATCAATTTATCCTGAGGTAATAAAAGAATGGCTGTTCCAAACTTCATGGCAATTCATCCAATAATTATCAAGATATTTAGCTAAAAGTGCTGAATTATTACTTGGTCATGCTGACTCAGAAACATTGTTGTTGTAGTTTGGTACAGATGTTTCACAGCACAGCCCCGAAATCCCCCGAGGGAAAAAATCAAAGAATGTTACCGAAGAAATGTGTAAGTCATTTAAAATTATATTATCTTGATATGTCTTTTACTGGTTTTAAAGCAATGTAGAAATCTGCACTCTGTGCAATTAGGCGCCCCCTGCAGTCTCCACTGTTGAAAAGACAAATCCCAGGTCTGTTACAGTTTGTCAGACTTAATGTAGGTGCTAACTATGAATAAAAGTTATTACGTCATAACAATATTATGTGTTGAAAACGTGTATGTTGAAGTAAACATGTATGTACGGCTGTGATCCGGCCCTCTCTCTGATGTTACACAGTGCAGAAACAAGTGATAGAGACACCGTTCACCCTGTTACAAGAACGCTGTACCATCAACATGATTTTTATGCTGTTACTTTAAGGTAAAAACGTTGCATAATGCTGCTTTAAAGGCTGCATTATAGTAAAGTGGTGTTATTTTTCTGAACAGAACAGGCTGTTCTAATCGTTCTAATACCCACTGATTTTTTATATAAATAATCTTACTGTGTTAATAATTTGTGAAAGTAGTATGACTAGCAGTAGTCATGCCTACAGTCATCCATGAAACACTAGAATTATTACTGTTATTTTAAGGCCACATCGCCCTGGCCCATCAGCAACTCTAAAGCACATACTGACCCGCGGCACAATAGCAGATAATGATTGCGTCCTTGCGTGTGTGTGTGTGTGCAGCCATTTGTGTTTTTATGACAGAACGTTGAACTGCGCTCGTGGCGAGCTTCTCCTGCCTGTCAGAGGCTGCTGCACTGAGTCATTACTGCTTTCAGTATTAGTGGCTTGGGGCAAAAAAACACATTTCCCTTCGCTACCAACATATTTATACAAACACAGAGTAACGGTGGAGCTCAAATTGCAACTCCAGCTCGTTTTCCTTTAGGTTTTTGCAGGACTGAATGATTCTCTTAAGTAGAGGAGACAGTGAGCAACTGGTCGTAATTAATGACATTTTCATCTTCTTGAATCACAGGGACTGTCGTTAATGTGTTCCGTGTCCATGAATCATTTTCAGCTAAATCCAGTGCTATAAGTCGAGGCGACTGTCAGGGCTGAGAACTGAAGTGTAGACTTTCCTTTTAAAGGGAATGGCTCACATTACTGTAGCCATACGTTATATTTGACAGACAGCGTTGATTTTATATGTCATTAGTTACTTTAAATTTGGAAAAGGATTTCCGTTCTAATACTGTATTTAACTCATGTGGCCTGTTAGAAGTAATAATCTTAATGTCTGAGTCTGTAGGTGGGTGCATCTTACACTCCCTCCAGACCATTTTCACCATGATATGTAAGAGATGGCTCCAGTGACTATAAAGAGGACTTTGATCACCGGATATCTGAGAAATGCTGTACATGTAATGGCTGTAATGTCTCAGAATTGGGCAATTTAACTGTATTACTGGGCTGTAAAAAGATTTGACAGATTATTCAGTCGTGCTCTGGGAGAAAGGACAAAGCACAAGAGTCTCCAGCCAGGAACAAGTCAGAGACTTTTGTATTGAGAATATATTTGATTCGACTGCAGTATGGTTTTGTAAATGTAACTTTAATTAACCCAGGTCATCGCAGGTTTGTTTTACAGGAGGGGGAATAAAAACACATCCAATACATATGATTTAGTGAGCCTCCAGCTCAGTGTTTTCGCCTTAAAACACATCGAAGGTGAATTGAGGAAACAATGAGTTCTGCAGCCTGTGACATCTAACCTGCAGAGACTTCATCTGTCAGCATAGAAGATGATGATCCTCACAATACTTCACAGTATAATGTAATTTAAATTACAATTATTTAATCGTGCGGCTCTTCTAGACTCTTCCAAGATCAGACTCAATGGATTAAGTTATGATAGCAAAGCAGGTTAATTTGCGGGGATTGTGATGGAAGAAAAAAATATTCAGCATTCTACAGATGCTTCTTTCCCAATATATGCTTATGGGAAAAAGTCTTTCAGGGCCCCAGTGTTTCACATGAGGATGTAATTGCACAGTTTGGCCACTGCAAAAACTGGCCTCAAAGTCTGGCGCTCTCCCTGGGGGCTTGTCTGAGCTCCTAATCCGAACTGCTAGCTGCACTATTAACTAGCTAACTAGCCATCAGCAGCTACAGTTGGCAGCAGTTTGTGGTAACAGGTGGCCAGTACTTACATATTGCACCACATCACAAACTGCAGCTGCAGAAACACTCAAAAAAAAACAAAGTACCTTTTTCTGCAGCACATGTGGATGGTCAGGGTATATTTTTACATGAGACTCGTGCCGCTATTTGTGTTTTTAGGAGTAGGGTTGGCATTTTATTGATTGATTGATTGATTGATTTTTTTCATTCTGCGACCAGAAGCATTTGTTTTGGAAGGATTACACCATTATTTGGTGTGACAGAGGCTGGCATCAATCACAGCTATTCAGATCTGCTCCTCTTGTCCTCTTTCAAGGCGGCGCTTTCCTGTGAACAACAACACGACTGTTCTTTAATGGAAGTTCACAATGGGAATTATTTTCTGAATGGAGATGCAAGGTGCTAATGCAGTCCATGAGATTGCATGTGTGCCATCAAAGGTAAATGGGATCCTTTTTGATAATGTTTGCGTGTAATTATGCACACTG
Organism: Diplodus sargus; assembly: GCA_903131615.1. NCBI lineage: Eukaryota > Metazoa > Chordata > Actinopteri > Spariformes > Sparidae > Diplodus > Diplodus sargus. The sequence continues at coordinate 3,271,711 of CAEMYA010000008.1, forward strand.
ACAACAGGCACATTAAGCTTGACCTTATTGTGGTCTGGAGACATGAGGATCTGCGAGGGGCTGTTCTGAAGCAGAGGGAGAGCTTTAAAACATCCTGACGATCACTCGCGGGACTGTTTGTGTTCTGATGTCTTGCTGTGGGGCTATTTGCATCATGCTGTGTGAAATACTGTGCCACTGTGGTGGGCACAAAATTACAGACTTTTATGTAAATTGTTAAATGTTTATTTTTTTTCCCTTTTTTAGATTTGTATATAAGGAAGGGCTACATGTCTGAAAAGACTAAATAAACACTCAAACTGTGCCCATCAAATCAGAGGCTGCAGATGAAGACCTACCTGTGTGGCCACCCGTCGACTGCCAACAGGGAAACCAGTAATCCTTGAAAACAAAATTACTGCCACGCCTTTCTCTGCACCTCCCACTTCAGCCCATTCACTGTCATGGCTAGGCACAAAAATGCAGAGTGTGTGGAGGTGGAAAATAGGGCCTGTGGAGCACTTTTGCCAGTCTGCCATGTCGTGTGCAATTTACTCTTCCAGGAAACCAACCATCCTTTTTTTTTTCTTTTTTTTTTATGAATGTTGCATTCATCCTGCTTGAAGGGGCACTATGTAGTTTTGCAGAAGAAATTTTAACTCAGAATTTGTATATTTACAATATTAATGAGGTAATAATACAAACTCAGAAACAGCTAGAAAGGTGGCAGAGTTTGCCACATATAAATAAAGTAAAACAGTATGAAACTGTGTTGTACTTTTAAGGTCAGTTTGTTTATTTGGTTTATTCAGTCAAGAAAATGAAGAGAATCAGTGAAGATATTTGAATTCTGATTATAAATTTCTTCCCCAAAACTACATAGTGCACCATCAATAACTGACCCCGATATCCAGCCAGTCAGCCTGTTTGTTGTTGGCAGTGCACCATCTTTGGATTTCACTTTGAGAAGCATTCTGAGTTGCAACGGCTTAAACGTTCTCTGACAGAAAACAAAACAGAGACTGGGAAAAAAAAAAATCAATTGTCCATTTCCTATTCTGCCACCTTTTTGTTGGCATAGCTTCAGGGGCGGCCCCCTCCTGTCCTGTCTTGTCTAGTCTCCTAAATGCTTGTTGATACAATAAAAAAAAAAAATAGCCCCGAAAGAGTAATTCGTTACCGGCTTTGATCCTGCTCTGATTAATTGTACACAAGGGAACCTCATTGGCAAGGCACAGCCAGCTCTCCTCCTGCCTCAAGCCAATGCTGTAATCAAAAGCACCTTTGTGAGTCACTACAGAGCCTTCTGCCTCTTGGATTGAGCCCTAACCATGAAAACTCTTTTTAACATGGTCCTCTCTGCTTTAGATGCTTACTGGGCACCTTATTGTTGACATACTGTTTCTAACCCTGGCTCTTCATTAAAGTCTGGCAAATCCTAATTTAGGGGAAAGGTCATAAATAAGTGATGCGTCCATTTGATTTATACAGCATATATAAAGGAAAAAGGAAACTCCAATGATTTAAGACCATACTTTTGTTACTTTTGGTTACTAAAAAATGAATAAACCACAATTTTACAATTTGTCTCTACTATATGCACAAACCTTTAACAGACTTTACTATTATGCAACAAGCACAGGATTTGTCATAAGCACTGAGGTGAACTTCTTTGGTAAATGCCTGCTCTAAATTCAAGGTTGTGGTACAAACACTTTCAGTTCTCTATATTAACCCGCCAACACACTGAATACTGAGGAAAGCTTCTCACCGTGCTGCCTAATGATCCACTGTAATGATAGAGTAAATTTAAAGATCACAGTCAGACATAAGATATCTCGGATGGAGTCGTTTCAGCGCATCTGGAGCCGCACAACATTGGTTGTTGCGTTTTGTGTGGCATCGCTATACAACCAGTGGGATTTAGGCTTCCATCTCATGGGTCATTTGCTTTTCAATTTCACTGATTTGTATTCATGTCATGTTGTGGCAAGCTGAACGTGGGTCAAAATCATACATGCTTCCGCACCTCTTTGTCGATCAACTGCCTTGAGTGCAATAATTTATTCATCAAGGGTCTTCAGATCTGATGTCAAAAGGGCTTTTTCTTACCCTCTCAATAGGACAGTATATTATTTTGAATGCTAGCAGATTTAATGAATAGAAACTGTGCTATATGGTACAGGTATCCATTGACCCTATTCACACTATAGCAATTTTGCTGTAACACCATGCTCAGGACAGGAAGCGTGATTGCTTGGATCATGTTCTGCTGTTGTGTTGCGGGTTGCAAATCTAAAAAAATGTAGGGAATCAGACAAATTGTAAATATTTCATCACTGATCTGTTGAGAAGCAAGTCAAAAGTTACTGGACCGTGAAAATATGGAGGGCTCTCTGGCTGTATTTTGAGTTAAAACTACATATTTGATAACCCATTAGCTAAAAGCAATGTCAGTTCGGAAGTGGTTGAATGCTTGAAAGCTGCTGTCTAACAGATGCTAATGGGACATCAAATATGCTGTTTTGCCTTGAAAAATGGCCCCATGTCTCTGCGGACTTCCACCATCCATTGTCTTTTCAGTTGTTGATCTGAAGTAGTGAAATGATAATGATTTGTTAGATTTGTTATCTTTGTACGGCTTGCAATCTGGAACACAGTGGCACCGCTGTTGAGCTTCCCACCCTGAGCGTAATGTCACAAGAAAATGGCCACTGTGTGAGAATGGTCAATGGTGCCAAACTAACGAATTTTGTGGTGGTCCTTGCTTTTTGTCGCGGCCACCATCATGTCAGAATGTTCTCTTAAACTTGGCCAAATTCCAAAGATAATCCATCAGCATCAGGTTTGTGTTTTGTGCTTATTACCTATTGTTAGATTGCTCTGTTCAGTCTTTGGTGAGAGTTGCACCTGCTTATTTCCTAACGGGGGATGTAGTCAATCACAGGCGAAGTAGGGTGGGTCATGTCGAGCAAGGTGTTGTGATCTAAAATAACGCCACTTCAGCTGTAGCAACTATGTGTCTGCTGTCTGAGTGGAGTGTATATATTTTGTCACACATTGCTTACGTTGACACTAGCATGGCTGACTTACTCAGCTGAAAATGAATGTCCTTAAATGCCCCCTATAGATGTCAGGTCATGTGTCCTCAAGGTTTCTGTGTGAAATCTTTTTGTTTAAGAGACACAAAGAGGTTGCAAGCACGAAACAGAGAATTTGAGTCTTAAAATGAAAGAATCTGGGGGTCTGTTTATATACCCAGTGGATGGCTGCAAGCATATCCTTTAGCAATGCTTACATATCCTGTTGCTTCTCACCTCAGAGACACAAGACACAACTTGACAAGTATGATGCTCCTTAAGAGTAGGTGACAGTTTAACCTTTTAATGTCAAAAAGTGGGGCTCCGTGTGGATGTTTGATAGGTGTGATATTTTCCCCTGTCATTACGGTTGACATGTTTTGACACATGATGGAAAAAAACAAAATAACATTAGGGAATGAATACATTTCCGCAAGATTAACAACAGTTTATTTTTATCTACGTCCTGTTATTTCAAGACGGTTACAATGGTATTCCCAATTTCCTGCTGTGCTATTTGTATTTACACAAAAGCTTCTGAAAGCATTTCATGTTTATTTAAGGGAGAAGTATTTTTTCTGTGATCCACAAACTGCATGATAGGCAAAACAGGCAGTTTGGGGATTTTCTAGGTCTTGGCCTGAAAATTCTTGGACAATAAAAGGATGCACTTCAGCCCTACAGCTTAATTTGCGTATCTCCTAACAGATTGTTGATTTGTGTTTAATTATTCTGGTATGTGTGACTGGGTTTAGAGTGTCGATCATGAGTTATGAAATGTTCTTGAAACAGTCTGAGCCCAGTGAGAGGAACTAAACTTTGAAAAGAAGTGAATCTTTCTATGTCACTGAATGTCTATCATCGTTTTTGTAAATTAAGACTTAACAGACTAAATCCTCCCTCCAGCTGCCACTTCACTGAATGTACCCACAGTCCTCAAAAACCTCAAACTGACCTTTTTCAACCAGACATAAGCCTAAACCCTCTGGCACGGACACCTCACGCCTCAAATGTCCTCAGTGGTTTCATGCCTCACCTAATGGGAATGCCAAATGTCATCCAACATTTGCATATACATTCCAGCCTTTCAATTGCTTACAGCCTATTTTTTTGTATTTCTGGGTGTTCAAAATTGAGAAGTGGATGCTGTCATTTGCTGTTATTTGCAGGAATGCATTCAAGTCTCAGAATGAGTGCCATTTTGAGGAGTAGTGAAGCTTTTCGATTGAGGGCAATGAACCGAAGCATTGTGTTGAGTAACTGGTGCTTTCTCCACATTGTCGTCGCAAAATGAGATTCTTCAGCCAAGCATGCAGGGATACCGGATACAAAAAACAGATACAGCCCGGCAAATTGCACCTTTAATGCTCACACTAGACAAGCTCTTGGCGTGGTGCTGTGGTAAGGGGAATGGAAATGACTGCCTACGCTACCTGCTGAAGTCTACTTTTGCCTTTTTGCCAAGGACATTTAGAACATCTTTATACGATACTCAGTTACCCAGGAAGGTTGTAAATGGTTGGCTCAGCAAACAATACAGCTCTCTCCCTCAGTAAGACAAGAACATTCGAATGCAGATTTCTTTCAGAGCTGTACTTGAGGAAAATTTGCATCCTCTTAACTGAAAATGGAGGTCACAGTCACTGCCACTAAGCCTGAGTAGTGGAAAAAGATGCGACATCATCTCAATAAAGTTGGCCGTAGTTGAAGAGATATCAATCTTCTTAAGTAAGAGGGGCAGGATGCTGCATTGCATTTGTAGTTACTTAAGCTTCCAAGGACAGCTTCAAGTTAGAGTTGATTTAAAATGTGCACAGCTGCATACAGTACAGTTTTACAATACTAATTTGGGCCAAAAAAAAAACTCCTATCAAGTCTGCCTTAAATTTTGAGCCAAAAGAGTTTGTCAGAGAAGCCTAAAATCTACGACAGGCATCCAAAATGCAGAACTAGCTACTGATTAGCTAGCAAAGTGATGGGTTTGCTGGAGAAGCTGCTGCTTAGCTTTAGCTCTCCAGAGGTCCCAATTCACAACATTTTTGAAGGTAACCATCAAAGATTACTATTACTACCATATGTTAAGACTGTAGTTGCAGTTGTAATTTAGCTAGTAGCAATGTTGGGGATCCCACATGGTCGATTAGAACAGGGGCTAAGTGACCTAGCTAGCAGTTAACCAAGCAAGAGTTAGCAATGGTGCCATGCTGGGCTACAGACATTGGCTTGAGAGAAAGTGTCATGTTACCAGACAACAGTCAAGTTTGATACTGATGTAGCGCTATGAAAATAACATGGATTTATCTTGGAAGCCATTTTGACTTGTAGTAGGAGAAGAACAGGTGGATCTAATAACAGTAATCATGGCTCCACTCCATTTAAGTCCCAGCAAGCGGGACGTGTAACTGGGATGTGGAAGGCATCGTTAAGGTTATTAATTACACCTGTGCATGTCCTGCTGTGACATGCCATAGTGCTGTGAAAAATGCTGCTCGACTAACGCTAGCCGAAGCCTTCATTTGAGCAAATGAAATGTAGCGTAGATTGAGAAATGTGATGGCATTGCTGTCTGGCTCTGTTAAAGGGGATGAAAACAAGCATCATTTTACTGCTGTGTGAACGGACGTTGAGATGAGAAAGATGTATCTGACGTGAAGGTAAGCTTAAGACTACACCCATTATGACTTTGATGCTATCTTTTGTGTCATTTACAATGCCATTTCTTTCTGCTCAGAACTATAGGTGACATTTATTTTATTTATTTAAGTCCCAAAAGTTTCTGTTAAATTCCCTGATATGCAGCTGTAACTTTCTGAGGAAGTTTCCTAGAAAAGAGTAAGTTAATTGGTACGGATTTCAGGGGAAGTAAGATTGTATTTAATTCCCATACCGATTCGATTAACTCAATTAAACAGTGATTTCCACTTATTTGCATAATAACATGGCATTTGAATTGGGCTTCTATTCGAAGGAAGTTCCTCAATCCCTTATTGACTCAACACATTAAACTACGGCTGAAATACTCGATTGATGGACAGAAAAATCTTGTTGAAGCCGTTGTCAAGAAAAAATACCAAACTCGTGAGGATTTCCTGCTTTTTCTATGATATGTGATGGTAATTTAAACATTTGGTTCCAGGACGTACTGTATAAATCCGTGAAAAATTCCCTCGCGGGATTTTCAAGACTAGAGTTACTCATGCCTCTAAGACACAGGTTTTACTGGCAGGCGTGTGATGCACACAGGCGGTTCTTGTTCTCCCAAACCTGGCCCACAAACGTCTTGGCACTCGTTGAAATGATGCGGTCTACTTGACCCGCGAACCTCTTCCCTCCTTCTCTCTTTACATTCTCTCCGAACACCACTGGAGGGCGGTAACATGGGACCTCTTTGCCCCCTGCTCCGAGCTTGTTTGACACCTGCATTCACATATTTTGAGAGAGCCCGTTTAACATGCAAATTAGATGGACCCCAGGAATGCACGTTGAATGGACCGGCTTATACTTCACTCACAGAGAAAGTAGTTTTCAGGTTCATGATTGGGGCTACAAATGGGACACCAGTGAACTTGGTGAATGTGCTTAATGTGGGTGTGAGGACACTTGATGAAGTTTGGGCGAGATTTTCAAATACGTATTGTCACTTTCAGGGAGAAGCCACGGCAGGTCGCGCAGGGTGACACTGGTTTCTACCTGAGCTTTGTGAAAGCTCTGGACAGAGAGTGGTCAGGAGTTAAGTCTCAATGCAGCACTTGGAGGAATACTTTATAACCCCTTTCACTCAAAAAAAACCACAAACGCCTAGGAACATCTGACATTTGTCCTCAGTGGAAAAGGAAACAATCGGCTTTCATTTCAAGTCAAACGAGTCTGTAGTAATCACGGTTGTTAATGCAAATTTTCGCCCCTTTTCCAGTGTGATGCTATGATATGCATTTAAGTTTCCTTTTCATGGCATTTCTATCCATTTCCGTTCAAGCAGTGCTCATACATTGGTCAGTCTGGATTGATGGTTGGTTGCAAAAACACCAGCAGAGCTGATGCAAAGACATAGTGGGCGGTCCCTGCTCAGTCCTGTGAGAGCTGACCAATCAGAGTAGACTAGGTTCCTACAGATGGGGGGACCTTAAAAAGACGGGGACAAAACAGATCATTCGGACAGAGGGTGAATATATGTGCTGCAATCATTGTTTGTAAACATTTTCTAATAGACACCCTAAACCCAAGTATGAACTTGAAAATGAGCATAAATGGGAAGTTTAACGTCTTTTTCTTTTTGCATTGTGTTTGGTCTCTACCCAGGAGAGGGTAATTGTACACAGCCTCATATACTATAGCACTCTAAGGAATCCAGACTGACTGCTGCTCTCCAAGTTTGATAAGTAGGGGTTTGTCTGTAAGCATGAAATTGGCTCCATGGCAGGCAGGCCTGTTTAATTGTATATAAGAGATATTTGATTTCCTTTATGACCGTGAAGCCTGAGGAGAGATAACATTAGCAGGAGTGTGTGCAGTAATTAGTTTTCTTTCAACCGGTTGACTTTCACACTTAAGAATCTCCTCTTGATATTTCCCTCCATGACTCATAGAGCTTCCATGCTAATTAAGTGCGGAGCACACGCTGATTCTTCCCAAGTAATGACAAACGAATGCCCATTCCTGGTGCTCCTCCATCTTTGGCAAGGCAGAATACTGTTTGTGTAAGAGGATGTATAATGTTTACAGATGTTTTTGCTAACTTCTAGTTCACACTCAAACTGTGAAAACTCCTGTAAACAATCAATGGAAACAAGTGGTGTCATGAACGACACAAATGTGCTGAATCATATCCAGGTTTAGCACAATTGTTCCCTTGTCAGACCCAGTTTCCACTGCTGACTGAGGCTTGTTCTGTTAATGTCTTGTTAAATCAATAGTTCTCATCACTGTGTGCATACATGTTCACATTTACTAAATAGGCTTTATGTTAAATGCGCCTGTAATGTCATCTGGCTGCATTACATGCTCAGTGAATTAATACATGTGATCTATAGGTCTGTGTGTATCCATATAAATTAATCCTATAAAATGTTTCAGAGGCCCCTGCATTGAAGTCATTGAGTCTTTGCAAAGAAACAAACAAATCAAGATTATCTTAAACACAGTGTGGAGGTTCAACAGTCTACACGATTTTTCCAGCGCACTCACCACAGATGTTGCTTATTAACTGTTTTTCAGCACAAATGTTTTTTTTGATTTGGGTTGCTGTTTTTTTTAATTAGGGCCCATGTCTGTTTCAAATTTGGATTTGTTATTATTTTTTGATAATAAAACTCAGAATCGACACTCAACAGATGGATTGATCAGAGAAAGAAAGTAGCAAAAATTCATACAGCGGCAAACATTTTGTGACAATATGAATCAGTTTGTGTTTCATTTGATAGGGTGGCTTTTATTCTTGTGTGTGGATGATATTGTGCACTTTAAAAATAAACATATAACTGAATAATAGCAGTGGAAGTATTGTGCAAATAGTGGAAAGTCTCTTCTCATTGAGTCGTATAACAGAATGAAAAGGCCTCTGAAGGAGTTATTTTAGAAGAGTCTTTTTTCCATGGGAAAGAAGAGTATATTAAAGGATATAAAAGGTTTCCTTTTAATAAATCATTGTTTTTCTGTTTTTTTCCTTTTCTCTCAGTATGTTTTATGTGTTCTTGTGCTTGTCAAAGGTCTTGAAAGTTCAAAAGCCGAAAAGTCCATGCCAATGGGAGCTCCTCAGAGTCAGAAGCTTCGTCAGTAGTACGCGATTCTGTGACTTCTTGACATCATATGACGTCACCATATCAGAATCAGAATCAGAAGCCTTTTATTGTCATTGCACAAGTGTACATGAAACTCTAGCAGCATCAGAGTATACACACACAACATAAATAGGGTAAAAAGTACTAGGCAAATAGTGCAATGTAAAAAAAATAAATATGTAGTGGTGTAGGCTAAGGTACGGAATGTGGGATTTTAAATAAGTACAGTGAAATGGTCTTTAATTATTGTACATTGTCTGTGTGTTTGTGTGTGTGTGTGTGTGTGTGTGCGCGAGTGTGGGCCTGTGTGTGTCAATGTCAGTGCCCATTTGTGTTCAGTGCAGTGATGGCTTGTGGAAAGAAGCTGTTCCTGAGTCTGTTAGTTCTGGTTTTGATGGACCTGTAGCACCTGCCAGAGGGTAACAGGTTGAACAGGTGATGTGCGGGATGGGTGCTGTCTCTTGCAATTGCCTCAGCCCTACTGAGGCAGCTGGATATGTAAATGTCTTTGAGGGAAGGGAGGGGGCTTCCGATTATCTTCTGTGCTGTCTTGACCACTCTCTGGAGACTCTTCCTCTTTGCCTCGGTGCAGTGGGGGAACCACACCATGATGCAGTAGGTTAAGATGCTCTCAGTGGTAGAGCGGTAGAAAGTCACCAGCAGCTTCTCGCTGATGTTCTGTTTTTGAGCACTCTCAGGAAGTGCAGACGCTGCTGTGCCTTCTGACGGCTGAGGTGTTAGCAGACAAGGAAAGGTTAGCAGAGATCACGGTGCCCCGGAAGGTGAAGGTGTGGACCCTCCACGCAGTCGCCATGTATGCAGAGGGGAGATGGATCTGTCCTGTGTTTCCTGAAGTCCAGGATGATTTCTTTGGTCCTTGAGAGGTGGTGTCCCAGTTTGACTGTCTGGTATCGGTTTGTGAGGAAGTCTTTAATCCAGGAGCAGGTGAGTGGGGGGAGTCCCAGGTCAGATAGTTTGCTGACCAGGATGTCAGGAATGATAATGTTGAATGCTGAGCTGTAGCCAATGAAGAGCATCCTGAAGTAGCTCTCCTGGTGTTCCAGGTGTGGAGTGTGATGGCTATTGCGTCCTCTCTCGACCTGTTCGCTCTGTAAGCGAACTGGTGAGGGTCGAAGGAAGGAGGGAGGCAGGCAGGAGAGATATCAAGATATCACATGTTTGTATAATTTATGCCTCTATTCATGGTAGACTTGAACCTGTCAACTGAAAACGTGACAGAGCCGTCCAGAGTCATGGTGTGCGGTGCTGGCTCAGGTGTGCATGAGCTGACCAATTGGAGCAGACTGGGTATTTGTGAGGGAAGCCTTAAAGAGACAGGAGTGAAAACAGCATGTCGGTGGGAGACTAGAGTGTTGCTGTGTTAGAAAACGGATACATTATTTTGAGCATTTAAGCCAGTAGTAACCCAAAATGAAACAATGAACCTGAACATGAGCATAATATGTCTCTTTTAGAGGGTTATGTCTAAATATGTACGACTGAATTTTTGCTCTTTCACATATATTGTAATGAAGGGCTGAATGGCTTTTTAAACAATTCAGTTATTCTTGTATGAATGGGATTTATTGTTTTCCTTGACAAAAAGGGGACAGTAAATAGCACCAAAATCAAAAATCTAGTATTGGTTGAACTGTACTTGTGTTTGAACAGTAAAATGGTTTTAATGTGAGGCTGCAGCTGCAGGAAATCTTCAGTCAGTAAATAAAAACAGCACTGTACAGATAGAGAGCTCCGAGCATTACTGGTGTTGTCACGAGATTGTTAGTCTATGGGAACATTTCGATACTGAGGCAATCCAAGTGCATATGTGGCGAGTTTGAGCAATTTATAATCTTCAAAAGTTACCAGAATATTAAATCCATGAGTTTGAAATGCTTCACACAAATTTGTGGGTATAATTCCAAGTTGGTGGGTCATGAGATCATTGAGTCACCAAGCGCTTTGTTTGCACAGCACAACACATTAAGACAGCATAACCCAATAAAAAGCAGGAAAAACATCAGTCATTATATTGCTGTGTCTATGAATGTTTCTGTCATTTTAACAAGAATGGCCTTTTAATTCAGTCAACCTAATCCAATACAAAACAAACGCATTTCAATCAACATATTTCTTCAAAACTGTACTCCCTCACAGACACCATACACCTGAATAAATCAGCGTTTTTTACATCAAGATCAAACACATCTTGCAATACTGAAGAAAGTGAGAAAGACTCCAAAAGCTGACGGGGTCTATTCTGGGCTGAGATCCATCCTCCGTCCAAGTTGTGTGGAAATCAGTTTAGGAGTTTTTGGGTAATCCTGCTCAAAAAACAACCAACCAAGCAACCTACCAATGAATGAACACAGGCAAAAACACAACCTCCACGCCAAAGGTAATTACTCAGTTTTTGGACACTTATTTGTATAGAAATTAGAAGAAATTATGTGGACATGTATTTTTCCTTGCATGTCTCTAGAATATAAACGTGAGTTGTGTTTGTCCCTCATTTGCTTTACAACTGAGGGGTTTTTAGATTGATGGCAAGTTACTGTGCTGATATCTAGACCGGCCAGTGATTGCTTCAGGAGGTGTGTTGATCAGTAACAGCTGTGTCAATGGTCTCTCTGTACTCTGTTGAACAACAGCCTGATCCTGAAGGCTTTGTTGGAAAACACTGTAGTGTCACAGCAGGACAGTCCTGAGTGATGCACTGGTGTGATGGACGGTTATTACAGTTAGGAGGTCAGATGGAACAACCAGCATCTCCATCACTGTGAGGTCGGTCTGCCTTGAGGCTGACAGAACTGTTGTTTCCAACAGAGGTCCTGAGTTGCTTCGGGTATCAATTAGGTATTTCCTGTTGAACTGCTGTGACCCCATCTTTTCTTTCTCTCTATCCTGACACACCCATGTCTGTATTATCCAAGCAAAACCACTGCAGCATGTGATCCAACTGACCAACATGTTCTGTGATGCAAGTGAAGTTTCTAAAGATAGCAATCTTTATTTCTGCGGTCACACTCTCAGCATCAAGATCAATTATTTATGGAAAGAAAGTTGCCAGTAATTGATGTGAGTTGTATGCTGCTCGTGTTTGCGCTCAAAGCTGCCAAAGCCTTTCAGTGATTGATCACCACCGCATTTGTGTTGGTGGGTGTCCAAAGCTGTGTGTGTGTACCTCCAAACCCCTTCTCTCGGCTATGACTGCCTGCCATTAAAATGGAAACCTTGGCTACTTGGGGAAAAAAAACATCTGTCACTGCTGCTTGAATGTAAATCAATGTTTTGTGCTTCCCTTAAAGCTCTTTATCTTGTACAACACACACACTGTGATTGATAGTGTTGCATAATGATAACTCTTTCTGAAATAGCTCTTTCACACTTTACATTTATGGCTGACATCACATACCCCGTACAGTAGCTGTTGGTGTGATCACATTTCGACAGTCTGATTAGGATGCCTGCCCGGGAGAATATAAATAGAGTTTTATCTCGCCTGATTCAGTCTTCCTGTTTGGAACGTGGACTCCTCCTGAGGCTACAGAGCTGTCTGGCTCAGTCTGGCCGCACTGCGGTACTTTCTCAGGGTAAAATTTCAGTCCTAATAACCTAGGATGGGCAGGCAGGCCAGGGGGCACACAGGGACTCAGGGAGGCTCAGATGCAGATAGTATGGCAAATAAACACAGTGCTGCAGAACAGTGGTTAAGCAGGGGGAAAGAAAGAAAGTCAAGAAGGAAGAAAGGAGGCTCCTCCGCGGATCTGTTGTGACCACATGACCGCATTAAACAATGAAAGGCCTTGACAAGATTTACTCTAATTATATATACTTTTATACCGCTGAATGAGGAAAGGGAATAGTGGTTAAAAGTAGGTGCCACTGTATTTTCCCATGGTTACTGCTAGATACTAAGGAGATTTCATTTTAACATTTTATTAATCAATGCATATGCTAAGACTGCAGCTAACAATGTATTTTTTTACTGAGAAAATAGTCACAATGTAAAATTATTCAGAAGCTAAACTTTCAAAGTGTCCAACTGAAAAACACATGAACACACAATGCCTGACTACACTTCCTTGTAGCTCTTGCTGGTCAGCTTGGAGATGTGTAAGCAGCTAATTTGCTACGTTCAACATGCTCTTACCTTTTTTAGATTAATACATACTAGGGATGCAACAGTACAGTTTTCCCACGGTTCGGTATGCATCACGGTTTGTGGGCCACGGTAACGGTACGGTTTCAATATCTTAATATAAAACTACTCAGACTAGCAAAGGCAATATTGCATTGTAAAAATAATAGCACAGTTCTTTATGCATTGTCTGTGGTTACAGGAATTTGGATATTTGCTCTCTCTAGCTTCTATTCAGTAACTGCATGCACTAGTTCTCCAGGTGTTCACTTGTGTGGCTCTCATAAAGTGAATGAGTCTGCAGCACAAAGCCCCTCATTTCCCAATCAAGTATCAGGGTTCTCCCCAGAAGTTTGTAGTGTAGTGGCGCACCGTCAGCCGGCGGGGGGAGAGAGGGGAGAGACGGTCGTTATCGCCGTCAGCGGAGGTGACGAGCGTCTGTTCGTCCGTCCGTTCCCGGGCTCCTCATCGTCAGCCGGGGGACAGACAGATGAACGGACGCTCGTCACCGTCAGCCGGGGCCGCTTTTTTTAACGAGAAGACCGCGGCAGCCCACAAATACCCGCTACAAAGCAGCTAACATTGAAAATGTGTATAGCCACGCAGCGCTGTTCATGGGAGGTCCAGCTATCGGTGGAGAGCGCAAGGTGAGGTAGCCTTCACGAATATACCTCAGTCCAAAAAGGTTACCCAATGCAAAAGTTAAGTGTGTGCTAAATGCTAACATTAGCCACTGAAGGTGTGTGTTGCTGCCACAGCGTGTCTTGTGCTGGGCTCTAGGACTGTCGACTGCTGCTCACTCAATCGTTGGCTCAGTGACTGTTTGCTTTGTGCTATTGAGGTAGCAGCACATCTACCTCATTTCTTACTCACATGCAAGAAAACACGTTAACATTATCATAAGAAATGTAAAAAAAACAAAAACAAGCGTGGCTATGGTTATGTAAGTATTGGGACATTTTGGCCATTCTTTGCCACTAGCTCGCTAATAGCTTTAACAATATGTCCACCTAGCACTGTGGAAGACATGCATTGAGTGCAAAGTGCAATGGGTGCGAGCAGGTAAGCCGGTAGGTGGGTAGACAAAATGTAGACTACTTTCTGTAGTCTTTTGTAAGGGCGGAGTGAGATGATTGGATGGGCTGGGTAGAGGCCTGGGATTTTTTTTTATTTGATTTGTCAGAGCGATTGATTTATTGATTGATGTTGGGATTAGAGATTTTTTCTCCAAATACAGCAACAAATGCTATAATTTATCAACCCTAGCTTGAAGTCATTATGTTTTGTCCAAACTCAAATATTCAGTTGAGACCGATATATGTAGCACATACTCACATTTGAGACTGGGATCAGAAGTTGTTTAGTGTTTGTGCTTTGGAAATTATATAAATGATAAACAGATGATTTAAATAGTTACTATTTGGATACATTTTGATTCACTGTTTTAGCTCTATGTGTGTGTATATATATATATATA
>CAEMYA010000008.1:3286520-3298790 GCA_903131615.1 Diplodus sargus
TATATATATATATAGATATATATATAGATATATATATATATAGATATATTTATAGATATATATATATATACTTAAAATGCTAACAAAAAGCAAAATTTGGGTTTTAGAACATTAATAGCAAACTTTTGTTGATATGGTCATTTTTTCGTTTTTTTATGCAAAATGTCGTGCATGTAAGAGAGCATTTCAGTAGTGTGTGTGAGAGTGTTTCAGTAGTGTGTATAAGAGCGTTTCAGTAGTGTGTGTGAGAGTGTTTCAGTAGTGTGTATAAGAGTGTTTCAGTAGTGTGTGTGTGTGAGAGCGTTTCAGTAGTGTATATATGAACATTTCACTTGTATGTGTGAGAGCGTTTTTAGTAGTGTGTGTGAGTGAATATTTTTTCAGTTGTTTATGTGAGAGCATTTCACATGTGTGTGAGAGGTAATTCTGAATAATGTCCCTGACGGCCCCTCATAATAAACCCTTGTTACACAAAGAATCAATTTACTTTTAGTTTTCCCTCCTTTCATACATCTGTATATGGGTGTGTTTGGACAGAAAGAAACAATGTAGTGATATTCAGTTGTAGTTCTTTATGCAGCATAAATGTTGTGCAGTCTCGCCGGCAGATTCCAGTATCACAGCAAAATAGAAAAATAAAAGATTGATGTGCAAAGTCTAACAAAGAGTGGGAGCCTGGAGGAGGGAGAGTGGAAAGGCAAGAGGGGAAAAGGCAGTACTAAGAATATACTGAAGGAGCTTCTCACGCTCCTGCCTTTATCCAAGCAGTTGAAACCTCAAGAGGATACCCTGCAGACCTGCCAACTGTACCCATTCACGCCGTGAGCCAAGGGATCCACCAGAGTGCCGTTGGTATTATGAAATCATTGCAACTCCAAAGAACCCAAACTGTTAAATCAAATGCTCTGTGAAATATTAGGCAATGATTAGGTGCAGCTGACAGTCAAGTGTTGATATCCAGGTGGCTAAGGCTCTTCTTCTGATATTTTGCAGATTAGAGCAAGCTTCGACAGAGCTCGCAGTGAACCTTGAATCGAAATGTTCTTCATCTCATTAGAAAAACTGTCAGGGTCATCGTAAACACATCTCACACTTCAATGTGATCGCCAAATCAAGAGAACACCAATACATGGCCCCGGGGTAGATCTTTCTACTTTTCCTTGTCATAATCTGAAGTGGCTGCTTCAGATGTCTGACTTCAGACATGATCCCCTTTGTTACTTCAATCCTCAATGTCAGATATCAAAGAAAGTGCATTTACTCTTCAAGAGCAAGAGTGACTTTGAAAAGGGAACATAATCAGCGCTGTGTATTGTACAGTCATGAACTGTAATTCAGATCTTGGATCGATCTTTGCTCCACAGCTGCTAATGAATCAGCGAACAGATTTTAGATTAGATGTTGTTTTCAGGTCTGCTAAGTACTGGCTCCAGAAAGAAATGCAGTGTAAGTGTGCAATTATCCATTTGTTCTGTGAGAGAAAGGAAAAAAAAAAAAGTGTTACCACTTGAGGAAAAGTGGGAATGTTGAAAGGAAATGTCAGTTCCTGGCTGTATTACTTGGAGCCCACAAGCTTTTAGTTTTTACGCCACAACAGAAGATTAAAATTAATGATGTGTTGACACTGGATTTGGCAAAAAAGACGGGAAGAGTGAGTAAAAGAGCAAACCTTTGCTCCTTTTTTTCACTTTTTCCCTGGTCTTTGCCTTTATTTTAGCATGGCTGTTTCTTCCTATACTTCCCCACTCTGCTCCATTCTTCTTCTTCTTCCTCATTATTTTATTTTCGTCCCTCCCATAATTCTTTCCAGTCGTCTATCTTACCAGCGGAACGAGACAGTAAAATGTTAAGTGGAGCCCCTACCCTGGCTTTGTGGTGGCCCCGCCTGCCTGACCAGAAATTCAATGAGCACGACAAGTGGAGACCCGGCAGGTTTGCAGACACGCTCAGCAGCTTCAGAGGCCACCGGCTTTGGACGGGCCGACAATGGTGTAGAGTTCCACAAGAGAAGCAAAGAGCCTGTCAGAGCAGACGGTGGCCTGTCATTTAGTGTGAGCTCATAGGACAGATTCTATTCATTTCTGTTCCAGACAGACAGTGATTCATAAGCAGAACATCCTGTCAGCCCATTATATGTCACCTCAACCTGGGGGTCACAAATTATTGTCCAGGGATCGCCAGGTGGTTGTGGGGTAAAAATAAAGCGATGTATTTTAGTCTGGGGAGTATTCTTTACACTACAGTGTCTGTACCTGTGATATAATTTCATGTTTTCACGTAGTAAGATTAAAGTCCCAGTACTTTGTGTTTGGTGGGATGCCCATGTAATTTGTTGGGGAAGTCATGCCTCAAAAAGCTGAAGACCCGATGTCCCTCACGTCTGAAAATAAAACTTGACTTACTCATCCCGATGTGCCTTAAATAGCGGTCTGTGACTGTGATCTTCAGGCAGTTGAACTATTTGATCTTGTGACTCTTGGTTATCTAGTAGTGGTCAGAAATAGCATCATTGGGCTGCTTGGCAAAGTGCTGTGGCATATACTATGATTTCCTGGTGCATGCTGTCATCTCTTATCACAAAGATTTGTCCAGATGCTAACATTGCAGTCAGTACTAATGGAGGAAGGAGACTGCTGTAGTCCTCAGGCTGTGTGTATGAAGCCTAAACGTTATTGTTTAATGACACATCTTTGATGGGAGGGAAATATCCATATCTCAACCACTGATTCTACATTTTTACATCCTGCTTTTTAGCCGCGTTTGCCATCATCAGTCTGTGATTTTGTACAATTAGTCATTGATTTAATCTGAAGAGTTGTTCTTACTCCCTGTTTTCCTTCCTCTGTTTGACAGGCTGTCACAGGCGAGCCGGTGAGCCCACTGCATCTGTTTCCAGCCACATCTGAGCCGGTGAGAAATCATGTTCCACCCTGCTTGGCTTTTTACTTCCATCCCCGGGATGGCCTAATTCTGTCTTTACCCTATCAAACTGCAATCATTGTTAAGTGATTGTTTGTTCACAAGAGATTTTCTCTGGGGTGATGCTGATGAACCTTTTCCCCACTGGGTCAGCACAAGTTAGTGAGAATCAAGAATGGATGCGTTTCTGAATAAGGTTGAAATCAGCCAGTTCAGGAAATGAAGACGCAATAAGGAATGATATAGACAGTCCCACAGCCTTGGTGTCCTATTGTGTGTAGCTGCGGGTATTTCCCAGTTTGCTAAGGGGTGTAATAGACAAAATAGACAATAGAACTTCCAGGAAACACACTCTTAGGATCAAATTACACATTGTTCAGGGCTGACTTGCTGCTCTGGTATGAGTGCGTTTCCTGTCTCCCTACTTCCAAACCTTGGGGTGGGTGACAGCAGGAAATAGCCCCCCATGCGCACACACAGGCACACTCACACACAAGCCCTTCGCCTTTAATTTTAGACCTAACCCGCATGACCTCTGGTGTTGCTGGAACCAATAATTGGTTATAGGCATAGATCATTTTTGGACCATAATGGCTGCAGTCCCACATAGAAAAGCAGCCAGAATTTTTCTCACAATATGTGGTCAGCAAGAACAATGAGTGCCAGCAGTCATTTGTGCTGTTCAATTTGTGAGACAACAACAGCTGCTCTGCATTGCTTATATTTCAGCGTGCTAATGTATGTGCCAAATTTTAGGGTTTTAAATGTTTATTCTTGTGTAAAATAATATTGTAGTCTAGTATTTCTACATGGCACAACTGTTAAAGTAAGGCGCACTGTTTGACGGCCCGTATCGGAATATCTTTCTTATATGCAGTGCAGTCTCTTCTTATGAGTTGAGCTCTGAGCTATGTTGTTCTTGCATAGACACATTCTCAGGTTTGTTTGAAATCCCACATCAGCAACACAGAGAGAAAGCTGCTGGATAGAAAGTGTTTTGATTCAGCCGAGCTGCAGGCGATTTGTGTGTTTCTCTTCACATACAGATCGGGCCCTGGAGTTCAGCCAAGACAGCCTCTGGTTAAAAAAACGTATCTGATTAACTGGTATAGATCAACGGCTGCCAATTATTGGTTCATGTCTTCCTCTTCCTCTCACAAGAGTTGCATTTGTTTTATTCCATGGCAAGTCACAAAAAGCCCATTTATAATTGGTATCAAAGGAGAAAATACCAAGCAAGTGTTAACCCACCATGATGTCGCCCATGTTGACAACCGTTTTGGCATTTAGCCCTTTGCCATTTCGCTTTCTGAGCCACAGGAGGCCCTATTTGGACAGGAGGGTGGAGCTTGGGAGGATGTCCCTATTGAATCTGACCAGAAACCAGAGGACATGCCTTTGTAGAAGTATGTCATCAAGGTAGCCCCCAAGAAGAGTGCCAGGCTTTGAAGCCAACGTTTGTAGTGGCAAACCATGTAGTTACAATGTCACGTGATGCACTGGGGCCCAGAAAGACTTTTCCCAGTGTGAAATGTGAAAGAAGAGCCTGTAAAACGGTCAATACTTTTTTTGTGCACCACAATCTCCCCAAAGGGACCCATTACAATATCATAATTTGAGTCATTCAGTAAAGTCTAGAAGTGCCGCATAATTGGAAATGTGCACACTCTTTGGTCCCCACAACACAGAAGATCCAGGTATCTTTATACATGGGAACCATTTTGGCTTTGTGCAACGCTGAGCAGCTCTCATTGGAATGTATGGGACTAAATTCCATGAGCCACACACTAAAGCGTTTTCATCTATTGCACTCCAACTGGGAGCATAAATTAAAGAAAAAACTAACCCTAAAACTAACTGAAGTGACTAACCCGAAGCCACGCAGGCATTAGGAAACATTTTACTGAGGTCATAAATCAAGTGAGAAGTGGAGTTGTTTTCTCATAAGCTTACATACAATCAGACTTCTTTGTAACCCCTGCTGGCTTTTAGAAAGAATGCAGGTTTAAAGCACTTCGACACTGGTTCACTTATAACGTACTTACCTACTTACACAATGATATCAAATAGACTATTGGGAACATCAGTTTGGCTGGGTAACACTTGATAGCATATAATCAGTGATGTAAACTAAACATTAGAAGGACCCCATTGTAGTATATTAACTCCACAAATGCATTTCATTGACCTCAATCAACTAAAACAACTTAAATATGAAGTGTTGTATTGCATTATGCATAATGTGTTGCAGGACTGGCATTTTGCATAGCATCGCATTACCCAGGTTGCTTCCATTTGTCTGGTAACTGAGAACAGATTCACACTTAAACTGTGGAGGCTTGAGAGGGAAATCACATAAGCTGCCAACCACTTGTCATGCTGCCATCCCAAGACTGAATGAGGGGTACTAGCATGAATAAGGAAACACCCTGGATCATGACTATCCATGTAAAACAGGCACCACCAGGTGTCAGCCAGCAAAGAGTGTGAAAGCTGGCTGCTGCTTTTCATTCTGGGTCACGCTGTGCAGGACGAAGCATTCCGTCAGCACTAAGCAGCAGCGAGGCCTCTAAGGGTCCTTTGCTCCAAAAACTCAGTGTTCCTTAAATGTTCTGAGGTCAGGTGAAACACTTTGATCATCATCAGGCTCAGCGGCTTCGCTGCAGTAATGACGGTGGACTGTGCGGAGTGGCAGCGACCTCTGGCAGGCACTGCGGGTTCTACAATCAGCAGCAACGATATCTGCCAATGTCCAGATGGTTTTTCCTTGTAAAATTGTGGCATAGTTGCAGAAGGGTTAGCTGTTTTCAGCTACTCCTACTGCCAGCATAAGAGAAGCGTCCTCACCAGCTGCAATGGTTGAATGTTGCTCTTTCTCCTTCAATTCAATGGCAGTAACATCTGGGCCCTCTGTTAGCCGTGAGTAATAAAGAAGGTCGTCCATGGAGACTGGTTGGTCTGGACGGGTGTTTTCTGGAGGGAAAAAAAAGGTAATGAATAGCCCAAGGTTGTCACAATAAATCCCTGTGAGTCAGTGTAGATGCTCAGCTTCAGTTGGAGCTTTTTCTGTTCCACTAAATCACTTTGCGTTTTTAAAATTCTGCTCACCATTTTTTCCCTCAAGAGGGTTCCAGCGAGGACAAGAGTTAATAGTCTGCTCTTCACATTCAGGCTGAATTCTTTCCCTCTGATGTTTAAATTGTCTCGTTTTCTCAATTGGTCTAATGAGGGGAATCCTTTTTATGCCTGTCTGCCACTTGCTTTACAGAAACTGCTTTTGTGAGCCGGAATCTACAGTGTGCATATTCGGTGGTGTGTGTCGGCACACAGGTGTTTACACTGCTAACTGGTAATAATGTCTCCTTTGTGTGAAATTGTCCTTGTGCCTCTTTGCAGCTCGCAGCTCGTGTTTTATTATGTGTCATTCTCAAGCGAGTTTGAACACATACAACAGGAGCCAGATTTTAAAATCAGGAAGTGTAGATGGGCAAAATATTTTCATTAGCCTATCCTAATAAAGACTAACAGCAGGCCACCAATTGAATGGGCCTGACATCTAGAATGTCATTGCACTATGGGGAAATGGCAGTACGGGTGTCAAAAGTTTGCCAAGAAGGACCCAAACATAAGATTTGCAGGCAGCAGGTTGAAAAACAAGGTGAGCTTTATTAAAATAACATCATGTAGGATTTTTTTTACCCATAACATAACAGCTTCAAAATCATTTTGATAGTTCAGTGTCTTGTAACAGGGTGAATGGTGTCTCTGTCTCTGCCTCCCATCACTTGTTTCTGCACTATGTAACTTCAGTGAGAGGATAGGATCACAGTGTTGCATACATGTTTAATTCAACATACAAGTGTTCAACACATTGTAATGGCGTAGTGAGTTTTGTTTGTAGTTTGTTTGTAGTTAACAGGAACTGAAGAGAAACCAGAAAGCCGTAGGGAATAAATCAGGAACAGTCGAGGACGTGGGCACAGACTGCAGTTAAATAAACAGGAATGAGTAACTAATGGGACACAGGAAAGGAAGAAAAGGGAGCAGGAAAAAATGGCGCATAAAAAGACAAAGACAGGAAGTGGAAACACAAGATCACAAGGATAGAATTGACAAAATAAAACAAGAAGTGACTGAATGAAAACTATGTGTGGCCCTCACAGTAGTGAATGTGCAAGAAAAATCTGGATGAGTGACACATGGTTGCTTGATGTAGTTTCTGGGACTCTTTTTGATCGGAAATCAATTGATGACTGGTGCAAAAATCAGGTGAGCTGGTCACAGTCGAGTTCTCAAGTTATTTCCTCTGGCTCATCTGTTGATTAAACAACCTTTTTTTATTCTAATATGAGCTGAATGTAGTCTCTCATTTGTGAAGATACCCTCTGGTTTCAGTTTTAGGAGTAACTGGTCCGGCCTTGATGAAAGGTGTTGAGAGGTGTTTTTTCAGCCAGCACTGCTCAGTACACAGTGAACTCTGAGAGCAGAGAGGGGGAGTGGGAGAATGGGGGAGGATAAAGGAAGCAGAGGTTGAAGGAGAAGGGAAAAGGGCAGTGTATTTCACAGCCCCTCTAATGTTCCCTCTGTAAAAAACATCAAGGACCTGCTTCACTGCTCTCCACAGCACGGCTCCTCAGCATCTGTGTTCGATGGCTGTGTTAGCGGACCACACCACAACACCCATGCTTGCTTTTGCAGAGTCAGACGGGTTCAAAGAAGATCATGGCCTCTTTTTTGTGTGTGTGTGTCTTTGTTTTGTCATATTAAATGTCCGTCTCTATACCACAAAGACGGTTTCCTCTCAGACAGCAGGAGTTCGATCTTTGACAGGCCTTACAATTTGTGGTATGAGTTTGAATCTATTTAATGTCAAAGGTGTCACTGTGAAATTGCTTGTCAAAGGTAGTTGTTTAAGATCTGTTGACCTCCCTGCAGGAATGCTTTTAGCCATGTTATACTGAACATAGAGCGTGCTGACCTTGTAGGGGGAGGGTGTATCTTTATTCTGTTAGAATTGGACATTTATATTTTCATTACCTTTGCCAAGGAGTTGATGTGTTTGCCCTTGTACATTTGGTGGGTTTGTCGTCAGGATTACACAAAAATGACTGAATAGAATAGACCTTGTTAACTTCTGGTGTGGATCGGGATAAAGGGAAGGATCCAAGATTCTTTTTTTCACTCTTTTTAACATTGCGAGATGGTTTTTTTCGACATATTCATTAATTTCTCAGGTGATGTTGTATGAATCGTATTATAAAAAATCATGCTGGTTTAAGTGGCTGGAATAAAGGTCTTGATCTGACAAATTCAGTGTGTTTTCTTGATATTGGATTAGGCTTGACTGAATTAATGGAGATTGTTGGGCCTTGAGTGCCGATGTAGTTTGTCTTTCTATTGGATTTTTTCACAAGGGAAGTTCATTCCTAACCTACCTTAAAATGGTAATGTGCACATGTCAAAGTTTGTTATTGTTGTGATGATAAAAAAGTCACCTTGTTGATACTGTAGTTGGTTTTAGAAGTTTAGCGCATAAAACTGTGTCAGTGTCCCATCTGCACATTTTCCATCTCCCTTTCCTCTGAAATATTTACAGTGTACTCTAGACGGTGACATAATATATGTAGGTTATAATTCTGTATCTTCAAGTGTTACTAATGAGTTCTCTGAATGGACACAGCTGAGCAGGTATTAATCTCGCACAACTGATTCGGCTAATTTTGGTCTTATCAAACTAATGACTATCTTCCTCTCTGACTCGGCAGCAGAGATTTGTTTGCCCTTGACGTGGCCTCTGCTGCTTTGACTCCAATTTGAGAGTGTCTTTGTGGTTGTGTGTTTCCAAAACCATTTAGGAGAAGATTGTAGACCAAAAGCAGAGGTGATAAAAGAAACAAATCTGAGATGTGTAAGTAAAGATACATGGGATGCAATAGAACAGTTTAGACTTTGTCGTGAAGCTTATCATGGTCGAGGATGTGTATGCTTGCTGTATACTAAACGTTACTCCCAAACTTCTCAAATCCGGCATTGCTTCCACTGCAGCACCTGCTTGCTCACATTACAATGACGGGGCTTCATTCATTCATCCTCTTTTAAATCAAGTGTGCTCATCCAACATTAAGGCTGGCTCTCATGTGTGGACCTGGACAGCATATAAAAGCACCCAGAATTGCAGTGACATTTCAGTGGCTTGGGAGAGCTCTCAGCAAAGCCTGTGAGCATTTCTTTACCCACCTCTCTCTCTGTCTTCATGTCACTGTGGTGGTGAATCAGAGGATTAATATTCATGCTGATTGTGTCACTGCTGCTCCTGTGAGTTATGCTCACCATAATCTAATGGCTCTGCTGTCTAACACAGTGAGTGTCTCAACTTGTGATTAAACCATTCACATAAAAGCTACTGCAAGCTATGGAGGACTTAAAACGGCCAAAATCGAATATGGATGGATGGATGAATGAATGAATGAATGAATGAATGAATAAATATCTTAATGAATACATGTATATTTCATTAAATACACCAAAAGTAATACTAATAATAAATGTAGCCATTAATTGATATTTAACACTTTCATTTGCCTCCATTGTTATATAACTTTGTTGTAAGTCAATGTATATACTGTAATGTTTTATTTTCCATTTTATTCATCAAAATCAATATTAAGTCAGATGTATTTATTTCAGCACTTATTTCTGTATTTTTCCCTTTGCATTTTCCCAGTATTCGTTTCCATAAGCTTATTGATTTCTGTATTTTCATTTTTGTTCTTCATAATGCAAATGAGGCATGCAGAAAAGAAAAATACATAAATGAATAAATTGGAATACTAATACTACTACTTGTAGTAGTAGTAATAATGATAATGATAATAATAATAATAATAATAATAATAATAATAATAATAATAATAATAATAATTATAATAATGATAATAATGATAATAATGATAATAAAATAATGATGATAATAATCACTTATTCATGATCTATTGAGCCAAAAAACTTTGATTTTTTTCTAATTTTGACAGTTTCAGTCCTCCGTAGTTTATGTGTCAAATGCGTGACTAGCAGCAGAAGAGGCATACATGTTTGATGAATTGATGGATGGAGCTGTCAGTGTTGAATCCTGGTCATCTGACCAATGTATGACCCAGTCTTAATTGAAGCTGAGAGGGTGCAGCAGAAACCTCACATTCAAGGGTCCTACTGCATGTTTCATGTTGCAAATTGGGAAACTGCCTTCATAAAAGAAGAGTCCTACTTAAATTACCTCCGAATTACTTTAACCGATCACATGCATAGGCCCTCAGCATCTTATAGAGGAGTTTACTGCTCTAAATCTTCCCACAAATCACTGTAGCTTTGCCTCAGTTCAGCACTCCCATTTTTATGTAATTGGGCCCACATTTTCTTTGAGCCTTGATGGTAATGGAGCTGCACACTGAGTCAGGGTGACGGCGCTCTGACTGGAGCACCATGACAACCTTATCACATATTCTGTGGCAGCTATGTTGATGTGTGCCAGTCATAGGACAATGTGGGAGGATTGATCTAAATATAATGTAAACAGACCATACAGATCCTCACATGTCTGTAGTAGACATAAATACTGTTAAAAGCACCCTGTGCATTGTGGGTTAACATGTTGTTTAACATGTGTTCACTGTGAACACATGCACTAGATGATTCTGATTACATTAATGTTGAAGTAGCAGCAACACTGATGAACATGTTTCCTTGCAGTGTGCGCCATCTAGTGATTTTTCAGCAGTAGAGCATTTTCCTGAGCATAATTAATGCGCTTTAATATTGCTTTTCAGTGCGTTTTTGAACCATCCTGCTGTATTTCAGATTAAAAAAGCAGCAGCACTGCACGAGTATCCAGGCAAAAATTGAAAAGCAAAACAGCCTGCAGAGTTAAATAAAGACACTCTTATCTCATGAACTGCGTCTCTGAAGAAATTCAATTTAAGATCTTATCCAAAGCTTTTAAAAATATCTAGCAATACGCTCAATACCAAAGCATTAAACAACACTGTGTAGATGTCTCACTTTGAACCCCCCTATCCGCTACCACCAACACCACCACTGAACAGAATTCTCCAAAGTCTTGTCAGGGTTTTGTTGTAGGTGTGACCTGCAAAATCAATAATGTTCAAATCGAAAAATGTTCAAAGGTATCTTAGGATAGACCAACAGGGAGGGAAAGAGAGACTGAGGGAGGGAAGAAGGGAGGAAGAGGGAGAGATTGTTCAGTGGTGGATAATTGGAAAGCAGGGAGGTTGAGGCTGCAGTTCACACAAGGTTGAAACAAGCTGCCTCTCCCCCACCCCCCCACCCACCCCCCAGCCATTTATCCAGATCACCTGAGAGCTACTGCACTGGTGTCACTGACTTAAAATCAATTTTCTGATAAAATTACTTCAAGAACAAATTATCTCTGTCATGACCTGCCGTCGTGTCCCCTCCGCTCTCACCACTAGAGGTCAGTGTGACCCTGAAGTGCGCCCACACGAGGGAGTGAAGATGTCACGGGCTGCTCGGATGGGTAGGAGGGGAGTTTGCAGCATGTTTTATGGTCATGTCTGCAGAATGACTGCATGGTGCAAAGCTTAGGCTGGTTTTTCTCTCCCAAACTAAATCTCCTTCCTCTCCTACCCGCCTCTCGCTCGGCTTCTTTATCTCTACCTTCCCTTGCATTTTCGACCTGGGATGGAATGAACCTGTTTACGCACATTTGCATAAGCTTGCTTCAGAAATCTGTGCTTACCCCTGTGTATTGCTCAGTGAGAGTGAGCTGGCTGTTCAAAAGGAATAGCTAATGACTCCATTGCCCTCATTGACGCATGTCAGTCTATTTCAGGCTCAACGACTAACACTCTCATACATGGCCAAGTAAGAACTGATGAGCTGCGTGCTGGATCGACCGCGCAACGTCAGCCTACCACTCGGTTAGACAGGAGAGTGATTTTTCAGCAGGGCAGGGCACCTTATCCTCAAGCCTGCGAACCATCATCGGAGTGTATATTCCGGCCTCGTGTCACGCTGCTGACAGCACCGATGGAGGTGACGTGCTGCTGGGTATATCAAGCATGTGATCAGACCTGATGCGGCAGCAGTGGCATTTCTTCACCCTCATCCTCCACCACCTCTCTGCCCATAACAGGAGCCATCCTTCAGCCCCGTCTCCTTATTGATCCCCATTTGGCTGGAGTTCATCCTCCCTTCTCCATTACCCGCTATCAGTCTCCAGTCCTGGGCTCGTCCACCCCTGACCCTTGCTCTCGGGATGAGAGGAGCCATAATTGGAGGGGAATGAGGTTGTGATGGTTGGGGGGGGGGGGGGGG
>CAEMYA010000008.1:3298798-3320795 GCA_903131615.1 Diplodus sargus
GGGGGGGGGTTCGAGTCATAGAAGGAGTGAAAACGAGTAAAGAGAAAGAGACGGAGAAAGTGCGAGAGAGGCATTGGGCAGCTGGGTGGAGATGAATGGCATTAAGTGGACTGAATGCTGAACGCAGGGGCAGGAAGGGCACTGCCAGCCACGGAGGCTTGTGGCCGGCTTTCACATGACTCTGCGTATGCTGGGACGCAGGAGAGTAATAGAATACCAACGTGATGTGCTGGGATGCTTGGGGAGGGGGGAGTAAATTTAGCCACAGACAGGCAGCTCTGCAGGGCCGGAGGGAGGGAGGGAGGGTGGGGGTTCTAAGCTCCGGGCCTTCTCTGGCTACCCCTCTGTGGTCATCTCAACCCATCTGGAAGAGTCACGGAGGGCACGGCTGCAATCACAATATGATTCACCTCCTCTCCGTACATTAGCAGGCTTAACAGCCACAGGGTGAGATGTATCTCAATGCAACGAGATGGCAGCCGAGTGGGAGGATGGGGGTGGGTGGTTAGGATGGGAGGTAAGTCGGCCACACTTTATTCCCAGGCTCTGTCATGGGGAGCATCTGTTGGGCTTGTGCAGTGACTGGATTTTAAAAGCAATAGCGCATCTCATAAGCTGATGTTCTCTGATAGAATAGATTCTTAATGATCGTGATGGATATACAGATGTTTCTCTGATGTCAGTCACTCAGCCGGTTAAGCCACGATAAAGCTATTTTTCGCCGCCGAGCATGCAGCGGCAGGATACGGCGTCTCTCAATGTCAGTGGTTTTGTCCTCAGATACATCACAGCATCGAGTCCTATCCGAGCCCTGTCCACCCCCCCAATCGTCCTGTCTCGTTATTAATATCTCCTTAAGCAGTATCAGGTGAAGATCAAAAGAGGGCGTCACGACTTTGAAGCGCTTCTATACGAGCCCATGCAAGTCTGTTGTTGCGCACTTTGAAGTGATTACCTTTTCTCTTTGCCCAAGTGTCTTGTGTGTTGACAGCTGATTATTTTCAGCAGTTTGTCACTGACAAAGGTTCCCTGCTCTCTTTTAATGTTGGTATTGATAAAGGAAGCTATTCTGATAGGTTTGATTCCAATTTGAAGCTGTTGTTTTTTTATTTTTAGGAGTCCTCTTTATGCAGCAGGTCCCCTGTTGAGGTGCGACTGCATAAAAAGCCTGTTGTCAGTCTCCTTCTTTATGACTGTGTTAGAGCAGATTAAGGTGTGCTTGTACACATCACGTGACAGATTATACTGAATTGTTTTTAATCCATTCAAACTGTAGGGGAGTTAAAACATCTTCTTCAAAGGAGTTGAAGCTGATGCGGTACGCTGAAAAAAGAAAAGTCGCAAGTAGCTCCAAGAGGTTCGCTCCCCACCAGTTTGTGTTTTTTTCATGATCGTTTGTCTTCATATTTTAACTTTAATTGCCTTCCTGAAGATCAAGTAGCACAGGAGGCGGTGATACTTCCCTCTGTAATAGTTCTCATCACATAAAGTTGGCAACAATCAGACAGTTATAATTTCTTGCTATTTACTTGAAAAAAAAAAAAAAAAGGTTTAACAGCCTATGGAGCATCTGACCATTATATTATCAAGGCGTCTGAGCAAATTACCTCGGTGTTCAAAGTCTAATAAGTGGAAGCTGTTTCTTTTGCATGGTATTTTCTGGTGCTAACCATTGGCAGACTGTAATGGTCGTTGTGTGTAATTGCAGGTTTATGGTATAGCTGTAGTATCTGCGATGAGAGCAGCAGTCCTGCATAACAAAGACCGCGCAGACCATCTGTGCAGTTTGTTGCACAAATGATTTAGCTGTTCAGAGCTGATAGCATGTTGGCTTTGAAAAGCAAGTAATTCAGTGTTCACCAAATGTTTCCCCCTTTCCTAAGTTTGAAAAAAGGGATGCTCACTTTGGAAATCTTAGATGACATACTGTGGTGCGTGTTGTGTGAGTAAATGCGCCGTCAACAGCAGGCTTTATTTCTCTTCCTCAGTTTTTTTTTTGTTTGTTTTTGGCTGGGGTGAGTATTTGCCGCCTTGGCCTGAATCTTAATTTCAGATCTTTCTGACAGGCCTGAACAATAGCCGTGCTCTGCTTTTGGCAATCTAATTTTCATTTGAATATTGGCAAAATTGTTGTTGGAACCAAGTGATTAGGAATTTGCTTCAAGGGATAATGGTCAACCTTGATCCCATCTGCATTTTGTCCGTCATGGTCTTGATTGTATTTTTTCTCTATGTAATGTCTTGTAACGAAGCAGATGATGCAACCACTTTGCATTTTTGGCTCGTCGTATTTGACTCTTGAGTATCCGGATGGGCTAAACTAACCCCCAGACTCACAAGGAACACTTTTTGGCAAGGTGCACCATGTTGTTTTTTTAATCAGAGGAGAAAGACTTGTTGTATTTATGCCTATCACTTCTGCAATGGATCTGTCCCTGTTTGACACATTCTGACAACAGTAAACAATGCATCGAGCAAAATGAATACATAATACGTTCGATAAATTCCATTTATTCACAGTCGCATAGCAGGTAAAATCAGACTCCATCTGAGTCAAGGCCAGAGAGGTTTTATTGTGCAAAGGCGTTGACGTTATTCAAATGTTCTGCATTATAAGTCACACTGAGGTGGCGCCTCAAACGACAGGCTTTAAAGCTGATGTTTTCAGCCTTGTTGTACAGATATCATTTGTCACAGACACACAAAGTGTGTAGTAATAATAGTAGTAGTAGTAGTAGTAGTAATAGTGGTAGTAATAGAAACATACTATTACTACTGACAACACATGACGTCTCCATGTCATTGATTTGCTCTTTACCTCAACCTTGGCAGCCCAGAATACTCTTTTTGTTGTCTCTTATTATCAGTTGAATCAGAGCTTTTAGCCTTTTTCTGAACACTCATCAGCATCGGCGTGTTCCATTCAGTGCTGTTGCTTCTACACCTCTGTTTACAACAAGGACTTTCTATTAACATTAGCCCTAAACCTGGATTGTATGTCTGCTGTGTCTGTTATGACTAATCAGCTCTTAGTACATAATGTGTTTGGATGAAAATGCAAGAACATCATCATCCTATTTATTTTATCAAGTCTAAAAGCAGCTGGGAGGCCCCGGTTGCTTACATGCAGATCTGAGTGATACACTAACACTAACATGTAGCGGGGAGCTGTCTTGGAGCCTGTCGTGGGGGCTGTGATTGCATAGCTCATCGTCAGCTGCCCTGCTTCTGCCATTAGAGCATAAGACCAAGCAAATCCTTTAAAAGCTCATTGTCTAGACTGTCTCATCCAGACTGTGGTTTCTGCTGTGTACAGCGACTGAGCCACAGGATCGGTGGGCGCTTTTTACATTTTCTTTCTAGATATGTCTGGCTGGACTGACATCCTCAGTCTGGATGGTTAGACTGTAGAGCTGCAAGCAAAGGAGTCCCCAGATTTGTTTTTTTTATAAGAGGGGGTGGCACTGGTTACAACTAAACATATTCTTTAGTTGATTAATGTCTATAATCTCTTATATAATATATATACATATATATCTACATATTAAAATCTTCATGTTCATAATTTTGTTTTTAAGTTACTGCTAGAAGAAGTATACATGCCTCATTTCTCAAAAACACATTAGTTTCCTCAAACTCTAGTCCCCCTCTGTCTGAAAGCTTTGTTTTAGCTCCTGTCTCTTTAATGTAATGTGACCTCCTGAATACCAACCCTCCTCTGATCAGTCAGCTCACATTTGCCTGACCCGGCACCGCTAACAGCGATAGAGCAGCTGTTCTAAATCAATTTGTACATGCCCAACTAGCAGCTAGGCATAAATTATGATGATGTGACATAGTGTGATGTCACAAAGTCACGGAATTAAAGGCGAGGCTACGGATGAGGTGTTTCAGGACCAGTGTTTTCTGTAGGAGACAGGAGCTTCTGTTGGTGCGGACTTGAACCTTTTAACCTTTCAAGACCTTTCACATGACCAAGAACACCTATAAAACTCTGAAGGAGCGGGAAAACAAAAGGCACAATAGCTTCTGAGAACTACTGTTAAAATGTGATGTAATGCTGTTCATTATCTCCATGAAACTTTAGTTTGCAAAGCCAGCAATGTAACAGTCCACCCATGCAAATCAGTGGGCGATGGACCGTGAATTTAGCAAGCAAATAGATCAGATCAGACAAAGAAATATGAAGGTTAATGGAGCAAACAGATGTAACAGACTGACGATTTGTCAAGTGTGCCACAAAATCGTTGCTAAATATTATTAGAGGTCATCAGTCTTTTGCAAATAATGATGACATTTTCCTCTCACCTCTGTTTGCTTTTATGACGAATCACTTGGTTCAATTACAGAAACGATTGATGAGCAACACAAAAATGCTGAAACTGAAAGTAATCCCGGCAGCTCTTTAAATTTGTTGTCGTTATCGGCTTTAAGGTAAGCCTGTTTTACACAGGGATGAGGCTTTTCCATGCAAACCTCCCTCTTATTTTTAGCAGTTTGGCCCTCAATCTCTGCCTGGGTGTCAGTGCCAAGACAGTGAATTAATATGCATTAAAGCTAAGCGCTCAGGTGTGGAAGAAGAGACCTGGCATTTTATGGGGGAGCAGCGTGGAGAAATTGGGCCGTGAGTGATGAGGGATAGGACCGATCCTGACACTTTGAGTCAGCCTTTATTCAGTGTGCACCTTCTGTCATCATGCAGCCGCGACTCCTTTCATCTCTGTCACGCGCAGAATGCCATAACTCCGTTAGCAACACCCACAACAAAAAACGGACCGGTCCTCCTTCAAAACACACACGTCCTGTACTGGCTGTACTATTCAACACAATTGCCTACCATCTGGGGCCACTATTGTGAGGCATTTTAACGGATTTATATAACATTGATTTATGCTCTGAATTCTTTGACTGAATTGCCTTCGACGAGATCCTCTCAGCGGCTGTTCCTGGCTGAACTCTCGACCTCAGACAAGATTTCCTGTCTCCATAAGTCATCTTTGCATTCATTTATTTATTTTTCTTAATGGTTCAAACTGGTATTTTCCACCCAGGCTTTCTTTTAACTTTCACCCCAGAGATTTTGCAGGTTACAAGAGAGTGATGAAGATTACACTGGCCTGAAAATTGAATGCTTTCCAATGAGATGAATAGTCGGAAACACACACGCACGTGTCCGGGCGCACACACACACACACACACGCATGTGCGCGCGCACACACATGCACGCACACACACACATGCGCGCGCGCGCGCACACACACATACACACAAGCCTGTCCTCATCAGAAAAACAACCATATAGTAAGTCGACAGTGAAAGTTTATTACAACCCAGGCTGTAACCTTTTGCGACTGTAGTAGACATTGTGGCTCTAAAGGAAGAAGTATGCAGTAGGATAAAGTGTCGGGGCCGGTGAGGCCGGAAAAGATTGTGGACCCAGAAGCAGACTCAGGAGCAGAATGATAGTTTGGATGTTTAATAACAGTTCAAATAACAAAGGGAGTTCGGCCAGGCACAGGCCACAAGGGAAAAAAGTCAAGCAAGAAATTCCAAAAAGCCCTGGCATAAGTACAAGCAGGGCTTGGGCAAAAATCTGGTGTCAAAAGGTCAGGCATAAGGGGTCAATAAACAGGCAGGTAGTGTTAGGCACAGCAGAGGTACAGTCAGGGTTGAGGCAAAAAACAGGCAGAGAGCAGACAGGGCAAAAGTATCCAAAATTGTCCGGCAAAAATCACAATCAAAAAACAGGCTTAGGTCAGAGGGTAGAAAAATCCAAGAAATGGCAATATGTGAAGAATAAGACTCCTGCAAACAGATGCGATAATTTGGTGAAGACTATCAGTCCTGGTGTGGCTTTAAAGCCAGGGCTGAGGAGGAGACTAGAATCAGGTGTGGAGCAGCGGGGAGTCTTGTCAGTCAACCAGGAGGCAGAGCAGAGGGAAAAACCTGGGGATGAATGGTTGGGTTAGGCAAGCACAGGAGTTTCACCCTGGAGACCACTGTCCATGTCACATGTAAAACCAGAAGTCAACATAGAGTCCATTTAATGAATGTAGTTAAGAAGCGTCATGTGAATGCTGCAATGTAAGTACATTTGTTCAAAAAGTCACATGGTATTTTAACCCAAACCACACTGTTTTCCTAAACTTCATCTTAGAGTTTTTGTTCCTAAACCTTAACAGACAGTTGTATGGCTGAACCTAATCTGGTGCTTTTCCTGGCCAAACCTATTCAAACCATGACTGTACAACAGATGTCCAGTTCCCTTGTGGCTTGTATGCTGCAAGGGTCATGTTGTTTTGGGAATGGTGGTATGTCTTTTTGGGAGTCGTTGACAATTTACCTATTCAGCTTTTTTGTTATGAGGCTTTATTGCACTCACACCTGGTGACCAAGAATAAAGTCACTTAAAGCAGCACAGGTTATTGAAACATTATGGAAATCACAATAGCCATGGTTGAGTGCAATATCCAATTTTCAGCAATAAAGGTAAAGTGTGCTACTGAAACAGCATTACAAATGAAGTAGGCCTACTGTGGTGCTGCAGACATGCTCTGGTCTACAAATCTTATTTTCCAGATATTAGAGAAAATGTGTGTGTGGTACGGACCTGCACTAACGTCAAGCAAAAGCTCTCTCAGTACAAATGAATACTGTGATGCAAAAATGATCATTGCCACTAACCCTGGATCCTATTGCCATATGATTTCTGACTATACGTCGCAGCCCCGGTGCCACATGCTGTTATTTGTGATACTGGGCACACATAACATCGACTTGACACATGTACACAAACATGCACATCTGGGGAATGAATCCTGTTGGGTCACAGACATATGGTACAGTACTGCACAGTGTGTCCAGACCCCCCCACCACCCCCCCCAAAGAGCCCCTGTGGCGCTCGGAGAGACAGTTTGGTCACCACAACACCTAGAGGACAAACAGTGGCCAGGTGCCAGGGAGAAGGCGCCTAATTTATCACAGCCCCATGCTGAGCGACAGACAGGAATGACACTCACACATCGTGTGCTGTGCCCATAACTTCTCCCCTCCTCTGTCTATCCATCTCTCTCTCTCTCATTATGTGGAATAGCTCGGAAAGGGCCAACATGGCAGTATCATAATTAGCGGGGCACATTAAAATCGGAGCCATGAAGCGTGTCATTAAAAATCCTCTGCTGCGAGCCACCTCTGTCTTCCCAGACTCCCACATGCGAAAACTGAGAAGTGCTTACAGCCTCCCTCTGGATTTACCACGCCGTCTCTGCATACTCATATCTGTGTTTTCGGCCTGCTTTCCCTCAGTCCCACTTGTCCTCCTCACACGGTGGTGCGGGACTGACTCGGCCCCATCATTCACGGTGTCAGTCCTCGAGGGGTGATCAAAGCCGCGGGAGAGGACCTGTCCCATCCGCTACATGATTTAGCCATAAGAGGATCCAGACATCTCTGTTCCTCACCGCGTCTGTCAGCGCACTGATAAATGAGAACCGCAGAGGTGGGGGGGCTTCAAGAATGTGTCGTCTCTTTGTGCTATTGTCCCCGGCCTGTTATTCCTTTTCTGCAAGCGGATTATGACAAGATGCGAGAGAGGGAATGTGCAGGAGAGAGAGTGCGACGATGTGTGGACGGCGTGTCTGAGATGTGGCTTTCCCTTCATTCACAGGGCAGCTGCAGGGGTGGATGAATCTCTCTCCTGCCGTCTGGCCGCCCGCTCAACCACTCATCATCAAATGTAGCTCTCGATCATCTGACCTCATACATGCAGGACCCTCCAATCTGCTGCTATCCACCAGGCGTTGCTGCACTGAGCTCCCCTCTTATCCGCGTATCTCCTTTCCCTGCATCCTGTCAGATGAATTACAGTGTGTATACATATTTAATTTTTTTTTTCTTCCAATTTCCAATTTTGCCATTACAGCGCCACGTATCCATCCAGCAGTGACTCCAGTATTAATGTCCCTGCCAGGACACGCTTCCTCGAGCTATATCTCATTTCAGCCCCTATCAACTGCAGACCTGAATACTGCCGCGATCCTTTGAGGGACTTGAGAGAGACGAGAAAAGCAAATGGCAGAGAGCTGATGTTGCATGCGCGCCTGCGATTCATCATGCGCGAGCCGTCCCTTTACGCACACAACGCACGGCTACAAATAACAATGACAAAAAGAGTTATTCCCACGCGCCCTTGCTATGCTATCTGACTCCAGATTCTCTGATTAAGTGTAGTCTGCCAGTGCTCAGTGAATTTGTAATATGGAGTCCAGTCGTCTGTTTCTGTAGTAGAAGACTTGCAGAGCCATGATTGTCCCCCTGGAGGGTTGAGTGGATGTGATTGTTTGTTTTGAGAGGGCAGACTTTAGGTGTCTGTCAAGACCAGTTAAAACCCTCTGGAGCTGCCTTGGTCCACAGAGCCGCCCATACATGTCAAAGGTCACATATACTTTTCCCCCATAGACTGCTTAGACTTTATTTTCTTTCCTTTGCTTCACCGCCGCTTACCCTCACTTTCTAATTCCTCTCCTTTAAGTCCACTTCTCTCGGTTTTGTGCTGTTTTGTGCTCCATGTTCACACTCCTCCTCTCCCTATTAAAATGCCTCCCTCTTAAATCCCTCACCCTTGTCTGCATGCAACTCCGTCTCTCCCCTCACATTCTCCCATGTCTGCTGACACAGTGCCGAGCGGATGCCCGACACCTGGGGTTGGCAGCGTTTCCTTTCCTGCCTAGCATGGCCCGGAGAATGAAAGGAGAGAGGGAAAGGGGAAGTCGAGGGCGAGTGTGATGCCCCGCGGCCCCTGCCTCAGCTGGGATGGAGCGGTTGGGGATTTGTGGAGATCCTAACACCTGCGGTGGACTTGAGAACATCGCCAAAAATGTTTGCATACACATACAGTGTCACACATTGTCATTCCTCTGCGTCTGCACAGCCGCACATGCCCACACAAACAAACGCGCGCATCCGCGGAATGGACAGGAAAACGTATACACGCTGTGAACGTCTTCTGCCCATCAACACCTGCTGTCGTTGGGGAGGTTGTGAGGGCCGTTAATCCCTCTCTGTGGTGCCCCCTGTTGTGTGAAAGCCCGTCTACTATTTGTTTTCCGTTTATGTAAAACGAGTTGCTCATTAAATGGAAACCTTGCAGATTTCCATCCAGCGTTGTATCGCCACAATGTTGTCAGTATATGCAAATGAACAGTGGTTAACCCTCCATTCTGCCTGCACTTGAGCCCCCTGTTACTACACTGCCTATCGCTCGCCTGAAATGTTGTCAGGAGCATTTTTTTTCTTGTACTCTTTAGCTGGAGGTGAGAAAGAGGTGAACCAGAAGTGAATGCCATATTGTTCATGTGTTGTGAAAACTCAGGTCACACTGTAATACAGCACAGTGATGATCAAATATGAACCATGACCATAGTCTGTTTCTCACCTACATGTTGTCAAAGGCATATTTTAGTGCCTTAATGTTTATTGATTGCGAGCCGAAGCCAAGCACCGCCAAACTTGCGGCATTAGTGGTCAGGTGCAGCACATTGCATTCTGGTCATTGTAGGTTTTTCTACCTTTTGAGCAATAAGAAATACCTCAGCCCTCTGGGCACCAATTTCGGAAATATTTACAACCTTCTTCTGCTTAGACAGCCCAGTTTTATGCACAGGGCCAGTGGAGATACTTTTTTGTATTGTTTGTATTGCTTTATTTTGAAAGGACAGCTTGAGATGTGACAGGAAACAGGATGAGAGAGAAGGGGCGAAGTGGCACAGGTCGGATTTGAACCCTGGGCCACTGTAGCGAGGACACAGCCTCTGTACATGGAACGTCCGCCCTACCGACTGAGCTGCTGTCACGCATTGTTGAGATACTTCTTTAACCGAGGCTTAGGTCTACTGAACACAAAGTCAGGTTTCAAATGATTTGATACTAAAAGCTACAAATATCTGAAATTAATTTCAAAGGAGACATATTATGTTAATTTTCAAGTACATTATTTTGTTTTGGGTTACTACTACTACTTTGCATGCCTAAATGCTCATAAAACACAACAGTTTTTCATACTGCCCAGTGCTACAGCTCTGTATTCCCTGTTTTAGCTCTTCTCTCTGTAAGAAAAACTCCTTGAACATTACCTAACACCATCACCCCCCCAAAAAATCATTTACAAACATAGCAATGAGGAAAAAACACTCTTTACTCTGAATGGAGCGTATGCCAATAAAAACGTTCAATATTACTGTTCACTCATAATGAGATAACTGGAAGTATCAACAATGTTCTGCCGCAGATTAAAGCTGCTTTAACGTCGAGAATGAAATTGTTATCCTGCACTCATTTGAAAGCCAAAGGTGTCCAGGAAATGATTCCCCCCCTGCAGTTTTCAATTTTCGAGGTATAAACTCAATTTTCCGGCATTGCACCCTCCCAAAATAGCAGCAGTGTAAAGGTAGCTGCCGCCTCCCTCTTTTTCTTTTAAGGCAGCTGGCATTAATACTGTTCCAGTTCTGCCTGCTCTTGGCCATAGTCTTCCTTGTTGTCTTGTAATTAGTCCAGTCGCTCTCATGAAACCAAATAGCCATTTTTCTGCCCTCTGCTCTCTGGTACACTTTGTACCCTGGCCTCTGCACGCCCTGCGTGATAATCACTCCTCTCTCTTCAGTAAATTTCTGCTTGTTTCTAAAAGATGCTCCTGTGTCTCTTTTTGATCACACTGATCACAATGACCTGTTGGCTCAGGGACCAGGGGATTGTTAGTCTGTGCAGCGCTAGCACAGGAGCTTTTGACCAGGGTGGGCCGGGGCTAGCTGACGAGCATGCTAACTTCAGTCGTTATCGTTGACATCTCTAAATTATATACGTAACTTTTCAGATACTTACCATGCCTGAGCTTCTTCTACGCCATAAATCCCCATTTTTTTTCCCCTCAACTTGATGAAATCCATATTGCCCTCCTTAACTTTATGTTCAACATGCCCTCTCTTTTCCAAAAAAAGGCATTGTCATCTGCAAACGGTTAGCTTCCCATATCCACTGGCATGTGTAAAAATATATAAATAACTATAAAAGGAAATATTACAATACTCCCTGGCGGTCTCCCATTCTGCAACATGTTTATTTCATCAGTCTTGTCCTATTTTAACCAAAATTATTTTCTACTTTTTTCGCCCCGACTCTCATTTCGTGTAGTGAACGCAGGCTCTCTCTGCGTTACATGTCATATGCATTCACATCACCAAGAAACACTGCAGCCTCTGTCTCTTTATTCACACTAGCTGTTCTTATCTCATCCACCAGACACAGAACTGGATCAATAGTGCCCCTTCCTCTGCTCAATCTGCTCGCCACAGTAAGATGTGTACTAGCCACTCATTAATCATCCACTTAATCAATATGTCTTGTGTACAGATATGTGTTGTCAAGGCAATAGTCTTTTTCTGACTCACTAACATCTTTTTCAGAAAACTATTGATTCCTTCCAGCTTGCTGGGATTCTCTCCACACTTCATTAAAAAGGAGAGAGGACTTCTTCAGTCCGGCTCGTCGTTAAACACGATGTGACTTGTTTCATCTTTTCCTGCTGCGGTCGTGCCACTTTTAAGCCACTGCCTTCGTTCAAAATAGGACATTTTGTTCATCGTCAATGCTGCAGAGTGCCTCCATGTTTTTGGATTCTCTCCGCCTCCTTCCTCAGACAAATCACTTGAGCTGTGTGCGGTAACAAAAGTATTTAAGTCAGCCTTTTTTTCTGGTTACATCCCCCACATCTCTTCCACCTGAGTCGTATTCAGATTTGCTCCAGTGTGTCCCTGCCAGAGCTTGTTTTCACTGAATCATATTCCAGCAATTATGTGTTCTTTTCACTCGTTTATAATGCTTAATTTCTATTTCTCACTGCGACATTTCCATCCCAGCGTGGTTCTACTTTCCTTTTTATATTGCCTTCACTTTAAGGAATGGATTGAATTCAGCAGTATTTTACCGTCAAAATGCTCCCGATATTATGTCCATATTATTATTATTATTATTATTATTATTATTACTATTACTATTACTATTATTATTATTATTATTATTATTATTATTATCTATTTCTTGTATTTATCTTTCTGAAAGGAAGTGATGGTGATGATGTGGAAATATTTACTTTGCATAATGATCACTCCCTTTGGTTCCTTCTTTGTTCATTTATTGGGGAAGTATTGTTAGAAATCAGTGTCAGATCTTGCATTAAGCTTTTCATCTAACACTGTGTTATGAGCATTAAGATCCTCAAATCATAGGACATCATATAAATATTATATAATCACTTCCGAGTTTGTTCAGTTCTAATTCGTTCTACCTGGGTTGTGGTAATAATTCATAATTAGCGATCTGAACTTTGCAACAAAATGGCACCAGGTGAGCTGTTACAGTCTACCTTTACATTTATTGGAATATATACAGTATTTTGGGGGTAAAACTTAAATGTTACGGTATATCTTTGTGTTTTATTTTTGAGTATTGTCTCTATGAGGTATTCATACCAGTGTTTTCGTTCGTAGCAGTGTTTTTATCTGAGCACATCAGTGTTCAGTGTCAAAATCCCTTTTTGAGAAGATATAACTCTGTTGTAAATGCATTGTTTCATTTCTCAGGAGATTCATGTAGGTTTGCCTTTTGTGAGTGTGTTTTTGGATTTGTGCGAGCTGTGCTGGCTGAATGATGTGAAATTACGCACTGTTACCACTCTTACTGGCTTGATATTGCCTCGTACAGGCTAGACACACTGGATGCCTGTTTGTTGGTGACGGCTGTGTTACCGAGCTGCTGCTCCGGCCTGCCCTTTCTGTTTACACGGAGTCTGCCTTTGATAATTATCGATAAATATGATTACCTCATTTTCCTTTACCCTGCTGAAAGAGCTAGAAGGCCAGAGGGGGAACGAGAGGGAGTGAGGGAGAGGAAGGAAAAGTGTAAGAATGGTGGCATGATGTCCATATGACGGTCGACAGGTGGTTTTCAGGTCTATTTTTTGACAAGAACCTTGTGAGTGTCGCGGTAGAAATAGGCGAGACTCTGAATCTCTAGATGACGCAACAGAGCAGCCACACGCGTTTACAGCAGTCAGTGTCAACGGTCCAACCTGTTAAAGTGAAACTGAAGTCAAAATGCAACCTAGGCTTTTTTTGTGAATGTAAATGAGTCAAACCTTCACGTAAAAGCATAATATTGACGAAAGAGGC
Source organism: Diplodus sargus (assembly GCA_903131615.1). Taxonomy (NCBI): domain Eukaryota; kingdom Metazoa; phylum Chordata; class Actinopteri; order Spariformes; family Sparidae; genus Diplodus; species Diplodus sargus. Next base: position 3,312,020 of record CAEMYA010000008.1, read on the forward strand.
ACTTTTAAGATTTACCGTAGTTTCATTTTTTGGTCAAGCTCATTTTCAATGGGAGTGCTCGGGGCAAATTCTATGTTAGCATCAGGGTCTCTACACATGAACACGAGCATTGAGAACATTGTTTGTGTACACAGAGTTTGCTAAAAAGAAAGTTTTAGAACAACTCACCTTAGTAGTAGGTTGTTTCTGCTCCCAGTCGTCATGGCAGCCGAGATGTGTCGATCTCAGAATGCGACGAAACCTGGAGGACAGTTAAGGCGGACCACTCCTAAAGCTTAGTTCCATATAAATGCGCGGATAATTTGTTGTTTTGTCGTTAGCGAAAAACAATATTGACCTTAAAGTTGAAAAAGGAGCCTCATATAAGAAACAGTACTAAAATAAAAGCCGGATAAAGCCTGAGATATTGCGGGGATAGTTGTTGCCGGAAGACTAGTGGCGCTCCACCTTAACTGTCCTCCAGGTTACGTCGCATTCTGAGATCGATACTTCTCGGCTGCCTTGACGGCTGCGAGCTGAACAAGCTAAGGTGAGTTGTTCAAAAATGTTCTTTTTAGTAAACTCTGCGTACACAAACAATGTTCTCAGTGCTCGCGTTCATGTGTAGAGACGAGTATCACCAGGGTCTCCATCCACATGTGGTAGACCAAGTTGGTCTACCACATGAAGAACAAGCCTTCTTCATGTTTTAAAAATGGTGATTTTTATGCTAACATAGAATTTACCCTGCGCACTCCCATTGAAAATGAGCTTGACCCAAAAATGAAAATACGGTCAATCTTAAAAGTGCCTCTTTCATCGTAATTATGCTTTTTTACACGAAGGCTTGACTCATATACATTCACAAAAAAAGCCTAAGTTGCATTTTGGCAAGAGTTTCACTTTAACATGGATGCCGAAATGAAAAGCGAGAGGTAACACCACACTGTACACGCATCCAGTGTCCAGCCTGTTATTGTTGTTACTTCTAGATATTTTTATTAGCTTTACGAGATTCTCTTGTAATAAGCAGGGATCATTATTATACTTTTGTCTGATTAATATTAATTTTAAATTTTGTTAGTTTCAGTTTCTTTCCAGAGTAGTTTGAATGGTTTCAGTTTAGTGTTGAGTTATTTATTAGTCTCGGGATCAGCTGAAGTATTTCTATTATAAAATGGGGGGGACTTGTCAGAGTTGGTTCAGAATAGATACGATACAAATATAAATACTTTGTGGAGGCAGTTTACTCACAGTTGTGTTGGGAACCCAGTCTCTATAAACACATACACGGACGCCTTTTCTTTCTTGTTGTATCGACAAATTTTAACAAATTGACAAAGACTCAAACTAAAGTAATTTCATGTGTACGTTTTATGTTATTTTAGTAGGTTTGTAATTACATTATATTGTTTTTGCCTGCTATCACATCTAATTTTAGTTCAGTTTTGTTAGCTGTAATAACTTGTAATGGTTTTGGACAGGTCTGGCACAGGTAAGGCTCAGTAATTGCCCTATAAAACATTAGTAATTTTATATACTAACCTGAAATTAGGTATTTGTGTGGGTGAACCAAGGAATGTAAAATCTAAAGAATTTTATGATACATTTTTTATAAGTTTAAGGTAAAATGGTAATTTATCTTTACTCATTTAATGGTACAAATGTCTTATTTAATTTAAGCATAGCTCTGTGATGTTTATATGAGAAGTTGTTTAAGGGGTTCTGTGTAAAAACCTGCAGCAATTGATCACTATTTTATCGGCCTCTTGAGCAGATGTAACGTGTTATGAAAATGAGGCTTTCCCCGCAGAGGCACTGGAGGTCAGTCACAGCTGGGGCTGCTGAGGGGTCGGTGTGTATAATGACCATATAATGATGTAAATTGGCTTGTTTTTCGTATTAATTTGGATGGGATAACTTTATATGTAACAGGTACTGACAAAGATGTACAACGATTTGTAAATGTTTTGCATGTCAGCAGACAGCAAACAACCAACACACTTTAAGTCAAAGCAGCCACAGCATCTGCAGTTGACAACAGCAAGGAGGTGGAGAGGGAAAGAAATTCACAAGACTCCATCATAAAAACACTCAAATTTGTGAGTTGTTGAATTAGAAGGAACTTTATTGACTTTGTGAAAAGCTGTCTATGACAAACATGTATTTATACGAGCTTTCTTGTAAATTTTGCATGTTATACAAGTATATAAAACGTGGAATTGCCTGTTTATGGCTGTTAACAGCCATAAACAGGCATACACTTGACTGATTAACCAGAGAATTGTAAAGTTTGGGCTTCGTACTCAAAGACATTTTTTCATATCATGTGGACAATTAATTGACATCCCTTGTTTTGGCACCCCTACTTCCTGTGTCGGTGCTTCCCTGTCTCTCTGGGTTTTGCCGATACAAGCCTGTGGACGAAGCTGTTTGATGCTGCTGGACTGTGGATTTCTTTGCGAAGGACTCTGGCTTGGGTTCCAGCAGCAATCCAAAAGGTTGTGACTTTATGTACGTTCTGGAGCGCCTCATCTCAGTGCCTCTCTCCACTCCACTAACAGAGAGCAGCAGTCGCTAACATTAGTTGAGTAATGGAGTCCGCAAACATAAACAAACAACCAGCTTCCAGCACAACGCAGAAGTTCCACAGGGGCCCTTTAAGTATTAAAGAGAGGTTTTGTGAAATTGGGTGGAAACACTGGAGGAAGGGGTCAGATAAAGGCGGCTCTGGGTGTCAGTCGGACATGACTGCAATCTGTGGACTGAAGCGATGTGAGAGAAGTAGTGGTCAATTTGAGCTGTCTTCTCCTCTCAACACTTTGTCCATGCCCTGTAGTGCAACTGCAAAACTGTGTGAAAGGTCTTTTTATAGCCACTCTGTGCACATAATCCCTTCTCGTCATGTATAGAGCAGCGAGAGAAGAAATGGTTGCTACAGCTGTGTCTGACTGTCTGTTTTCTTCTCTGCTCTGCAGAAGGACAAGACGATACAACCATTTTTTTTTTGCTAATTATGTTTTCTAGGCACATATTTCATCTGCTGCTCTCTGTTCCCTCTTCGCAATTATCATACACCCCCTCCTCTCGCTCCTCTCCCTCCTCCCTGTTCATTTGGCCCCTGCTTAAATTCTGCGACTCTGTAGCAGCAGCAGCTCATCTATTACCTTCATTTAAAACTTGGGGAGAGAAATGGAATGATAGAGCTTTTATCAGGTGTAAGTCCAGTATGGCATTACTTGGAGCAGACAAGCTCTCTGAAAATTAGCATGAAGGATATGAGGCACATTCTCGCGTCGCACTGATGCGTTTCTCGTTCCATCACCCGCTTTCCATTTGCTCTGTCGCCCTGTCAGGAAAGGCGCGGGCACGGGGTTGATGCTCTGCATGTTCAGCAGAGGGAGTACATGATTTCAAGCATTCCTTGTCTTTTGGTTTCACATTTAAACAGATAACTTCCTACATTTAATATAAAAAAAAAATCAGTAAGTGAATAGACTCATTCACAGCATGCTATCCGAGGTTAAATCAATTATACCTCAAAAGTCTCAGATTTATGGGGAATCTCAGGCAGCCTTTGAAGTCCTGAGCCGGGCTCAGCGAAAGACTGTGAACTTTACCGACGAAGGATACGCCTTTGACAATGATGGGATGGATTTTTGTGAGGTCGTGGGAGACGACAGTTCACCCCAGTAGCCCTGAAGCACTTCCCGAATGCCTGTGCATAGTGATTCCTGGTGATGTGTGCCTGGGATTCACAGCTGCACCTCTCCCAGGCAAGAGTGTGTCCTAACAGATGCTGTAGCATGTCCGAGTGTGTTTCTGGGGAGATGGAAGAATCCTGGCAAAGTGGACACTGCAGATGCCTCTGATTGCACGCTGGATCAGGGAGGAAATTCCTCCAGGACGAGGACAGAGGATCAACAGCTAGAGACTGCCGTGCCAACTTGGCAGGGCTTCTGCGGTGAAAACAGGCAAACTGTGTCCACACAGTGAACCTAGGCACACACACACACACACACACACACACACACACACACACACACACACACACACACACACACACACACACACACACACACACACACACACACACACATACCCGGGACATCAGACCTGGATCCAGTCCAAACCTCTGGTGATGAGTGTACGCAGTGACCACTGTTTATCTACTGGCGGAGGTGATAATCTGCTCTCATGACTCCCCTGAGACTCTAAACCCTCTCTTGTGCATTACAGACACGGCAGGCCGGGGCCACAGGGGATGGTGGTGTATGGGGGGGATTAGTTGTTAAAGCAGGGCCTTGGGGTAAGGTTGAGTACCTTGGGATTTGTCTAGCATCCAAGAGATGCGCAGCTCTCAATCTCCAGATGCTGCGAGGATCAATAGGACCAGTAGTCCAAGGGGTGTTTTTGGCCATTTTATTATATGAACTGACGTTTTTTTATTGGGCGGCTGGCATGGGGAGGAAGGGTTTGGTCAGCGTATTCTTCAGTTCAACCAGTACATAAATTGACTGTCATTTCCAGGCAAGCTAGCCTTCTTGAGGTTCTGGGATTAAACCCAAAAAGGGTCAGTCCCTCCTACAAGGAGCTGGACTGATCAGCAAAGTGAAACTACACATATCTCCTTTAAAAAATAAATACATATATATACCAACAACAGAAAGCAGCAGAAACAAGCATTGCCCATCAATAATGACCAAAAAAACCATCAGCTGCTTGATCCTGCCTGACTGACCCTGCTGACTCATTCTGGGGCCCTCCTACAGATCCTACAGCTTCACTGCCAGTGGATGGACAGGACTCCTCCTGACTCTATTGTAAGTAAGGGTAATGTATAGAACGGCAGTCATTATCGGGAAAATAAGTCCCAACAGGACGAACCGGACTGATCCGTCCTGAAGGGACTTATTTTCCCGATAATGACCGCCGTTCTATACATTATCCCGCTTATTACACGGCTACTTGCCAACACGAAAAAAAAACGTCACATAGTGTCTTTTTACAATTTATTTGTTACTATTCACAGTGTTTTTCAGCAGAGAAATAGTTCGCCAAACCGATGCCATTTCGCTTTTCTCCCTCTTCGCTGCTTTCCTCTCTTTTTCTTTTCTTGACCTTTGACGACAACTCAGCCTTTTGCCAAGACTCGAAATCACGTATTTACCAAAAATATTAACGTTAATGTGAAACTCATCCATACTAGTGGCATAGGAGTAGTTTTTCCGATATGAAGTAGACTACAGATCAGCTGATGTCGCTTAGCAACCGAAGACGCTGGGGTGATAAGTGACCGGACCACTTGCCGAGCAAAGATTTTAGAACGCGGAGTGATACGAGATACGTGAATCAGAGGCAAAAAGGCCACTTTCCTTGACGACGATCAAATATGCTTAGCAGCGGTCTGTTATACGAAAATAACTGACCGCCGAACGTTGGGAAGCCCCATTCAAGTCAATGGAGCATTCTGCAGCGTTCAGAAGAGCTGTGTAATAAATAATGATAATGACAGCAGCTCGGTGGTTTTGCTGTTATTGAGCTCCAGGCGATTGTAGTTGCAGCGTTTGATGAAGCTCTCTATCAGTTCTCTGTACTCCTCAGCTAAAATAGTTTCTTAAAACACTTTTTACACAACGATATGTGTATCTGTGAGTTTACTAAACCTCAGTAAACCCACTAAAAATAGGCGTGTGACTTCTTTCACGTTGCCACGTCTTTTGTGCCTTGCTTGTCACATTGGTTGTCAGACTGAGGTGTTAATAAATCAAATTCTAAATTAGACACATTCTTTTTTCCAGAGCTAACTGAAATTGTTAATGAGCGAGACATCTCGCGTCTTTCTCATCTCTGAGAGCTGCACACGCACGGTACTGACCAGGCAGCCGACAAGCGTGGAAAGCCACTGATAAGTTTCCTAATAACTACCAATGTCTTTTTCTCCAGTCTCTCTTTCAAACTCAGTGATGGCCGAAAATCAACATGTTCAGCTGTGTGTTGTGTTTCCTTCAGACCCGATTGCGATAAAAACCCGTGACTATTGCAGAGTGAATGTCACACACATTCACATTGAAGACAAAAGCCAGATTTTAGCAGGGTTTGGCCTGTTGTGTTTGTCTGGTGTGAAAGGGGCATCTTTGGCAACAACATGAATATTACATGTCAATATAGTGATAACTTCCGGTTTGCCAGGAGCAGCACGAAATACCTTTTTATTAAATCCCTTCAAAATCTCCTCAACTTGGGCTTAGGCTCTGGGCAGACATGGATGTAAACTGCAACTTAGCCTTTTTATTTTTTATTTACGTCCCTTTCTTTACTCTCCCTTGGTTTTCTTTCTTACTTCATCTATGCACCCTTTACACTGACTGTCTGGACTGCCCACACACTCAGCCGCGTACAACACATAGTACCAACACAACACATGACAGCTAAGCACAACTCTGTTCTGTTATTCCCTTGTTAACTGGCCTTTGTTCACTGCCTCTTGTCTCCCCTCGTGTTGTTCTGTCAGATTTTTTTGGTGCCTTGTCTCGCAATAAAAACGAGAAAAGCAGTGCCAAAGTGTTTTGACCTACTTCAGCACTCCATTTAAAGCAGACTAGAGTCCTTGAGTACACCTAGAGTAGTCCAAATGTTTGTCCTTTGCACAGATGAGGTGACTTGGCTGCAGGGGAACATGGAAGTGCCAACCGGTGATGCAGTTGCTGGAAAGGACCCCAGGCTGGGGAGTGGATGCTGGGTCTGTTATAGGGATGGAAGTTTGGTGCTTAGTTGGAAGGTGTGAAAATGAAAGCAAAAGTATCTGCCGTGCCAGCTAACATTGCGTGGGCTGAACTGGCATTTAACATTGAAAAAAACATGGCAGTGGGATGGCAGCACAAGACAGAACAACATGCAGCTGTGACAAGCGAACACAGATGAATGGTTGCATTTTATCATCGGCATGCAGGAGGCTTGCCACCCCCCCCCCCACACACACACACACACACACACATACACACACACACCCCACACTCACTCCCCCGTGGGAGCACAGGTCTGCAATTAAAATACACGTGTATAGTTGTTGGATTCATTTGATATCACTGGGTTGTTAATTGACTCATGATGCATGAGGAATGAGCGTATGGCATATATACAGCATCAGGCACGTATAGGGTGCATGTGCGCCATAAAGATGACAGCAGAGAAATGGATGTATTGAATTTGGACAAACACTAATTCGACACTACATTTCTGTTTCTATCATGTCTTTCCAAATCCATTCGTAACTATCTTTTCGTGCTTCATTGTGATTTTGCATTTGTTTTGTATTCCGCACCCCTCCTCGGAGTCCATCTGTTTATCTAACTCCCACACACAAACTCATCTCAGACACCGCGACCGAAAATTAAGAAAAAAAGAGGATGAGGAGTGCCTGAAAACAAAAAAACCCAAAATTAATCTCACAAGATGTGATTATTGAAAACATACCTTCCTTTACAGTTTTCAGAGTGCACAGCGCCCTGGCCCCAGCGTATATTTAACTCCTCCCTTAAAGGTGCAGCATGAAAGAAATGGCCGCCGGTCAAATTCATATTCAAAACAAATAGCTTGGTGAAATCTTCCCTTCTAACTGCTGCTAACCGTTGCTGTCCTTAGCTAGTTAGCATTTCGAACATGGAGCTTGGGGACCAGGGGGGCATTAGTGTCCACAGTGCTAGCACAGGAGCTTTGGACCAGGACGGATCAGGATCAGCTGGTTAGCATGCTATCCACAGTGTCTGGAACATAGTAGAGCCCAACCGATATGCAATTTTTGGGCCGGATGCTGATACCGATGTTAGGGAGTCAAAACGTCAATATTTTGGCCAATAAACTCACATTTTCCGCAGTATGGTGTGGTTATGAATCACTTGATACAAAGATATGAAATAAAGACAGGATATTTTACAGATTAACAATAAATGTGTATTATCTACCATGACAGGAAATTTACAGGAAATGTAATAATCACAAATCAGCCCAAGCATGCTTTTCTGCATTGTTTTCTTCAAAACTAAAATGTTTTCATATAAGCATTCGCCAACACCACAGATCTGTGACCAGCCAATACTGACTGATAATATCGGCCAACCGATATATCAGTTGGGCTCTAATACATAGACAATATGATATCGAAACGGCTTTTCACATTATGTTTCACATTTTTCACATTATGTTGGCAATTTTAGTTCATTTTTCAACAAGAAATATAGCCCCTGTAACTGTGGAGCTGTAGAACAAAAAATCAACAAGCTCTTCTCTGATAATGTCTCTGCACAAATATGCTTCAGATGGCAGGGTTGTTGCAGGATGATTTAATTGGATTGGATTGTCTGCACACGAAATGTCCAAAAAGGGAGAATGGAAAGCTTTTAGCACTCAAGCTGCTCTTTCCGTCTTGATGACAAAGCAGAACCTTGCTGCGGGCTGTACAGGCCGATCTTAATGTTTGGAGATTTGTTTTCCTTTCTTCGCCCAATGAGAGGCTAATCGTCGATAATCACAACAAGCCCGCCTGAGGGCCTTCTTACAGTTTCTCCCCCTGCCTTCTAACATGCTTCACTCCGTGCCACATTTTTCCTAAAGAGATAGCCATCTGTTCCACAGGCGCTACATATTCTGCTAGAAAACCTAAACTCTAAAGTCTGAGCTGAAGGGTATCTGTGTCTTTTACACAAAAAGGTTATGGTTTTCATTCTGCGCTGATAAAGCTGGGAAATGTGTTTAATAGATTAATCAAGCCATTTAACCAAAAAAAAAAAAAACCCTC
>CAEMYA010000008.1:3320824-3455994 GCA_903131615.1 Diplodus sargus
ACCCTCTTCAGTTGAGTTTTACTTCCTGTTCTTGTTTGTGCATTTTTTTTTTTACTTTTTGTGCGTGTGTCTTGCTTTACAAGAAGTTTTTAATTGGCTCATTTTAATTTAATCTCTGACTCGTGTGGCTTCATCCATCTCTGCTTCTTGGCTGTTTGATGGAGCTCACATAAATTCTGAACTCTGCACACACACACACACACACACACACACACACACACACACACACACACACGCACACGCACACACACGCACTCACTCACACTCAGAGTCACACGCAGCACATACAGACCACCCATATTAATATTACTGCAGCGGGCTACATTATGAACATTTGGCCGTGGCCCCATACTTCATATCAGCTCAATTTGCGCCCTATTCTACAGTCATCACTTTGAAGCGTGAGCCGTGAAGTGGCGTTGCCGTAGTGGTGATTTGCCCACCCATGGCGTTGTGTGTGTGTTCGACTGTGAGCCTTTCACAGATAAATGATGCCGTGCGATTTGACAGTCGGGGTGATGAGATTGAGCAGAGCTGTCATAACTCTTTTCTCTCCAGCGCACAGCGGTCCTTGACTCACAGCTGACCCCTGAACCCTCCCCGACATGTGTGTGTTGCATGTGCAGTAATGTAGGCGACATCACAATACACGGGGAACAAAAATGTGCGGGCAGTTACTGTCATCTGAGCTGACTATCAAAGGAGAGCAGATACACTGGGACTCAAGGTAAAATAATGAGCTGCTGAAGTCGATGATTGCTTCTTTCCTATGTGAATGGAAATTTTTAGATGTATCAGCAGGCTAAATGGACAAGCCCGTTATTGCAATCAAGAGCCCAAACCCTTATTTCCTCTCTGTTCTGATCTCCAGTTGAGGATGTGCTCTCTGCTGCAGCTATGCTGACAGCTTTTTTTCGCTCCGCATGTAGGAAGTCATTTTGTGGTTAAAGCTGTCCATTGAATTCTGTCCTGCCTTTTATAATTCGTTTTCTGCAGTAACCTCCAGGCGTGTCTCATCACTCAGCAATGCCACATGGCTCACTGCCAGGGCGTACAGTAGGTCCCCCCTCGCAGCTCCTCGGCGTCCACACACATCAGCCTGCAATCAGAGCTTGGTCGAGCCACCCTCCGTCTTGAATTACACAGCAATTCGCTTCGACAACTACCTGCACCTTAGTCATGCAGACTGATGGAGGTCGTGTGGTTTCCGTGCCGAGCCGGAGTAAAGCAAAGTAAAGCTGAGGTTAAGCTGTCTGCTTCAGACCAATAACCCCATGATTTCCGTTTTTCATTTTCACATCCCCATGGTGCCAGAAGAGCTCTGGGTGTGTGTTGCTGAGCATGTTTGCTCGAGCATCCACACTGCTCCTGCGCTCCACGGAAGGGGATCTGTTTTGGCTCCTTCCCAGCATTCCAGGGCAGAGGCGTCATGCCCTTCAGGCCCCATCCCACTGGTGGCGTGAGGAAGCAAAACTGGGTGAGACCGTGGCACGACGACAATGTAAGGAGACGGGGGGGGCGAGGTTCCGATCTTACCGACGCAGCTGTCGAGGATTTGGGAAGTGAAGTTTTATCCCCTTCGGCACTGTAGAGGGATTAAGGCAGTGCAGCAGTTACCGTGGAGAGGCTTTGGCTTGAGAAACATGGTCATCAGCAAAGGATTCAGGGAGGGAATGATGTTGTAAAAAGATTGATCTGAACAGAGAGATAAGGAGGGACAGCTGTTGGGTGGTCACGTCCTATTGAGGAAAAGATAGATTGGTGGGGGAGGGATTGAAAGAAGGCAAAGGAAGAGGAAAGGTATGCAGCGTCATTTATACAGACGATGGTCTTCTGGTGTACCCTTAGGCCTGTGTTAACACAGCAGAGTCAGCAGTATGGAGTGCACAGTAAGGTCATAAGACATGTATTTGAACCCCAAGGCTTAGTCAAGGAAGAATCAATATCCTGTCAGCTCCATAAACCCAGGAGTGATACCTTCATTTTGCTCGGATGCGCTCTGTTCCACGTCCCGCCGTTTCAATTTTGCCGTCCCCTACCGACACTGCACATGAAACGGGGATTAAACACTTTGCCGTCTCGATTTATGCACCTGTGCAGGAAAAAGCAGGTTGAGTGTGGAATGGATGGAACGCTCTTCTGCAACATGTCGTTCATAAGCCTTAGAGGGGGGCACGGCGTGATTCATGGAGGCACAGTAAAGCTCGCAAACACGCCAAAACGGCTTCAAAGTAATTGCAGTAAATGGACTTTTGGCAGAGAACTGCCGAAATCAATCCATTTAGTCGTGTCAGCAGCACAGCATCTGAAGTCACTGTCAGCCAATTGTTGTTTGTTTTCATGACTGTGTACCTTCTTGGAATAAACTAACATTTCCTGCTGGAGCATTATTATGATCCGGAGACATTCTGATAGCAGTACTTTTTTACCTCTACTTGTCAGGCAGCACAGCATTTCGTTCTCACTTGCTGGAAAAGCCGGCCGTTCTCAGCTGACTCTGATGTGTGCCAGCGCTGGCCAACGCCGCCTCATTCACAGCTGCGCGAGCTCCGTATACGCCACAGCTGCAGGGCTCCGCTCACTCCCATGAGACAAATGATACCCCATTACCACACACACAGCACAGCAGCGGCTTTTCAACGCCTCCCTCTGCTTTCTTATTAAAACAAGGTTACTTGTTTTTTCGGTCCCCATTGCAATGTGTGAATACCACTCTGTAGAGCAAAAAAGACACTTAGAGAAAAGTTTTCAGAATGTTGATTTGTCTCAGCCATGAGAACAGAGGGCCGTGTGTGTGTGTGCACGTGTGTGTGTGTGTGTGTGTTGAAATGCCAAGGTCAGCTCTCTTCTCTTGTCGGATCTTGAGGAATTGTGTGCGAATGCTAACATGCAAACACCCAGAAAGCTGCGAGAAGACTGTGTGTCCACAGTGTAAAACAGAATGTCGTACGTCTCTCGGGATGGCGAGCTATCATCGAGGCGGCTGCACACACATCTGAGCGCATGCACTCTTACACACATGCTCCACGTGCTGTATACAGACACAAGCGGGGTAAAGGGCCACAGATGGTAAATATAGCTCACAGGGAGTGAGTGATCGCATCTCAAGCCAAATTACAGTCTGTTTATAGCTGGAGGACCATTACCAACTCCGCTGTACGACGCCCGATGACCAGAAACCAACATCCATTCTCTGAGCGTGCCTTTCTGCTGAAATGTTATTCCAGCCTGCTGCTAAATGAATGCTGACAGCCATCTTGTTCTTTCATTTTTTATTTTTTTTTTTCATGGCCACTGTTTAGAGTTGGCCTTCCAGTTGGCCGTCCGAAGTCCCCAAGGGAACAGGAAGGAGGCGAGCATGTAATGATGTAACATAATTATATTTGTCTTGTTACGCAGTGCGTCAATGGATCCCTCATTAATTGTGCCTACTAATGGGAGGAACAAACTGTCCTGTTCTTGCCCGCTGTGTCAGTCTTTGGTTTTGCTCCGCGTTCAGTTTCCACAGCCGTTGGCGTGCTTGTGCTCTATTGATCACTCCTTTTTTTTTCCCTCCCTCTTCCGCTTGTTATCTCTCTGTTTCCTTATTACCGATCAGTCTTCACGCACATACACGAACATTGTGCTCATTGTCCCATCACCGCTTGCCGTCTTTCTGTTCCTCTCTCCCGTTGTGCCTGCCCAGTGCCCTACCTTTGGTCTTTTGACATTAGCATTTTTTTTTTGTCAGAAATTGAAAAACCTGAAGCCACTTTCCTCATGTGTTTATCAAGAAAAGAGCCTCTGAAAAGGTGAGTGAGACAATTTTGACGAGCGTGGGAAGGTTCACACCTGACTGACGGGACACGGCGAGTGCACTCACTGCTGCCTGTCGATCAAGCTCAGAAGACCCTGACATAGTCCCCCAGCCTAAACGTCCCCCCTGCGTATGTATGATTGTTTCTTCTCAAATCGCAGAAAGATAAACCCTCGATGGATCGTCCTGGAAATTGCAGACATATCAAACTACCACCACTGTCCTTGCAGAGAGCATGACATTGCCATACAGAGAAAGCCCCTTTGGCACTTGCAATTCCCGGTGTCCTTCAGTGAGCCTCAGCAACAGCCTCTACAGCAGATAGAGGGAAACTTTAGCCACTATTCCTCACAATAAAATGGAAATGAAAGCAGCCGCTGTGCCCCTCATAAGTCACCGTGTGGGGAGAAAAGTGACCCCTGTTGTACGAGATTGAGGCGCTAAATCAGCCTGCGGACACTTCGTGCTCCCTTCATCTGAAGCTGCTCCTGGAGAACCATCATTCATGCTGGACAGCGAGCCGGCTCTTTGATACTCTGTGTACCTGGCTTTGGCTTTTCACACCCGTGTGTGTTTGATCTCGGTGGTGTTTTTTCCGACAAAGACAGCGTTGAGAGATAGATAAAGAGAATTGTGCATACATATGTGCACTGCCACATATGAAACGGGGCGGCGCGTTAGCTTTCAAGACTCACCTGTTCACTTCCACATGTTGCCCCTGTGCTCGTGTTGTGACTCGGCTCTCTGCTGCGGCGTGCAAGGTCACACTCTGAGGGCTTTATTGTCTTGAGTGGAGTTCAGACCAGCTGGCCGACCGTTCTGTAAAATCACAGGGACACAACTTTAGTGCACTGCTGTGCAACCTGCTGTAAACACGATCTGCCTGGGGTCGCGTCATGGATGCTCTTCAAATTTTAATAACAGCTCGAGGCTGCTCTGATACAAGTTTTTTTATTTTCTGTTTTATTGTTGGAATAAGCTTGTTTCCCGAGGACATTATAATTCATGGGACTGGGTGTAGTGAGTGGAGCTTGCCTGTGAATGCTCTCTGGTTGATGGATTTAATAAATGAGGAGGCATTTGAGTCAGAAGAAACAAACATACCGGTGATGTCTCAAACACAAGGTATACGCCGTGGGTAAGCCAGGTAAGTGACTCACTCACTGTTTGTTTTTCGCAGACATTTGACCTTCCCAGCCTGAAGTGCAGACGGTCTCTCTTCCTCCTCCTCATCCTCCAAGTAAAGGTAAGATTTCTCCCTCAACATGCCACACCCCTCCTCCAACTGCTCCAGCAATCTGTACACATCGCAGCAAAATGAAACTGTAAACCTCTAATTACCCAGGAGGATTCGCCAGCGCTCCTCCTCGAAGTCTCCCACGTATATTACTCTGTTTATTCAACAAGCCCCCCCCTTGGATGGAAAAAAACACACATGCTCAAACATTTCTTTTATTTTCCGACTACACAGTTGCCCTTGGGATTTTGCGCCGCACGCAGAGCTGGTTACAGTACAGATGTAGCGAGGTGAATAATCTTGTCCAGATTACAGCTGACTCTCATAGGTGCGAGGGGCGAATCCGTCTGTCTGAATGTGTAGGGGCCGTGCTGATAAAGGCCCCACAAATCCCTGCTGCATGGTACCTGTGCTTCAAAGAGAAGCGGGGCTTAAAGGGGCTAACTAAAATTAGCCGCGTAACAGATAACCTGTGCCTTGAGATCAAAGCGGGCCCGAACTGAGAGGCTCTTCGAGGGCGCCCGTGGTGGCAGAGCCAGTGGAAGGAGGAATGTTGAGCGAGAGAGCCGCAGAGACGGACAGAGAGCGAGCGAGGCTGCAATGCTATTCACGCAGGGGGATGAGTGTTGAAGAGGCCCCGCGTCGAGGTGTAAAGTTCCACTGCAGGAGATTATTCACGGGGGGGTTTCGGATTGAAGGGAGTCAAGGTTTTGTGCGTCGCACATTACACTCACTCTCGCAGCGGAGCTCCATTACCCAGAAGCCTGAGCATCTTGCAATAGGCTTTACAGTCAGGAGGAGTGTCTGTACGTTTGTGTGCATGTATGTGAGAGGCAGATAGCTCAGTGCCAACACAATGCCACTCTGTGTGTAGGGTTTTCCATCAACGGAAGGATTTAATCCCACGTGAGGAGCAGGCGTGGTCTTAAGTGGCAGGAGAGTGGGAGATCTTTCTTTTTGTCGTCAGACAGATTTCCGGTTCTCAAACCTTTTACGTCAGTGCTTTCAAGCAGGTTTTGCAGACATTCGCCTATGTACTCGTTCTTTGACGCCACCTGTCATGTTCCATACATGATCAGTTGTAATCAGTGATCGAAGGGCTCCTTTTAATTTAAGACATTTTGGTCAAAAACAATCCAAGGCACACTGTATGATTTGGGATGAATTAAAACACCTTTATTTTACATTGACATATGGATTTAGAATGACTAAAGCTTCACGACCAACATGGGTCTTCATCAGGGTCAATGTCAGTGTCTTCCACACCTAATTGTATTGTACAAACTCTCCCTCTCCTTCCTTCCATTCATCTATCGCTCCCCCTTTCTCCCTGCCTCCTTCGTCCCTCCTTCCTTCTATGATACATCACTTCCTTGTTTCTGACCAATAGGCTTGCACATCGATAGAGAACCACTACTCAAGTGGGAAGGGGTAAGCTGCTGCTGAAGATGACCCTGATCAGGAACTATTGGATGTATATTTCATATTTGAATACATATTGCCATATAAAATAAAGGAATTGGATTGTTTTTTAAGGAGACTTGAATTGTATATTTTATATCAAGACCATATTTCAACCGTTGGTGAGCCCCTCATAAGTTGGAATAAGCAAAGTACACCTGAAGAGCACCTGAATGTGATCACCATGATGAACCAGCAGCTCTACCACCCCACTTTCTTGGTGATTTTTGACACTATTAACTCTCTACAATACGTTTACATTATATTGAACTGTCATTGTTTTGGCCATTTTGCTGAAGTTTGCAGTTGTGTAACTGGTGGCAGAAACTAGACGTTTCAACCACATACCCATTACTTTTGGCTCCCTACTAAATGTGATTCATTTATTTCTTGTGTTAATAATGAATCAATCAGTTTATTTATTACGAGGAAACAGTTCACCCTTTTCTGCTCACTTGTTAATTAATTTCCTTGTGCCCTCACAACAGATGTTCAGGTGTTACTGCTACAGATCAGTTGAGCTGTGTCACAATCTGTCCACACAAGACCTCGCAGCGGCATTTGTACAGTGATTCCACCTGGGTTAAAATTACCCTCTTGTTGGAAATCTCTCCCTCAGTTAAAGCGACAGCAAAATCTTAGTGAAAAAATCTTTGTCCAGGCTGTTCTACCTTGTTATTTGACTTGATGTAATTATTGATGCACTGATGTGTAAACATTATTTTAAAGTCCATACTATATACATACATACATACATACATACATACATACATACATACATACATACATACATACATACTATATGTAGACACACTTCTGCTGAATAGCTTAATCTACACCGTTATGTATATATTATGTTTTGTTTATTGATCAAATGTAAAATCTCAATCTCCAGAGTAAGGCGTAACTGTGACTTTCAGATACATGAAGTGCAGTAGAAGTACAGTGTAAGTACTCAGCTGTAGCAGGAGCACCTCAAAACAGTACTTAAGTCTCTGGTCTTTGAGTCGCTGCCAGGCTGCTCGATGCGTCTGAGCTCCACTCACACTTTACTTACAGCTTTATGTAGCCTTAATTTCATGAAATCCATTTTTATGATCTAGTGTATTTCTCCTTGAAGGATCAATACACTGTTAATCAAGCCATCTCGTAATTGATGTCCTGCTTTAATTAAGCATCAGCGGCAGATTTCAGACTCTCTTTTGTGGCAGATCAAACTACATTTTTAATTAAATTAGTCCGCTGAATTGCTGAAATATAGCAAAGTGATAAAGCCGGTTCCATATTGCCCTCGTCTTTAACCGAGATTTCTATTGTGAAAAAAGGATTAACGAGTCATTATTTTTATGATCATTTGTGTTTAATTGAAGGGGCACTTCCCGCCTCCGCTCGCATGCCAGCGTGTCGATTACGCGGCGTAGCAACGCAAGAAAATGCAAAGTCAGATGATAGTGCCGGCTTCCTCCATGTTTACAATCTCGTCTGCAGGGGCCAGAGATGTACTTTATGTCGTCTGTTGTGTTCAAATCTCTTTCATATTGTCAGAGATTGAACCTCCATCTCTGGAACTAGCTGTATCCTGCCTGTCCCTTTTTGAGGATTTAATAAGTGTCTGTGCAGCAGTAGAAAAGACTGCTGGTGTCCGATGTGATTGAATCTGCAGTTTGGCAGAAGGAGCCCTTGGAAACAGGGCCGTCGGGCAGTTTATATGTTGCTTTACATCCATAATAATATAATTATTCTATGTTCCATATATGTGAGACTCATTACCTTTCACCCACAGATCATTATATTGACAGTCAAGGACGCACACGGGTACATCTCACAGCCTTTCAGAATGAGGTAACAGCTCCTTCTGGCCTCTCTGACCACTATTGGCCTTGGGGCCGAGTGGGAGACCTGGGAGGTTAACATACTGGGAGAGGGTCGGGTGTTTTTGGCGTGAGTGTTATTGATATCCCTCCCGATGTGCTCGCCGAAAGACACCACCCCTGAACCATTTACATATTTATTTCCCCAGCCAAACAGCACCACATGCACTGGTGGCCATGGGAGACCTCATCTGCCCGTCTTTAATTGGCTATTGATTGACTCTGCCATGGCAGCGGGAGACAATAAATTACCGCCTGCCTGACAGGGGGAGGTGGCAGACAAGTTAAGCATCGGGGGGGTGTCGATGTTATTCACCAGGCGTCAAATCTGTCCTTGCATTATTTATACATCTCATTTCTATTTATGTAGCAAGGATCAGTGACGCAACATGCGATGGAAGGATGGCAATACAGGCTCCCTCCTGGACACGCTTTATTTGCATAGGTCAGCGCGCATCGGTTAGGAAAGATGGCGTGAGCGTGCACAGAGAGGCATTGTGTATTTGGAATGAAATTGGTTTCTCCACAGCGGTTTTGTGCTGGCGGACATAATATAACATTATACATTATACATATATTATACGCAACATTTATTCTGCCAATTTGTGGCTGACTGGAGCTGGATGTTGAGGAGTTCATCAAGAGACTTCTGCACAAAAAAGTTCAGCTTCACCTTTTTGTTCAGTCTCATCATTGAATCCCCAATCTTGTTCTGAAAAAACAAAAAGTTAACTCATTCTAGTTATAAAGAAACATTTAATACAGAAGCCCTAAACGCTCACGGGTCAAACATAATACTTCTTCTGTGTACCATGATTACAAATTATTTGTCATTATCACGGAATAACATGTTTTTTTCACGAAGTAACAGAATTAAATGAATCCATCGTGAGCAGCGAAAAGTTTGCACCCTCTTATTATTATTAACTTCCTGTTTATTAAATCAGCAGTGCCATGCTGTGTAGCGAGCAGCGGATTTAGGCTGAAAAATTCAGAAAAAGGCGTACCCATTATTAATGGGAAAAATTCATCAAAAGTTCATGTGGTTTGCTTTGAAACTCCCAAAAACCCTCCCCGCAGAGCAGTGCGTGCAACCACTTTTATGAATCTTATGAAGTCATATTAGGAAAACATTTCTTATTCTGTGATACTGACATAAATAACTAGCGTTCTGGAGAAAACAGAAAATACATTTTAACTAATTATCTGACAACTGATATAATATACTGTATATAATATAACTGTTTCGGGCTTCTGTAATTTACTGTGTGATCTGAAACTTTTATTTTGTACTTATTTTATTTAATTTCCTTGACAAAAGAAAAATGCACCCAATGTTGTGTGTGTTAAATTGAGATATATGAGAATACAAGTAGCATTTGTCAGATTGCTGTACCGATCACACGGGGATCTTGCATTTATCGTGGTTTTAACAATATATGAGTAATCAGCAAGACCACACACGTGAGACGTGACGCAGGAATGCCATGTCCCAAGAAGTCTGAGTTGAACTGATTCGCCATGATAAAACAAGGAAGAGAACGCTGTGAACCTGGGTGAGAGGATCGATTAGAACGCGTAGGCAGCAAAAAGATTATTTTTGCATGGAAAATGCATGACTGCCTGCTCGTTTTGTGGTTCGGCGAGGATGACACAGTTGTAAAATACTGAAATGTTTGTGTGTATGCATTCAGATAGAAACAATGCGATGTAATTGTGCCTCCATATTATACAGAGATGCATGAATAGGCCAGCTTCTGACAGCAGGGGAGAGAGGAGTGTCTGTTTTCATGGCAGTGTTGCTTTTTGGCTCCCCGACCTGTTGGTGACTCAACCAGAGAATTGACCCGCTGGATATCCAGCTGACGGGTCGCGAGCTCCTACACAATGCACTTCACACATGGCGATCGTTGCACAGGGGATGTGTCTCTCACTGTGCACGCTCAGCTAATGCAACCAGCTCAAAACAACAGTTGGCTCCAGAGCACAATGAGGAGTCACTCGCAGAAGACCACACATTCACCGTTCTCCCACAGGGGTTAAGCAGCGCGCACACACACACATGCACACACACTCCCCTAGCCGACACTCAACCACTTCATTATTTCTTCAACCTGCTGCTTTGTTTTGGTCACTCGGTTCATCCGTCCAAACTGCTTCATTTAACCGCTCGGCGGAGCCAGAGGAATCTGTGAGCAGAATTCCTCATCCGTCATCCTCCAACCACGCTGCTCCTCTAGGCGGGGAACTATCCCGGGAATTTCACCCCCTGCCGTGTTGCACATATCCAGGTCCTGTTCCGGTAAATGCCACTCGGCTCTGATGGGCTTTGATGCTATCCTTGCATGTGAACCCCTCGTGTGCTTATGTTCCTGTGTGTACGTGTGTGTCTGTAAGTGTCTGTGTGTGTGTGCGCGCGCGCGCCTGTGTGGGAGCTTGTGTTTGTGTGAATGCTGACAGGCAGCCAGCTTGGGTATTGATCCGCAGCCATTCCGACTGGAGCCCAAAGGGCAGCCTGTATCATCTGTCAGTCTACTGAGAAGGGCATTACGGCCACGCTGATCTTAGATCACAAATCCCGCTCAAAGAGGAAAACAGAGGAGGGGCTGTGGGAGTCACAGAGCAAGAAGATGGAAAGATGCTGAAAGCATGAAATAAGAGTTGAAAATATAGTGTGTGTGTGTGTGTGTGTGTGTGTGTGTGCGTGTGTGTGTGTTAACATGAGTGTGCTGCCCCTCTTGAGTGGTAAAGCTGCCCTCCATTCACTCCTCCACCGTCTTTGTTGATTGAGACTAACAGATACTGTTTTAGGACCTGTGGGTGAAGACAACGCACATTGCTGACCCTTTCACCTCCGCGGACACCCACATGCTTTGGTCCCCCCCCCACACACACACACACACACAACCCCTCGCCTTGTCTACAAGCAACTCTCTCCACTCCTCAGTGACAACACAATTACACAGCACTCAGACAGCATAAAACGATGAGACACATCAACTAGATTACACGCACATAAATGGTTGTGCATTTACTCTTGTACACACATGCGCATCACCCTGGGGCAAATAATAACTCATTATCATGTGTGGAACATGTCCCAGCTCTCCTCATAATGACTGTAAAAGACTTCAAAGGTTACAATATCTCCCTCTAAGATAAGGCTGTGAAATGAGATGATTTCACTGCTTCTTTTTTTTTTGCCTTTCGCAAAGACCTTAAGTCTCTGCTGTTTTGATCTTTGTCTATTTTTTCATTCTGCCTCAGTGTAATTGTCCACATTCACAGGTATCAAACCCATCCATCGTAATCATGCCCGAGATTGGTTTTGATGTCTGAAAGGCAGCGAGCCCCGTGTTGTTTCTGCAGAGATAGACCCAGCGGTTTGTATTGATGAAATCCCAAGGTCGCCCACAACTACTCTTGCATGACTCCGCTCCGCCGTGCTCCTTCACAGTGATTATTCCATAACCCTAAATCTTCTAAATCTGTTCCCACCACGCATTTAACATGCTGATGGGTCTCTGTGCGGCTTCGCTTCAAACGTTTTGTGACACCAGCATCAGAGTGTGGGAGCTGATAATGGTTTTGACAGAGTCCCATTTGTATTTGTTTGTCTGTTACCGTTTCATCCACACTAATGGATGAATGACCTTTCTGAGCACAGACACACATGTCTTTTGTGCTCGGTTTGGGAAACCACTGATGCCAATAAATGTAAATGAACATTTAATGAGGTTTGTTGTTGTGTTTGCACCTGAAAGTCTCTCATGCCACTTTGATGTGCTGTCCTGAAATGGGGTTACAAGAAGGTGCTTATACAACAGCTAAAAGGTTATACTTACAGTCACGTTGTTTTTATTGAATTGTAAAAGTATAGAAATCTTCAGTGCCAACTGATTGGTTGTCAAAAATCTGGGTTATCCCGGGCTCATAATGGGCCTTTGCAGGGTGACCATGCGTAACAGTAAACATGATCAGTCCATGAACAGTTAGGGGTGGGAGGTCTAGCTGAGTATGTCAAAATAAAAAAAATCATTTCAGTTGATGTCCATAATTGTTACAGATGCACTGATTGCAATTTTCCTGGCCAATTCAAATTTCCGATTTTTTAGTTCAACCTGCTAATTCAAATTTTCAAAGACAGCATACGCAACCATTTGCATCTTCATAATAAAACGTCGACTATTAAATAGACCTTATTCTTACAATTTCTCTAAAACTGCACCATGTTATAGGACATTTCCCCACTCTCACTTAAAGAAAAACTATGTAACTTTCAACACAAAGACAGTTGGTTGTTGAGTCTCTTTCAATCCATCCAACGATCCATTAACTGAAACCACTGTCTCCTTTGCATGGTTGCATGGGGCTGGAGTCAATCCAAGCTAACACTGGGCAGGAAGCAGGATACGCCAGTGTCACATACATAGTCAAATGCCAATCAAAATCAGAAAGTAAATTAGGTCTTCGGCATTGGACCTGAACCATTACCCCAAACCGTTGGTATTTGACGATCTTTCTCCAGAATGACTTTAAGATTTACATAGTATTGTTAAAAAAATGGCTCTGTAGCATCCAGATGAAAATGAACTGCAGCACATGTCACTTTATCTAAAATGTCATATCTATTTCATTCAGTAGACTTTTAGTGAAATGGTCAAAGTGAATACAAGTTCCCTGATAAGCATTTACGCTGTGTATAGTGGTATCCAGACTCTTATCTTGAAAGGTAAAAATGGATAGAGTCTGACACGCTGCAGTTAAAGGTTGGCCACTCTGGTTCAGACAACAGACTTCCATTTTTTTCTTTCCCAGAAGGAAACAGGTGCAGCAGATGTATGTACTGTAGCAGCATGCTCTGTTGTCAACTCCAGTAACCTCCCTTGTCTCTCCTGTCGGCTCCGCATGGACTCCTGCGGTGAGGCAGCAGAGGAAAAGGGAAAGTCGTTTGAAAGTGTGACCGAATACAACAGCAAAGCGCAGTTTAGTAAACCTCGCACTGAGCTGGAGTGAAAGGAGTGCACATAAATTAGGTAATGAAATCAAGTATTTACTTTCTTTCTTTTTCAGTTAGGGGCTGGCAGCCTCATTGGGGGGTCAGGGGGCGTGTGTACATGTGACCAGCATCATATATCTGACACACACCGGTCGATCTGTGCATCACTTAAAATTATTCATAATTTACCTAATTCTAAATATAGACAAAATACTGCAACCCCTTTATTTTAAAGTCAACCACCTCACTTTGAATTTAATGGTTTTCTTCTTTTTTCTTTTTTGTTAGATTCATAATTAAAAAGTTTTTTTGGTTATTGAAATTAGAAGTGTAATGACTTGCATATTTGTTGTGTGTCTGTCTGTCTTCACTGTGCTCTTATAATTGACTTTGAAAGTAATCATCTCATTATTGCTGCTAATGCAACCCAAGTAACTGTCTGTGGAGGATTATGAAACTATTAAATGCCAATTCTAATGTCATTCACCCAAAGCTGAATGCAAGAGGAGATCTGAACACTGCTGCAGGGTGCTCAGTAAAGTGGAGTTCATTCTAATGAACCCCAAACAAAAAAACTGCCATGCTGGTGAGCTATTCTCACTTGGCCAGACCTGTATCCACACTTTGTTTATAAAAAAGGACATGTCAGTACAGCACTAAAAACAATTTCCTTGTCATCTGCACTGCTAAGTGCTATATCTGTTTTTTTGTGTAACATGTCCACGGTGCACCCAAACAACGCATCCGTTAAATGACTGAGAATTTTTTTTGTCACTCATAGGGTGCTCCATTATCCAGAGATATTAGGAGAGAGGTTCAGGAGGCCTGACATTTTATGAGAAAATCACATTAAGTCTACTCTCTCATTTGCGCTAGCTTCACAGCGGAGCGTTCAGGGCCTGGTAATAACAATGCAGCATGACTGGCTCATCCACCTGATGTGGATTCGGGGAGGGTTGCCTGCCGGAAGTCAAAGACCTCTCATTGAAGTTTATGTCCTGCTTGTTTAACATTGGTGTGATAAATTGCTGTCACGTACGATCAGAGAGGATTTGAATTGATGTTTGTTTGTTTGCTTTTCTCAAATTTACGATCGCTTTGGCATTGATGATTTTCATTTGGCACTTGCTAAAACCAGCGGTTGACTCAGGAGGTTTGAATGAAATGGGCTTAATACAGACAAAAGTCATTACTTTATAACTGTTATGTGTTAGAAACATGTATGTTGAAGTAAACACATATGTGACGCTGTGATCCTGCCCTCCCACTGAAGTTACACTGTGCAGACACAAGTGATGGGAACAGAGGCACCATTCACCCCGTTACAAGACACTGAACCATCAACATGATTTTGAAGCTGTTATTTTGAGGTAAAAAAGTTACGTAATGTTGCTTTAATGTCAGGTATCAATCATTTGTAAAAGTGGAACTTTTTTAATAATGGGTTTCGGCTGTAAGCTTCAATATAATATCAGTTAGTGTTGGAAAATGAAAGGTGTTTCTTATGAGTCATTGTTTTCCATTTCTCATGTAAATGATTTATCCAGAACATCCCCCGGTGATGAATGTGGCTGTAAACTGTAACTCAATCAATTCCCACTGTATATGTCCTCCCCTTAATGACACTTTCATGTGATTACTACTGTATGCATATTAGCCCGCGTGCTTATAATCACACGCAGGTTGTATTTTCCTATCTTCATATTACCACCTGCTTCAATTTACGCGCAATCTCTCCCCAAGTAATGGTAGGCCATAATTCATGCTCCCCACTGTTTCAGCTAATTATCTAATTAGTAGAAATAAAAAAAAGTGTCTGCTACGCGTCTGCTAATGGTGCAGCGTGTGGTTTTGTGAAGTAAACACTGACAACAAAAGATTACTCCCCCTTTTTGAGGCCGATGACACATTTTACACACCCAAATCAAAAGCGCCTCTCGCAGCGAGGTATCGACTGAAATCAAGGCCGACATGAGTCGGAGCCTTTTGTGAGAGCCCACCACTGAGGGATCAACAAAGATGACGGATAATCCCGTTCGTCACAGAAATGCATGAATGTTGATTGAAGAGCACAATATAACTTATTACTTTTAAACCTCGCCGGGTTACCTTAGGCAAGCATCGATGAAGCACAATGAGGAATAAAAGAGTAGCATAGCGCTTAAAGCTGTCGACGTGATTCAATTTCAACAACAGTTTGTGAGTGTTTGCTCTCAAAAGTGGCATTTTTGATGGTATTTTTTTTTTCATGTGGGTGGAACGAAACACCAGGGCTTTAAAAGTAGCTTCACATTTTCAGGAATTTGAGAGAGTAGAAGAATAAGACTGAGGCAGATTGAAGAGCGCCAGTCCACTCATGTCGAGAAAATGGAAACGTACTTCCTCCTCCAGAAAATTAACATATCAAGGTCCAGTCGATGTATTTACAGCCAGGGGACTGAAAGATTAAAGTGTGACCTAAAGGAAACCAAACCCTCTAATCCTCCACACTGAAACATCTTATTCCCTCCGTGGTGGACTGCAAAAACTGTCTGCAACACAAGCTGAGTGTTTGTTGGCTTTACGTCTTGCCCTCGATTCCCAGTGGGGATAATTCAGAAACGGCATTTGCAGTGTTGCTCATGCATTCCTTTGTCCCATGTGTAAGTGATTTTGCAAGCTCTGTAGGCAACGCGGCGGAGTGCAGCGCTGTTCATCCAGGCGTGCAGTATACATGTGTGTAAGAAGAGGTGGGTGGGTGGGGTCTTAGGATTTCATATGGTTTCTAAGTAGATATGTGTGTCACCATGGTTAGGTGATAGGACTGTGTGTGTGTGTGTGTGTGTGTGTGGCAGAGTAGTGTTTAATGTGTAGGGCTGGATGGGTGAGTCAGGATTAATGTGAGATTTCAACCCCCAATGATCCAGGGTGTTTTTTTTCTGCAGAGGTGCCCTCTGTCAAGCCCTAATGGTGTGTGTGTGTGTGTGTGTGTGTGTGTGTGTGTGTGTGTGTGTGTGTGTGTGTGTGTGTGTGTGTGTGTGTGTCTCCTGGTGTGGAGCTGAATATGCAACAATTACAAAACATCTATTATCCATTCAGCTTTATTTCGACTTCCCTGTAAAGCTCAGCCTTTGCAGCCTGATTCTTCTCCCCCACGTTCCTTTCTTACCGTCACTCTGATTGTACACTCACCTCCACGGCCAATCCTCTGACAATAGAGACAATCTTCATATTCTTATCTTATTGCCAGCACAAGCCTGCCTGTATCATCATTGTATACCTGAATGTAATATTCTGAGTGGAAGAATAATAACCGATATAATCTCTGATTCTTTCTCATGAAATGGCATCCTGGAGACCATGTTGAGATGCTGAAATTCTCATAAACAAAGGATTATGTAGTGATATAGGTCTGCGGCCGCTTTAATCTCTTGCTGGGTTGGAGTGTGTGTGGTTTTTGGGGTAAAAGTGTGTGTGTGTGTGTGTGTGTGTGTGTGTGTGTGTGTGTGTGTGTGTGTGTGTGTGTTGGGGGGGGGGGATTCTGAATCCCAGAAGCCTGCGTACAGACAGACAGATGGGCTGTTTTTAGTGATGCCGGTGAATATTGCCACTAATGCCAAGGATCATAGCAGATCAGAGGCAACCTTTCACCTCGTGAGTCTATGACAAAAGGAGGCTGACCTGGTTGCTGTCTCCATTTCCTTGCCTTGCCTCCATATTTACAGTCGTGGGCCGGGGCGACGAGGGGCTCACGCGTTGACCTTCATATCGGTATTTAAAGCTCAATCCTGTATCAACCTTTTTGCAAGAACATTGATATTGGATGATTCTACAAAGCCTTGGAAAAAATTCAATAACAGCATTTTTTTTTTCTCTCCTTTCAGTGCAACCATGTTTTGTGATTTCTTGCATTCCACGTTAGATTCACAACTCTGGCATGCTAAAGGTTAGGGAACTATTGAAGCCACAGGAAACGGAGTACGATTCGGGTGTCATGTCAATTATAGAGTCGACACGATCGCACACAGAGTCACCGTAAAGTTGAGTCAGATGCATACTCACCCCAGGTGGTGTAAACTCATGTTTATCCAGAGGCTGTGAATCTGCTTTGTAGACATGCTCCTGGTGAGTTCTAAAGTCAGGCGGACGCTGAGCTTCTAGACAAACACTTATCATGTCAACATCCCATAAAGCAGATGAATGGTTTCTTATTTTTCCACAGCTACAGTGCAGGACTTTAAACCACTGCAGCCGTTGTGCCCAAAGAAGCAAATATGATCAGTGCAGTTATACAGAATTAGACAGTTAATGTTAAAACATAAACAAACGGTTTGTTGAGCCAAGTCCGAACTCAAACCTTCCTCCTGCATGGTCCTTGTCTGGAACGTAAACTGGGCGCTCGCTTTAGCGCAATCAAACTTTGCTTTGGAGGTGATTGCAATTGTTTTAAACCCGCCCTCTGCTGCCCCGCTGGAGACCGGAATTACTGCATCGTTGCCACGTCAATCAGAGTTTGAGAGACAGCAAGCACAAGTAATGCCAGCGGCAGGTCAGTTGGCAGATGCACCAAATAGTGGCGGCTGCCATGGCAGGTTAGTGGCTGCAGCTGCCAGTGTTTGAGTCAGCCCTCACAGCGGAATGTTGAAGTCGATCCCGCGACCGCTTGCTTCAGTGGGAGGAAATCCTGCAAAATGCAGTCCCTCTGCTGCAGGTGTGTGGATGTGACCTGTAGCCCTCCAGTGTTCTAGGGGTCTACTAAATTTAGTGTACATGTGGTTATTGACAGTGTTGCATTGAAATTACTAACGTAATGGTAGGTCGCCCTCAGATTTTTCTAATCTGTCAAAATAAGAGTCTTCAGATTTTTCAGTCTTTGCTACAAAAAAAAAATGCAGTCAATGACGGAGGACATTAAATTAACACGACCACTGATGTCGGTGCTTAAGTTTCCAGCTAGCTAATCTCGCGTAGCCAGACCCCTCTCCACAGTGCTGTGTCAAGGCTAGAGGAAGCTGCTAGCTTGTTTACGTTCCTGCCATTAGCTAACATGTTTGTGTTAAAGTAACTTGCCATTTTCAGCGTGTACGTTGCTAGCTTGGAGGTTGCTGTCGTTGTTTCTTGTAGTGATGGGGATTTTAAACACAGTAATAGCAGTAGGAAGGGGGTGACCAATGAAAGGCTTTATCAAACGATCTACATCCGCTAAGTCAGAGTAGGCCCACTAGCCTGCTTACAGCTTAGCTGCACACATTCAGTGGCCAAATGTGCCTGAACACCACACTGCAAGGGCCGTGCAGGGAAAACACGTGGTTAAACTTGGGGAAAGACTGTGATAATTAAGGATAAAAAGGCCAATGTCAATAGCGGGCTTGTGATGGGACTTAAACTCTGCAAGCTGCATGAAAGTCAAACATCTCACAGACTCATCTTTCACAGTCCCCCGACCTCCACAATCATTCTATCCGCTGCACAAAAGCACAATACTTCCTGCGCGGGCTCTGACCTTTGGCAACGCGATGTGTGCAATAATTCAACATGGACAGAATTCCTGGGGATACGCAGCTGAGCGTGTACACGACAAAGAAAGACACGCACACACTCACACACACACACACATACACACACACAAAAGAGTTGAGCAATTTCTTTAATCATTGATGTCTTTAATTTTAAGCTTCCTGACTCCACCTGAGGCCAACTGTAAATCCACACCGTGACTGTCTCCAAAGCTCAACCCTCGGGTGTTCGCCGGGCCCTTTCAGCACCTCAGAGGATCCACACAGTCTGTTTATGAATAGGAAGATTATGACGGGGGTTAGGGGTCGCTGAACGTGCACATGCTTACAGTACGTGTGCACCAGTGCTTTGTGCGCTGTGATAAGGGAGCAGCTGGTGCGACGAGGGAAAGAAAAGAGTTCAAGCGATGTGGATATGGTGCCTCGCGAGGCCTCCTTTGTCTGGAGATCATCTACTATCCCAGCCTTAAGAGGCTTACCACATGTTATGACATTAAACTGGAAGCACAGTTATCGTCTCCTTCTGATGACAAGACCTCCGCCACGTAAGCGGACTACACGCAGCTACGTGTTACCAAGGACATATATCGGAAGAAGCAGGCGTTCGCGGTTCACTCCAGCCTCGCTCGACCTGTGATTTCTCAGATTATGCAAACAGATTTTCGTGCTACGCAATCAGTGTCAGTCATGTGTTATGCATCCACCACTTCTGAAACAGGACTGTGCAGTTATTTAGATTTACAACGCTCGTCCACCGCTTTGTCTCTGCGGTGAGCATCAAGGTTCATGATCGCCTGGTCAAAGCGCCGCGCATCCTGAGACATGTTGTTTGCGCTCATATCCCCATCGAGCTGATGGAGAGAGGCGAGGGATGAAAGGCGGCAGAGCAGGGATAAAAGCGCGATGCGAAATGAAAGTTTGGAGTGTGTGTGCTCCTTGTTTCCATGACATGCGTTGGAATTGAAACCCCAGCTGGCCTTGAGAAATCCATTTATCCAGATTCTCTTTTTTAGTCTCCAACCTTTTTTCAAATCCTGAATTCATGTCTTCCAGGTGGACCTATAATTTTTTTTTCCACGGCTGTAAAAAGCCCTTCTCCCGTCTTTCGCTCCCTTTTTAAAAAGATGTGTGAATGTTTGGCTTGTGGCTCGCAAAAAGAATGAATTAAGCAAAAAAATAGCCCTGCTGGTATTTCTATAAATAATGGTTCGGCTTCTCCTTGGCAACCTTCGAGGCTGAGCGTCTGGCACACAGCACCCCCCAAAGTGTCTTCAGAATTTATCTGGTCCCGCACCCAACAGTATTCATCATAATGTAAAATGCCTGGCCTCTGCAATACATCACAATCCGGCCACAGGGCCGCCGTAAATCAAAACTACAATGCCCTTGACGTCTGCATTAGGTCCATAAACCACAGTTTTTTTTTTCTTTTCAGGCCCAGTGGCCAGTCCTAGATCCTTGGTGACCACACCATCCTGTATGTGTGTGACCGTAAAGCTGTAGGCAGCTGCCAGCGGAGTTCTGGCTAGTCTTGACGGCAGACTGTCTGCATCTCCCGTCTGTCCCCGTCTTGACTGAGCAGTGATTTATGACCTCTACCTGCTCGGTGGCTTCGATCCAGGCTCGGTGTGGTCTCGGCGCAGCCAGACATACTGACGGGAGTAATGTTTCGTCTGTTCCAGCGTTCTGCCAGGGCCCTCGTACACATGCACGGAGGAACAAGCGCCGACGACCACACCTGTGCTTGTGGTGATTTGTGCTGCGTTTGAACCCATCGGGCAAGTGCACAGACGCGAGGCAAAATGTGAAGGCAGTGATGGGGAATAGTTTCAGCGTTTTATTAGTGAGGGTAAGAAGTGTGTCGGTTTGACTTAAAGATTGCTGGCGAGTCTCAGATGCTTCCAGCTGGTTTCTATATATGCACTAATTCTATGTCTGCAGCACGTCTGGGAGCACTTTCCCTCTCACTATCCTACACCGTTATGATGTCATTACCGAATCTGATGTTTTATAAAATGTATGTTTTAACACAGACTGTCCCTCACCTCCCACGGAGATCGGAGCTTTTTAGCTCTGCTTAAAAAGCACCAAGCAAGAGTTTTTTTTTCTCTCTCTAGTGGCATTTGTATGCTCGATGAGAGCTTGTCCTCTTTTTTCCGCGGATTACGGAATAACCTCCACAACACTTCCGAGGCAGTCGTTAGCCTGCCCGAATTGCCCCACAGAGGTACACGCAGCTGAAAACCTGCAGCAAGCGCGGGGCGCAGCAGCTTGGCAGTGGATTAAATGCAAAGCCTCGGGCGTTTGGAATAAAATGCTCTAAATTGATTTGGCCTGCGCTGTTTAAACGGAGAATGCTGCTAATAACTTTTCATTAACACAGGTCCATTGCCTGCTTACTTGGTGATAGTTCAGTGGACCTCCATTAGACAGAAGGCAGATCCAGCCACTTAAAAGGCTGTGATATTGATGCATGTTAACAGGGGTTGTTCATATATTTTATTCATGCGGCTTACACTGATTTTTAAGTTTGTAATGATTGTGCCGTTTGATTCTAACTTGTGTTGTTTAGAAGGAGAGATGGAAGGAGTTTTGGAGACTATACTGAGAGACATTAACGGTATGAAAAAGCAAAAGGGGGGGAAGCTGTGTGGTCAGAAAGAGCAGAGAAAGTAAGAACAGAAAAGTGGCTGCGGGCGCTGGAGCTCCGCGCAGGAACCTTTTCATATTCTAATCCTCCGTCTTTTTCGTTCCTTTGCTGCAGGGCTGCTCTATGTTAGCTCTTTCAACTGCATAAACTTGGATTTATTGTTTCAACCTGAGTTCACGGGAGGTGCATGTTTGCGAAATGTAATCATTAGCAAATATTGATGTTCCCGAAATATAACGCAGCCTGTTCTACTACAAATTTTGTGCACAAAAAACGAAACTTTGAAGAATTTCACGCTGTGGATGCTTAAGTTGTGTTTTCATAAATCAGCAGGCAAAAGTGTAACAAGTCTAACAGTGTCAGTTGTCACTGTAAACAATATTAATAGAGCTGCCAACTGTGTGACATTAGAGCAGCACTGCGCTGTGTCAGAACCGGAGGGAACGCGTGAAGTTAGACGCTCCTGACTTAGATGGGCAGGGGCCAAGAGGATGTGACTGTCATGGAGACAAATGAGAGAACATTTTTCAGCAGGTGATTTCACGCAGAGAGAGATAACATGCAGTGACTTTCATGAAGACCCTGCGGCAGCTGTTGGATTGAGATCTTATTCATACCAACTGAGGCGGAAAAGGTTCCATGCAATATGCAAAATATGCAAATGAAACACGTAATTCAGCAAGCCACAACGATGCTGGTGCAGTGAATGAAGTTTTATAGAGGTAATTTTCATTTTACTTGATGTCAGTAACAGCTCTGAAATTATTTACATTAAAGGAGTACTCCATTGTTGTAGTGTATGATCTTTTAAAGTCTAAGGGCTCTATCTCATGCCTGGCACTGAGCTAGTTTCCAAATGACGCAGTTGTCATTTTTTCACGCCTGGCGCCCACATTGCGTTAATAGCAAATGTACTTGCACCGGCCTGTGCGCCCCTGGGCGAGCTGGCACACTGCTATCTTTAGGCAGCAGAATTCGCCTGCAACATAGAAACAAAAAGCTGGTCTAAAGTCAATGTCAGAGTTTTTTTCCTGTTATTTTTAAGGGTGCATTATTGAGATGGTAAGATGGGCCGACACACGTGGGTTCACAACACGCATTCACTTTATGATTAGAGAGGGCGCTTTCAGTTATTTTAAACGTTTCTATTAACGCAGGAATGTCATTGCAGCAAACATCGAGCCACATTTAAAAAGGAAAACTAAGAGCTGTAGTTATAAACTTGACAGGACAGTGGAAACTCTCCAGAATAGTTTAGATACGACTGCTTTGCATTGCGCATGTCACTTTTTCACCCAAGATCATTCGCTGTTGAACTAGCAACAGGGAGATGGACATGCTGAGCAGGAACTTGTCTGAGTTATTACATTGTGATGATGTCACAGATTTTGAATTGCTCTTCTTAGCTTGAGAAAACATTGGATCAAAGACTGCTATTGTTTGCAGTTGAAGTAACTTTCAGAATGGCGGTCAACTGGAAAAATTGGGCAAGATCGGAAGCTTAGCGGTGTCACCATATCCCGGTTTAAATGATACATTCATGGTTTAGCATGTAACCATTCAACACAAAGCTGAAGCTGAAGTTGATAAGAGTGTATGCAATCCAATAGCTGTCAACACATATAACTCAAAACTTCAGCTTTTACTGCTCATGTAACAAACATTGAATTACCATGTTGCTGAAATGTGCTATATAGATAAACTAGCCTTTGTTGCTATATAGATAAACTAGCCTTTGTTTGCCTCAAATTAACCCAGATGACAAAAACAGACTTTACTTAATCTCCTCATGCACCACAGAAGTCAATATGCAAGTGTTTTCCCAGGCTGAGTAATACTTCTAATGATGGATCAGCTGACCTTGGCAATCTCTGAATGAAGTCTGGGCCACTTCAGAAATTGATACAATTGTGTGTTTGTGTGTGTGCGTGTCAAGATCTCTTAAATGATTGGTGTGTGCCACTAAAGAACAAACATGAGTGGTTTTCATATGAGCAGCGGTGTGTGTCTGCCGCAGCACTTACCTGTCTGTCAGCCACACAAACACCAGGCCTCAAAGCTCAGGCTCTTATGATTCCACACACTGTTTTCTAAATCTCGACCACCTACCAGCACCAGACGCCGACTGAATTTACACAGCCGCCCCAGACACCTGCTCTCCTCTCAGAGCTCCCAGCAAGCCTGCCGCAAGCAGCCCCCTCAGCAGTCAGCCAATCAGTCACTACTCTGCATTCAGATCAGTCGGGGCTCCCCCCCATTGGCTGACTCAGAAGCAGACAGCAAGGTTCACAGCGGCATTTCAGGAGAGCTGCTGTCAACTGTTTGGTTGTGAAATCAGACGGTGTGTATTGAGGGCAGGGCTCTTTCATTAGTTTAATGCTTCAGCAGGTTACAGGTTTCATTAGCTAAATGCACCCATTCTTCTCTAATCAGATCAGCCAAATCAGATCAGTTCCTGTCATCAGCTACCCTTTGTCACATGGGGATCTCCTGCTGTACCAAATAATATTAATGCAATTGTTGTCCCGTGAGAATTTTGTTCAGCTCTGTCCGTCTGACTGGCTTCCATTCTTCCTCTACCCCTCATTCTAGTCTGCTCTCTCCCACAAAGAAGTGCACTCCAAAGATGTCAAAAATTGCCTTTTTCAGTGCTTCTGTTCAGTTTGCATTCCGTACGCCACCGTGTGTTGTGTGTGTGTGTGTGTGTGTGTGTGTGTGTGTGTGTGTTTGTGTTTCCTTTTCCTCTATTTTCACACTCATTCTTACCCAAAAGCTGCAGCCATGGCGAGGAAAGAATCCACAATTGGACCACGGTATTTCTCAGAGGACGTACTCCGAGGGGAAAACTCAATCTTCTAAAAATGCTTCATTCGGAAAGCCGACTCAGGTGTGACGTGAATGTAGCCTGTAAAGTCGGGCCTTGAATTGAGCAAATTTCCACATCACTCACTGGAGTCTGGACGGGGCTGTAGGTGCCGGGTGGCTCCTGATATGTGGACATTGTACACAGATGCATAGATGAAAAGCGGCAGCGGCTGATGCTCATTTTTGCCTCTTCTTTATCTCTCTAATGACAAGCCCGTGGGTATTCTTGAACTGCCGACCTCACTTCCCTCCGCCCGTGCTTTTGTTTTCACATGCCACCTCCTCTCTCTGGGGAGATCGAGGTGAAGCAAATAGATGAGATGTCCTGATGGATAATTTTATAGTGTTGCTGGCTCGTCATTTTTTCCCCACGTTTTCTTTTCCTTTTTCTGAGACTTTCACGACCTGTCGCTCTGTTTCTTGTCGTCGGTCTCACAGGCAAGTGATGCGGTGCTGATTCGCAGGTGTTATTTTTGTGTCTGTGAGGAGATTTCAAAAGTTATTAGATCAGGGTTTCACAGGAAAACTTCAATCACAACAGTATCAGATGTGTACAGCCTAGTACTGGTATCTAACTCTTATTAACTTGTCTTCTATATTTCTCGCCGTCCCAGAAAAGGTAAACTGTGTTTTTTTCAGGCTGGTGATTAACCAGAGTAATTGATACACATGAGAGAGTGGACGCTGTTTCAAAGTGGATATGGTACAGTTACATAAACACCAGAGTAAACTACATTAAAAGGGAGGAAACATTGCATTCTATTTGCATAGTAATTCCTTTTTGGCTCCCTTATGTGTTCAAAAACCTCACATAAGTGTGGCTGTAAAAGCAGAGAGTGATAAATAAGTAATATGAAGTAGGCCTGCTTTCCTCTGCTCTTCGGGGAGCTGGTGTGTTTGTGTGTGTTTCATGAAGTGAGCAGGTTAGATTGTGGTCATGGGCTCTAACACATCACTAATGATCATTAGAATAATTAATTCCTATGTTTTTAATTATTTTTCCCAATTGAACGTGCTTCCAGATGAAAATGAATCACATACTTCGACACATCCACTGCCTTACATACAGTGTAGTCTGAAAGTGTGAAGATAGTGATTTATTTTTATGCTCTGCTCCACCACATTGGATTTACCATGAAACTTTACAGAAAGACTTAAGTTTAAAGACTGATTAAGCAGCCGAGGAGCATTTTTATGGCCAAACAGTGAAGTGTTCTTGGCGAGCCACATCAGTCTTCCGACCTTAATTCAGTTGTCATGTGTTTTACTTGCTAAAGACCAGACTGTAGACTGTAAGTACCTGAAAACCAGCAAGACATGGCACTTAACTCTGTGCAGGCCACACAGGGCACCATCATGGAAATTGGCAAGTGCTGTGGATGTCTGGGGGTCGAATGCATTAGTTGGTCATTGACTGCTCATTAAGTATTTTACATAACCTGTAACCCCAGAAAACTAACATGGTGAGTTAAAGATGTGCTCCCTAGCCTTTGAATTTGGCCTTAAGGTCAGCACATGCTAATAGTTTCCTTTCAAATCAGTGCACGGAAGCACAGACTGAACACAATGAAAAATCTGTCACTATTTTCACACCTTCCAACTGTGACTTCGTACATTGTTATACACACATGTCTACATGACTGTTGAAAGTCAGAATACAACATATGTTTGATGGTATGCAACTCACAATTTACCATGTTTACAGCACCAGTAAAACAGTTTTATTTTAGAACATACTATATACAAATAATGATTTTTTCAAATGTTTAAAGCAAAGAGACCCATTATTAAAAAGCGAATATTCAGTAATAGCTCCAACAAGAGTTTGATACAGCCTCAGGTTTTATTGTAATTATTAATTACAGAATATGAACTAAAGATTATCCAGAAACCACATAAATAGGAAGAGCAACACATTAGCATAATGTTTTGTCAAATTCAAATGAATATAAATGAAGTGAATCTTTCAGACAATGCCACATCATTTAAAGTTAGTTTACCCGTCGCTTATTTCTGTATTTATAAAACCGACTTTATTATGTCAAACTGAGTCGAGGTGCACATAACAATGAGGCTGTAAGGTGTCATGTTTCTGAGGGACTAATTCCCGGTAGAGACTCTCACTCTCCTGTGGGTTGTCAGGTGACTGACAGCAAGCAGGGTGCTCTGTAATAAACGCACTGATGTGAGACCCTTCCGTTCTGGGAGCAGCGGTGAAAACGAAATCCAGATGAGGGAAAGAGTGTCAAACTGGCAGGTTGCAAGTGTTTGTATCGTGTTTTAATGCCGTACAAAAATTAATGGAAGCCAAACGGCCTCTACTGCGACAGAGGACCTTGTCGTTTCTTAAACGTGTTGACTCTGCAAAAACGGTGCAGACTTGGATCTATAATTCAGTCTCAGAATTACCTGAGCTGGCATTGGTCCCATCTGAACTCAACAGATCCAGCACATTGATACCCAAACTTCATCAGATAGCATTTTTCAGAAATAATGAAGACCATAAATATACTTTAAAGGTCCAGCATGTAGAATCTAGGGAGATTTAGAGGCAGATGTGGAATATATGATATTAGTAACTATGTTTTTTTGCTTGGACAGCTGGTGTAGAGGTAAGATAAATAGTTATTGTTTATGTAATCTTAACAGCTTAAGCTTTCTCGGAAAAAAAAATGCATTTTGTTTTTAAAAAGACCTCTTTAAATGACAGGCTGTCATTGCTTGACCCTTATCTGCCTCATAAAATGAGTTGCATCACTCCAAAGGACTGAGAAGCCCCTCCACCACAGGCTCCTTGTTTGTGGGAACCCTGCAGAAAAACTGGTTTATCCCATGTGGGTCTAGTTCTCAACACATGGCTAATAAAGGCAAATTACTTTCCTCACTGCTGAAGGGCAGTTTTTTATGAACCCTGTCACGGATATTTTCAATAGCAAAATGGCCATGATTGATTTGTTTAATGTGGCTAAGGTTTACCTGCAGAGGTATTTAAATACTGTGACATCACAGTGGGTCACTTTTGATTTGGCACTCTCGAGGCATTGAAGCAAAGCTTCCTCTATTATGTGGCAGTTACCATTGGAACACAAGGTGAAACTGCCTGCCAGTGGGACTGAGTCACCTCAGGACAAACAAGAGGACCTCACAATGAGGCATAATGTTAGGATTGTAGGGCTGCCAACGTGCCCAGAGAGCTGGTCCACAGCCTCTGTTAACGCACTGCTGGAGAGAGTATTCAACCTGGATGAGATCCCACTACTGGACAGGTCTCACACAGCACTGAATCCAGCAGCCAGAGAGAGTGCCTGAGTACCTCAGGGACTGATGCTGCATGTCAGAGTGCCACCATCCAGCGCCTAGCTAGGGAAAAAACAATGCATCAAAGTGAACCCAGTGATTGTCTGTTTACCCTGAGTTCCATGCACATGAGGCCTGAGAGTAGAAGGCATTTAACAGTTAGAAGCAATGGCTCCAAAGAGGATGAGTCACAAAAAGTCCAATACAATTCCTGAGTTTTGGGGTGAAGCAATACCTTTATTCGATACCTTAGCTTAATGGAGCGATGTGTAAAAACTGGCCGCCTATTTAAGTAATTCCAAAAAGGAGGGGGCAGGGGGAAATTATTATCAGATGCATGCTACATGCAAACATACCCGAAATTCTCTGCATTTGACCCATCACTCGCTGCATATATTGTAAGTATACACAAATACACACACCCTGCAAGCTAGGAGCAGTGGGCTGCTGTGACAGCGCCCGGGGAGCATATGGGGGTTTGGTGCCTTGCTCAAGGGCACCTCGGCAGTTGTCAAGGAAGTGAACTGGCACCTCTTCAGTGACCAGTCCACTTCCATATTATGGTCCGTAGCTGGACTTGAACCCCCGGTCCCCAAGCCAAGTCCTTCCAACTGAGCTACTGCCCCCCATTAAGCTACTGCCCCCCCCCAAGTTAGCTCAGTTAGCCATGCAGCAAGTGGTCCAGACTGGGAGCTTGGAGTGGTATGATGGGCTGGGGATAGCAATGCTAACTTTGGTAGCACAAGCTCAAAACCATGATTCTTCACATTATGTTGTAATGTTTTTGTGCCATATAGATATCTGTGCATGCACTTAATTTTGGAATATCTGATTAAGATTAACCAATAAACAAATCAAGCAATGCCGGATATATTCGACACTGGCCACCACTGACCTTTTCACAGTCTTCTTCCACATATATTACAGTAGAGCTAGATGGAAAACAACTGATGTCATCCCTTAGCACAGACTTAAATGGTATGTTCACTTTTGTTTACCTCAGTATGTTGTACTAAATGTACAGCTAGTTTCTCAGGAGGGCTAAACTGAGGGCTCAGCAGTTTCAAGCAGGATCACCAGAAAAACACTGCAGTTTATCTGTTACGGAGTTTATGTCCAGGAAAAAGCACTGAAAAGGGGCAAATGGGTGGGAAACATCGATGTCATTTAACTAACCAACTGTGTGCAGAGGGCAGATGGGGCCACATTCACATAAACTGCTAATTAATTCTATTCATGAATTATTGCTACGTATGGGTTTCAATAAACAATGAATGTTCATTTATGTATGAAAAAGAGTGCTGTCAGCATGCATGAGAGGAAGAATTTTCCGGGTTGTGAGTTAGCAAAGTGAGGGTAGGTTCTTGTTCCTCCACCATGAAAACATTAATGAGGTGGTGGTTTGTTTGCTGCCTGTCTTTCCAGCCAGACTGATGTATTAACTGATGTTGAAGCTCCTTTTTTGGCTGGAATTTGTAAAGCTAGCATCGTTTGAGGGCTTTTTTTCTTTGTTGGATTTAGAGAAGAGACCCAACAAAACTTGGATGTGTTCCTTGTTTTTGTGCTGACGCAACCTTGTGCTGAACTCCTTGTGCTGTCACTGCCAGTATCTTGACACCCTGTTAAATTCTGAAATGCCACAAAGATGCAGAATGTGACTTGGCATTGTCTCACTGGAATAAGCAGGGGTATTCCGAAAAGAAAAAAAACATCATCTGCATAGAAACATATGTTCAACAATTTGAAATTCAGACTCATCCGACCAAAGCACACTTTCCCAGTCTGCTTCAGTCGGATGAGATCGTTCTATAGAAGTCAGCAGCGATTCCGGATGTTGTTGATGTTTTTTGATTGCATGGCAGAGCGGACATCTGTAGATGCAGAGACAAACTGTGTTTGCATACAATGGCTTTCCCGAGCCCATGTAGTAATATCCTTTATACGATCATGTTAATTTCATTCAGTGCGACCATAATACTTCATTCCGACCAATGAAAACATTGTTGTATTGTGATCAGAAAGCAACAGGAACATAGTGGCAATGACGGTCCCTTTGCTGTGCAGAGCCCAGGAAGCTGGTTGATAAGAAGGCTATCACAGGGAAGAAACAGTGAGGTTGAGTTTCTCAGCGTATCTATGTGTCTCATGACCCTTTATCAGAGAGTTTCTTTGTGTAATAGTGCTTCCAATTGTGTGAAAGTAAAAGCTGAATTTTTTAATCCTGACCAATCAATAATATCTCAGCCTATGAGAAGAAGATGGTAACATGAGAGGTTTCAAAAATAGATGTGGGGAGAAGTATCGTTGCTTCGTATTCCAGTCTTTTATTCTACTTTTCTGCAAACTGAAAAATAAATTACTTTGAATAGATGAAGTAGTAATGCAAGCTTGTTAGTGGTTATGTATTCAAAGTTACTGAAGGCTCATCACAAAGATGAGTAGAGAATAAACCCTACAATAAATGTTGGCCAAATAATCAAAGGTCACAGGCGTTCAATGTTGTTTTACGGCCTTGCTGCTCATATGCACATCATTGCTTCAGTCTTTTGATTATATTATGGATTGTAGATGATAAGCTCAATAAATTCCTTTTAGGGGTTTAACTGTACCGACGTCATGGTATAAATGAGATACATAACGTCTTTATAATCTGTAGCTATTTATGTGTTCGCTTTTGTAATTGTTTTTTAAAGGCAATCTCTTCAATCTAAATGTCTTCGTTAACGTTTGCTTTGTTATATAGTCTCATGTCTTAACTTGTTGGAAAAAACTGCACTGCATTTTTTTCCCGTTGGACTATTTTCCCACACAGTTTGTCAGAAAATGGTGAGCCTTTTCCCATCCTTGCTTGTGGACTGCGCCTTTCGAGGCTGTCCCTTTCCTACCCATTTATACTTTCCCTTGCGAAATATCCTCTTTACTACTGAAGTGTTCCAAACAGGTGTCTTCTGAGCATGCCACAACTTTCTCAGTCCTTTGATGCTCCTGTCATAAATAGTTTGAAACGTATTTGAAACAGAGTAGAAGTCAGTCATTACCATGTCGATGGAAAAAGTCCAAGAAGAATTGCATATAATTACTTCAGGCAATCAGACCTAAAGGCTGTAAACAAGGATGGAGGGAGAGACTTCCAAATAAAGTCTTCAACATCACATCAGATATTGGCTGCGTCTGATCAACTCATTTAATTAGGATCAGTGATTGATTAAGCAAGAGCCGAAAGGCAATTTATCTTCCTTTTCATTTAAAAAGATTGATAAGATGCCTACCAATTACTCTGTCTGCATGACACCCCCGCAGGTTTTTCAGGATTGCGATCTTTACTTCTTACCCTCTGTATCTGACTTGTTGGAGAATCCATGTCCCCAATTCTCCCCGAGGTCCATTTGTAGTGGCTCCTGAAAGGACTGAGCCTGGGGTGAAGCGAGGGAGATGTCTGCCCTTTGAAAAGCGAACCTCACCTTAAAGTAAGACAGTCACTTAGAAGTAAAGTGTCTCGCAGACTGTGGCTGTCTTAACTCACAGCTTTGAAGCTTTTAAAGAGTCTTTGCCTCCAGGTAGAACTTATTGCCATGGCTTTATCAAACCTTCTTATTATGTTGCTGTAGCTGTGGTAATTTCAATCAGATCGATAGTTATCATGTCATAATTGCACCTAATAAGACAGCAATTACAAGACATGTGGACTGGCTTGGGTTGCTGGCATTGCTGATTGCAGGGCTTATTTTGCATTGCAGCTCGCATAAGTCAGAGTAATGGGCCTGTGGATGAGATTTGGCACAAGACAGAATGGCAGTGAATCTATCCGTCCAGCCGGTCCTGCCCTGTGAGCATGAAGCGCTGCAGTGTGATGGAGGGAGAGCATAGAGAGGGAGGGATGTTTAATAGCTTCCTTAAAGCTCCATCCCAAGTTGCTTTACTTCATGTCTTGCACTGCGATTGTGCCAGCCCGATGAAGAGGATCAGCCTCTATCCTGAGATGACTACGGAGGACATTTTAGCACCAGTGCCACCAGGCCTCCCCAACTCTGAGATCCGGTGTCACGGTTCCACTCCCCCTTATGTCACAAGCTATCATCCATCATGTTATATAAAGCCATTTTGCTAACAGGGGGAATGGATGTTCCTGCTCTTTCACCTTGTAAAAAAAAAATAAATCACTCCCAGCCAAGCCGACATGACCATACTCACACATGTGCACGTTTGAATGTCTGCGCTGGATGTTTGTCTCCCTCCATGTCCGTGAATGAACATGAGCATGGACTCAGGTAACCTCTGCAGCTGGTAAGGCACGGCAAAGACGTCCTGCAGCGTGTCCTGTCTCTTCGACTCTACGTTCTGGTGTTGCATCAGCCCTGAAGACTACTGTCGCTTATTATCTGTCACCACCTAAATAAGAACATGACAATCCTTCACATTGACTTTCCCTGTTTTATTGACTGCCCACCCTTTAGCTGGTGCCTGTGTCGTTTCAGAAGTGCCTCTTTTGGCAAGCAAATGTCGTATCTTTGGCTTTCATTATAGCTTAATATAGTATGTCATACAACTGGTACATGTCACTGTATGAGTGTGTTAAATCTGTCTGCAGGGCATTTACATGTTTCTACAAAAGTATGTTTTTCACATAGCAGCTGTAAGACAAGACACTTACTGAATGTGGCAAACATCAGAGCAGGAAAGAAAGGCTGACAGTGCCTCCTCAATTTGGGGCTGATTTCCTGGGCTCGCTTTTTCAAACGCTGTTCATAATTGTTGTGAGGCGGAAGTCAGACACAGCATGTGTCTCGTCCAGTTCGCGCCTCCCAGCAAGTTTGAAAAATACAACACGTACCACCAGAAGAATTCTAGGTGAGTCGTTTTCTCCCGACATATTTCCTAACATGAGTAACATCAGCCTGATGTCCCCTCGCAGTACAAGCATGAGAGCGACATAAATTAACAACTTTACTGTCGAGCGAAGGCTGGGAAAATCAACAATCAACAAGCTGCAAACTCTCAATTGTGCTCTCTCTCTCTGCATCTCCCCCATCCACATCTCGAAGAATGTAGTCTTTTCTGTTGGCTGATTAAGTTCCTGCCGGTCTGTGTGACATTCAGCCCTGTGGTGAGACGACACTTTTTACATTTATCAACAGATCCCTCAGTGAAGAGTCTTTGAACAACTTATCGAGGAGGATGATGGGAGCTTTCTTGAACTTACATGTGAATTCATTTACCAGAGAAGCCTCAATGCAGATGGAGACAATTCAATAGCAGATTGACTCTATTGTTAATCAGCCTGTCCAGGATTTCGGAAGTTCTTTTTTACCTTAGTTGTCGCTCAGATTTGCCCAGCAGACAACCCCATTGTGCTCGGCTAACCTTGATGTATTAGTATAAAACCCTGCTCTGAATGTTGATCTTCAGAGAGAATTCTACAGCTTCTGAATAAAACTCAGCTGAACCAGCTTTAGAATTGGACCGAAAGGATTTTTTTTTTTTCACACCTTCCTTCACACTTGCTTTGCAACCCTTTCCCTCACAATGAGCGTAAGTCGGCTTTGGTGTGCATCCACCGACCACATTTGTCTGTATTAGGGATGTGATTTTTATTTTAATGCTTTGGCCGTAAAACAACATTTGCTATCTGACCTCCTCATCTAAAAGAAGTGACGGAGGGAGAGAGGGGGAGAGTGGGCGAGCAGTCGTGCAGACTGCTGAGAGAGCTGAGACTGAAACTTAACTATATTTTGTACTTATGTAATGTAATTCTTTGCAATTCTGTGGTTTAGCGTTGATGCATTAGGATCTTCGGTGTCAGACTGGAGCCTGTGTGAATGCTGACTGCAGCCTCAAAGAGCCTTCAGTGCACCCGTATCATATGCACGTACACACACTGGCATGCGCACAGGATTTTTACTATTTGGTATTGCCTTTTATTACTGTGTTTGTAATGAGGACACGAGGGAAGCAGAGGGAGACTACATTAAATGCTAGTAGAGTGCGCAGCGGAGGGGTAAAACACGAGATTTAGCAATAAGCCCTTTGACTGTATCAAATGTCCAAGCCTTGTAGATCCCTTGTCAAATGAGCTTAGCTCTTAGCCCAGATATTGAAAACAGGTTTGCGTTCAGTGCGCGCACATGGCATGGCCATTGTTAAATGACAGTGCAGATACGCATGTGTGAGAAAATAGTACTTTAACAAAAAGAGAGAGGGGTGCTCTACGGAGGCTCATGTAGGCTTTCTGTATGCCTTGCCACCTCTCACACGCTTAAATCACGACCAGTCAGTTTTCATTAATGCAGGTTACTAGTGTGCAGACTGTGTAGGCCGAGAACGAGAGGTGTTGGTCCGCACATTAGCAGGTGACGGGGTCTGCTGTCTCGTGCGTGTCGCTGTATGTGCACAGATCTCAGGAGTTGTGTGTCTCTCCCTTTATTCATCACACTGATGTCTCTTCGCCAAACAAAAAATGTGATGTGGTAATGTGTGAATAAAACCTGTTGCACTAAATGTTCTTATAGTCGAGGAATGCACAAAGACGGAGATGAGTGAAGCCAAGCAAATGCAGCGCACGCTAAAAAGTTAAGATGGACTGTTTTTAAATTAGTCATGACTGATAATGTCCTCATTTAAAGCTAACCGGGGGATTGCGCTGTTAATCTCGCCTGTGAGACATTTCCACTTGACACGCTGCCATTGCGTAAGAGTCAGGAAGAAAATTTCACTAATTAAAATCGCAACGACTAAAGATGTCTGCGGCGGGCAATGTGAGAAATGTTGACGTTGCAGCCCTGCGAAAACTAATATCTGGCTCTGATGCAAATCAAGCAGTGCCAGCAACACCTTAAAGCCAATAGCTGGAAATCACAGGAGGGATGAGGGGGAAGCATCCTCCCTCTCATCGTCCTACCTTCTAACCCTGAGGGCTTCATTGTTCCCTGGGAATTGTGTGGAGGTGTCGGAGTCCCGTGCTGTGCCAAATGTTTCTTCCTTTTCCTCTGGCTGTGGATTCATTGTGATTGGTATTCTCTGGTTTGCAGTGATGGCAGAAAGCATGGCATGACTCGCTGTGGTGCACGGAACAGTTTTTTGTGCACAGGAGCAGGCAAAGTGAGCGCTCCGAATGTGACAGTGTGGGACCTTCCAGGCACAGACGAACAAAAAAGGAAAAATCCACATGGATGCACATGCAAATCAGTGAACACACAGTGGTTCTACAAAAAAAGAGTAAAAAATATACAGTGAATCCAAGGACATGTTCCTTTTCCTCTCTTACACGCACAAACACAGCGTGACATACTTTTTGTTTAGCGAGGCAATTCACATAGGAATAATTCAAACGAGCGGCGCAGTGGCAACGCAGAATAATTAATCATTAAATGTAATCCAGAACGACTTACATCTCGCAGTGTTGTGCGCTCACTTTTCACATTAGCAGACTCTTACAAGCCGTCAGACAGCAGGACTGCCGTCTTTCATCTCTAAACAGAGAGGACACCAACAGAGCTGGCTGGAGGGGCGAAGAGGGGGATGTCAAGAGAGAAAATCGGGATTCAAATAAAAAGCATTTCGGAGGAGATGAAAGAGAGGCTGGACTTGGATGAAATATTTTGGGGAGAAACTGGGTTACACAAAAATCTGGAGGGATGGAATGAGGGACGGGAAAGCACGAAGGACAGGAGAGGAGGAATGAGGAGAGCAGAACTTATACACAGACGAGGGGATGAGCGTGGATGTGATTTCGGGAAGCAATGGTTTGGTTAGCTTGCTGTGGCCGAATGCCATCGAAGGCAGCTGCTGTATTGGCCTGAGTTTGTCTGACAGCCATCCATTTAACTCAGTGACCCCCATCACAGAGCAGGGTCAGGCCATGCAGTCCTTTAATCGTCCAAAAAGTTACTCATCAGCAGGAGCCTCATCAGACACACTTGCGATACTCTACTTCGAACGCCAAAATCGGCAGAGGGGCCGAGGAAATCACAGGGTCATATCCTTGTCTGACTCTTTCCTAAGAGACGAGTATGAGGACGGTGTCAAACAGAAGGGCACGGAAACAAACAAACAGAATTGATTTTGCAGAGTGCACAAGATGTCATACTGAGAATGATTTCCAGGTTTTCTTTTTTTATTGAAATTCAACATTTCAAGCGGTCTGTGACTGAAAATGATTTTCCT
This sequence comes from Diplodus sargus, assembly GCA_903131615.1. Taxonomy (NCBI): domain Eukaryota; kingdom Metazoa; phylum Chordata; class Actinopteri; order Spariformes; family Sparidae; genus Diplodus; species Diplodus sargus. Next base: position 3,356,656 of record CAEMYA010000008.1, read on the forward strand.
GCTTGTCTATAACTCGTCAATCAACGTCATCTTTGAATTAACTGGCACTCGCAGTCTGCAGTTTCAAAGTAGGCACTGCTGCTGCTGTGGGATTTGAATGGCGGGAGACGCCAACAACAGATCATCTCCGTAGCTTCTCTTGAAAGTGATGAGCACGCCATCGCCATCTCTGTTTCCTTATTCTGCATTTCCCTCCCGCGCCATCATACATTTACAGATTTTCATATCATTCGTTCTCCAGTTAAAGAGCTCCCTCAGATGACCCTTGTTCTGCACATCGTATCACTAAAGTCACTGCGAGATGGCGAGGGAAGTGAGAATGGCAGCACTTCAGAAGCCCATGGGTAACACAGGGAAGCCACAAGATTGGTGCGTCCATCTAAGACATATATTGGTGCAGAGATGTCTATTTTAACCGGCGGTATGATGCTTTATTGAGAGGTTAGCTGAGGGTATTGGAAGGAAGGAGGAAGATGGAGAGGCTAAGTGACAGAGCGGAGCAGCTGGATTTGAACTATTGAGCCACTCTAAAAAGCTGCTAGCAGTCAGCCACTTAACTGATGCCCTTCTCTTGTCAGTAGTTGATATTTGGAGTGATGTAGTGTACTCGTGTTAAACTTTGCCATTAAGCGTTCACCAAGGCAACCTAAACAACGCTCTTGTATATCCCTGTCCTTGTGTTGAATAGCGTATATTCTTCTGTATATTCAGACTTGATCTGAGATCAAATACACCCTGTGAGATTTACTTATAAAGTAACCCACAGCTAAGCTCAATAAGACTAGCAACTCTTGAAGTAATTATTCATACTATCCAGAAAGGATTGCTTTGAGCAATGGTTTCCAAAATGTTTTGTTTCCAAAGGCACACCAAAGATCAAACCAAAACATCAAGGCACGCCTGTATTAATAACATTTGTCATCTTATAACTCTCTGCATGTTTATTTTTATCTACCAGCGCAGCTGATTGGAATCTCAGTTGGTAGAGCAGAGGCTGTGTCCTCAGCGCAGAGGCTGTGTCCTCAGAGCAGAGGCTGTGTCCTCAGCGCAGAAGCTGTGTCCTCAGCGCAGAGGCTGTGTCCTCAGCGCAGAGGCTGTGTCCTCAGCACAGAGGCCCAGGGTTCAAATCCGACGTGTGGCACTTTTCTGCGTGTCAGCATCTCTCTCTCTAATCCCTGTCTTTTTCTTTCCCTCTTCAGCTGTCATGTGTAATAAAGCCATGAAAAAGGCCCAAAAAGAATAATGAGGGAACTGCAAAATACAGTCATACAACAAGTATCTTTCACGGTACTGTCTACTGACAATTGTTTCCCTTTTCTTTAGGTGAAAGGTCTTCTGCACTGGTGGTTAGCTTTGGTCTACTCCTGATCCTTTATTCCTCTCTTCTTTGTCCTCCGTCACCCTGGCTGTCCGTCAGGGCCTTTGATGTGTCACACTTATAACTCCCATCAATGTTACTTTTGTGAACTGCAAAATGCTCAGGTTCCTGGGAGGTCTTTGAATTTTCATTTTTTTTCTTTGGCTCGGTCTCGGGGAATGAATGCAAACGAGGTACTAATTTTTGCAATTATAACATAAAACCAACGGCACATCTGGACTTGCAAGATCTGTCGGCTGTGATCTTCAGTTTTTTTCTATGACACCATGTATTGTCGGAGTCCATGTATCACCAGAGTTGATGTTTATTGGATGTTGATGAAGGTTCTGAGTCATCCAGGTCATGGTAAATGTAAGTTCTGTATCGTAGGCAACTGGATTTGTTGCAGTTTTTGAAGATGTTTCACCTCTCACCCGAGAGGTTCAGTGCAGCCAGGACTGCACAGATTTGTAGATTGTGGAGACAAAACAACCTCTTCATCAATGAATGGCACAACACGGGAGGGCCAACTCCTCAGGCCAAGGCTTTGCTGTCCACTTACATCTGAAGGAGAAAAATCATTCTTTTGAGCACAACCATGGAACATCTTGGCCAGAGAGGACAGACGGTTTGAAAAAGGAGTAAAATTATCCATCTATGTCAAACTGGAACAACTGTCCACCTACAACGCAGTAGCAACCATTCACACCTTGGCTCACTTAGCCCTGGCATCCTACATGAAGGCCGGTTGCATTAACTCCTGGGTCAGTTGACCCGCGTTTAAAAACCCGCTTATTTGAGTGGAAATTTGGTATAAGCATGCAACTCCCCTCCAGTTGGGCAGAACAGAAGAAGCCTGTTGGATTAGAGGTGAGGTGTCTTTGTGAATCTGAAACACATCCAGTTGCCTATGATGCAGCACTTAGAATTAATGTTCATTAGCCTCAACTGATGAAATCTGCTGGCAACTGTTTGTCTGAAACCAGTGACACATCGTTTAAAACAATCTCTTAGAATTTCAAGTGGCAAGTCTGCCACAGATATCATAAGCCGCGTATGCTCTGTGCGAGAACGTGAAGCTTGACAGGCGAAGGGAGCAGGGCTTAGTGAATAATCTTTAATGCTTTATGTCACTGTGACTGTGGAGCAGAACAGGAAAGGTTGTCTGTGAGAAAAGTTTGTTAGTTCTTGGGGATAATAACATGGTTAACTGGGCAAACAAAGACTACTGTAAGAACAGTGACCAGTGAGCCAATGGGATTGGTGGACAGCATGCTAACAGATCCTGAGAATTGCTTTGTTTAACACCAAGCTAAATTTAAGAGATGAATCACTAGCTGAGCCCATTTTAACACATTATTCATCAGCTGACATGTACCCACAGCTTAATATTATATTGCAGAGCATACAACCATTGTATGAGTATTTTAAGATACATTAACAAAGAAATTAGGCCACTTCAGGGCAAAATGCCGTCTTTCACATGCTGCACAATTATTTCTTCTTTGTAGACGCTGACTGACGAAAGTTATTTATAACCTCAGCCATAGTATATTTTGGAGGAACACCATGAAATATTAAAAATGGGAAATGACATTGTCTGTGCCATTTTCTTGACATGCTTTTTGGTGGAACACATGACTGTCTAAATTGAGATTCAATGCAATATTCAGTAGTCTTTCTTTCAGACAAAAACTGCACGTTTCGATTTTTCTATACTACAATTCACCGCTGTATTTTTTGGGTTTGTTGTGTGGTTACAGTCAGACCGGTGGGGAGGGAAACACATGACAACTGAATAGAAAACTGCATTGCAGTAAAGTGAGGGTCTATTATTCTGTCATCCTGCACTTACACTTGCCCTGCTAAACTTGTCGATACCTGGGTCTTGCCGGGGCCTGAGATTTGCGTGCCAGCCTTCTAATGAGTATCCCTCGGGTTTGGACCCGAGCCTGCACTCAAGGCTGCGTTAAGCATGTATGCATGGATGGGGAGGGCCAGCTAAATGAGGGTCCTGGCAGAGAGCTCTCATCCATGCTGTAATCACAACTCTATCTTGGCTCTGCATGCGCAGTGTGCTGAGCTCAGATTTCTCTTATCGTGGAAATGCCTAGTCCAGAGGGCACTCAGCTCAAAGCCATGCATTAATCCTCCCATGTGGACTCAATCTCCAGAGTTGACACTTGTGCACTGTGATCACTTTGAGTTTGCTGTAATCATTTGGCTCATCCTGCTTCAAATGTTCACTCTTACACACACACACTGTCCTTATGGACTTCAGGTGTCAAAATTCTGCTTAATATGAAATAACGATGATTTCTCTCAGTCATTTGTAGTTCATTTTATTCGATCCTGGTAGACCAGCGGATAATAGCAAGTAATACGATAAGCTGCGGTTCGACCACAGGAACTTTCCCCAGGGGCTGGGAACCTTTGGAGGACGTCAGTGTGTTTCCACTACTTGGAACCAAGGTCTAAAATAAGTTCCTGGACATTATTTTATCCCCATTAAAGTCCCTGCTAAGTACAGAAGGTTTGGGGGTGGGGCTTGCAGCGCTGAACACTTCTACTTGGTTTAGTGCGTGCTGCATTAGCCGTGTGCCGAAATGATGTGTCAATACAGCTGTTGCTTTTTCCTACGTCACCAAACTGTCAGAAAAAAAGGACCATACATGTTGAAAATGAAAGCAGCTTGAGGTTGTGCTGTTTTATGTGTAATCCACATGGAGGACTAAAATCACAAGTTCAGACTTGAGTATAAATTATGGTATTTCTCTTTATGATCAGATTGTATTGGATGAAAAAAAAAGCAGCATCAGAAAAGCTTATTTTGCTTATTTCTTTAAAAGAACTTTAAGGAATCAACGGTCATTAAAAATGTTCCTGGCGGCAGCTTGAAGTATTTACTGCTGTGAGTGTCTCTACAGATCAAAAGGCCTTTTCCTTTGATTTACTGGTTATTTAAGAGCTGTTGTCTTTTCTAACAGCGGCTTAAGTGTAAAGTTATAAATCACCCCCGTAGCTCGCCAAATGCCCTGCATCTGTGCTGTGGTTTACCAGCCCCAGACCACGAACACACAGCACAGACAGACTGATCCACAGCTGTATTCTCACCTCGTGCCATGTGTAGAGAATATCGGTGTGCGTCCGTTTTCATGCGTTTAATAATGTTGGCTGTACATAATGTGATTCTCTTTTGGGTTTTATTCCCCAAAATCCACTGCTTGTATGCATTTCTTTCCCCGGTGTATCTCAAATTATGAACAGGATGCTTGGCTGAGTAATCACTTTCCCACATTTCCCAGTGTGAGCCGTATCAAATCAGCGTCACATTGAGTGTCTTCCGCATTTGTTTTACTAAGCAAAATAACCGTGCCCTGCAGCTATGTTTGCCCCTCTGGAAGCCCCGTATAGAAGAAATCCACGAGCAGCAGGAAAATGAATACAAGCATTTTGAGGAACACTTATTAATTACTCATGCTGCATCTTATTACATACAGTAGATGAATCTGGGCTCCCATGGTGCGCTTGGCTATTTCGATAGCCGTTTCTTAGATTAAAAAAAACAAAGAAAAAGAAAAAAAGACAAGAGCACTCACTGAAGACATTTCATTATCCAAGATGCCTCTAGCGTAGCAGTGCTTTCTAATCACACAGCTCTGTTTTTGTGTCCGCTCCATGCTTTATCTCCATCCATGTTATCATTTTTTATTGGTGTGTCAAACCCACTACATTCGGAGGACGTTGTAAGGCCCTGCTCTCTGTTCCAGTTCCTTGTCAGCACTTTTCAAAGCTAATTTGATTTGCTCTGTTTGGTATGCTCCTCGTACTCCATATACCATAGCCCCTCAAATTCAGTTGGCGTCTGAAAAAAGGTGCAACAATAAGCAGAAATCCAGCGGTGATATTAGGGGTCAGAGGGGAGCTGTTGGGCAAGGTGCCTGCCAGAATTCAAAACGGGGGTTATGGGATGTAAAGCTGCGGGCGGGCCATTGTGGATCAGACAGGAAAACACCCCTGACCCTGATTTCCAGGCTGTCACAGATGTTGACACCCCGCGAATACAGCTTGTCATTGTGATGACGGTATTCCATCCCCTCAATGTCACTCTGTCCCGCCCGGAGCTTAGAAAGACACCTAAATCTAGACTCAGATCAGGCACGTGATAAATATCTTACAGCGGCGCTGATGCAGTCATGTGGCCCTCACAGTGATCCCAGATCAGTTCTTCTATTCCAAGCAGCGTCATGAATACGAGCTCGGAGGTTTGTTTAATAGCGTGTATCACATATCCGTTAAAGCTCCTCGTCTGAATGTGTCAGCTTTACTGTGATTTGTGGAGACAATCGCAGCTCACGGAGGCTGCCTTTTGATGGCTTCTTGGAAACAGCTGAGACTGTCACAACAATAAAACAATAAAAACTAAACTGAGTGAAAACAATGGTGATTGAAGGCAAAAATAGCATCTATTAATGAGGGAACAAATGATAGACGGATCATTGTTAGAATGCATGGCAGTAATGCTCTTTGCAGTGTAAGAGCCATTTCCTGCATTTCGCACTTCCTTGATTTTCGTGTTTCATGGGGTTGCGCAATTAATCAAAATGTTATTAAAATTGCTATTTGGTCACATGCAATACCCACAATCACAGAAGTGTGCAGTTTTTTAAATGACAAATTTAAGTACTGTAGTGTTGTAGTGCTGCAGAGATACCCTGCCCTATGAATTGTGTTGTACAGATGTTTGGTACATTATCGTGACTTTTTTTTTTTTTTTCAGTGAAAATGTAACCAATCACTGATCAAATCACAATATGATTTATTCTACCAAATTGAGTAGCCCTATTTTGATAACGGTAGACTACGTGACCAAACAGCATTAAAATGGCTAAAAGTAGTGCAGCAGAGATGTCCTGGACTACAAATCGTGATGTTCTTCAGATGTAAGAAATAGGTGTTGGGTGTTACTATGTGTTTCTAAATGTAATGCTAGATGGTCCTCCCAGGTTTGCCTGAAGGCAGGTGTTGCTTATTAGCACAGCACAGTGTTCATGGTGGTTTCCTATTGTTGCACCCACCAGAGAAAACTGTCTCCTGTCACCAGCGAAAAGAGTTAGGTTGACTCACAAACATCCCTGTGCCAGGTTTAAAAGGGTCTTCGTCTCTGCGCTATGTATCTGTAACTTCACTATGTTCAGTCTCAGAGGTCTGACACAAAAGTAGCTTTCTTCTTATATTGAGGAAGGCAAGCTTGCCAGATTGGGAAATAAGAATATACTAAACAGGACATGGAGAAGTAACGTCAATGCATTGTACAACGACGAACCTCTTTTCATTTTCCCTCCCACATAAACAACCAACCACACACTGCTATATTGCTCTCTCTGGTGGGCGTCTTTTAAAGAAGACATCTTATGCTCATTTTCAGGCCCATTATTTTATTTTGGCTTACTGCTAGAATAGGCTTACATGCTTAAAGGCAAAAAAAACCACATCATTTTTCGCTGACAAACCAGTCTTCCCTGATTGGTCAGCTCACACATGCCTGACCCAGCACCGCTAACAACAAGAGAGCAGGGGTGCTTAATAACTTCTAATGTGCCAAACTAGCCGTGCGGCATAAATTAAGTAAATGTGTGACATGGTGACAAAGTGTGATGTCACAAAGTCACAGAGTTAAAGGTGAGGCTATTGAACAGGCATTGTGTTTTGTGTGGGAGCGAACTTTGACCCTTTTAACTTTAAAGTTTTTTTTCCAGCAACATTCAATATATAAAACACTGAAGGAAAGGAAAAAAACAAGAAAGCACAGTGGGTCGTGTACATTGCTTAGTGATATATGACTGTCAAATATCCATAGTAAGACAACATGCTTTTTTGGTATAGATCCCCCCAATATCATGATTTTAATAGTTTTCAGGGGAGATGAAGATTGTGATCACTCATTCCCATTAACCCTGAAACATATTGCACTCATTTTGTCTGTCAGAATAATCGCAATATGATTTTTTTGACCATATTGCACAGCCTTCATGTCACATGAAGTATGAAACATTATGTGCACCAGTATGAGCTATTACAGCAGATTACATTTCATTTAGACCCATATCGTACCAGAGCGTTGAACGTGTCATGCGGTGAATATTTACTGAAACATTACACTCCAATATACATTTGCACGTTCCCTTCCCTCCGCAGTCACCTTGAGTAACAGAACCGCTTGGGTGTAATGAATTGCGGTCTGAAATTTGAGCAGATATTATGAATATTAATGTGAATGCAGCACGCGGCCACAGAGAGTGGAGTGGAATAGTTGAACCCGAAAGTTTGAAAATCTGCTGTCCCTGGTACCGACTATGTAGTTCATGTAAAGGGCAGCAAGACCTTTAACTCCGGTCCTATTTGTTCTGCTGTCGCTTCACAAACTGGCATGAGTCATAATGCCTGGACTGCTTCCTTATGTGCTTGAACAGCCTGCTGTATTATCAGGACTACCAAATGAATGTGCATGTGGGGCCTTATCAGAGAGATCTGGACAATTCAGAAACATCGAACAACTCCCTGCACTCTGAATGCCAGCAAACTCTGTTAATCTGACGGACTTTTCAGCTGGCACAGACTGACGTTCGCTTGCCATTGTGTGAGACTCAGCCTTGTTAAAATGGATGATTGCATGTTATGTTGAAAGAGTGGAAATGAAGGATGGTCCCCTTCCCCCTCAACGCTCTCCTCCGCCTTAACATTCTGTGCAGTGCGTGTTCTTTGCCCCCACCTGTGATGTAGCAGGAATACCACAGTGGAGACGGACTGGAGCCGAGCACAGTCCGAACAGGAAATATAACTCCTGATGAACAGCTCCCCTGGCTCGTGCACATTCCATGTTTGAAGGGTGACAAGGTGACACGTGGATGCACTGAGTGAAATGAAGAATTTAAGGGACATATTTCATTAAATTTTTTTATTTTGGGTTACCACTGGAATAGGTTTAGTTCTCAAAAAACACATACGTTTTCTCATACTGTCCAGGGCTGCAGCATTGCTCACCCTCTGTCTTAAATGCCTTGTTCTAGCTCCTGTCTCTTTAAGCCATCCCCCCCTTCCTAATACCCTGTCTCATCTGATTGGTCAGCTAACACACGCCTGACCCAGCATCGCTAACAACAACAGAGTAGCAGGGCTGACTCAGTTCTTACATGCCCAACTAGCCACAAGGCATAAATTATCTCTGTGACCAAGTGTGATAACACAAAGTCAAGGAATTAAAGGCGGGTGGTGAGGGAGAGAGGAGCGTCTTTTTGGTGTGGACTTGGACCTTTCTAACTTTGGAGGTCTTTTCCATCCTCAAGAACATTTGTAAAACACTGAAGGAAAGGAAAAAACAAAATAGCACAAGGTCTCCTTAAATGTAAAGGTCACTGTGTGACAGCAGGGTGTTATCTCAGGAGAAATAAAAGCATTTGACCCGACACAGAGATATCAAGGATAAAAGCCTAGTGTAAGTATCAGTTGAATTAGGCGGAAGTTTTATATTCATGGCACATGACAAAGAAGCTTTACCATAACTTTCCCATTATTTTCACCATGATATATTCTCCCATTGAGCTGTAAATATGGTTTCATGTTGAGGATCTTAATACTGCTGTAAACATGTCGTCCTTTCCCTTTAAGGACAATGTCAGATTTTTTCATATATATATATATATGAATTTGAATCAGTGGAGTAAAGTAGTTACTGAAGCTGCTTTCTCACTCAACTGAAGGTCAGTGTGTGAATAGGGAACGACAAGAGAGAGAGAGCATGCATGAGTTTGTGTGTGTGTGTGTGTGTTTGCGAGGGGCGCCGAGAGAGATGGCTGCATAAAATGCACAGTTACTGAATACTGATTACTGTACACTGAAAAAGGGAGAGGAAGAAGAAGAGTGTCTTTAATATGTAGTGTAACTCTGCAGGCAGACAGGCTGTGCTTCTTATCCGGGGACACAGAGTTAAGGATCTCGTCTGTTCCCGCTATGCCTTGTGTGTGTGTGTGTGTGTGTGTGCGTGTGTGCGTGTGTAACAGTAGAGCCGTGCTTCAGGAGTCTATATATGAGGTCCACCGTCACCCCTCTGCAACAGCTGCAGAGTGTTGCTTTTTTACCTGACTGCATGTGCGAGGGAGCATTAACAGATGTAACACCGCTGAGGCTTGCTTAACAAGCAACTATTTCAAGGTGTCTCAAAGAAGCGATATGTGCAGGATGTGCCTTTAACACCTCTACGTAAGTGACGACTCTTCTCTGGCTTCAGAAGATGAGATCAAAACCTGTCGCGTGGGGACTCGGTGCCCTCATGCACTGGAATAAGCGGTCGCACCTCAGGCTAGCTGTTTTTCATGCAAAACCTCCCATTACATGAAGTAGCATCACTGTTTGATGTGTGCAGATTATGATTTTGAACACTCAGGAGAAGAAGTGGCTATTATAATCCATTGCCATGGGTGATAGGTCAGAGGAAAGCTATTTTCTGGCCTTAAATCATTTGGAAGGGGGAACTTGTGCTCTTGAGAGTGATGTAAAATTGATGACTGAGTGGCTCATATTTCCATCTCAGTAGCCCCTCCGCCTCTGAAGTTTTTGGGGCATGTCATGGCTAATCTTGTTAGAATTCATATTCAATCATTTCCTTGGAGGAAGTACATTCATTTACAATGCTTATTTACACAGTGTGTATTTATATGTATAAGCGCACAATGAATAATGTTCAACTCATTAACCCTCTGCATAAATTGCTTTTTTGCCTTCCTTCATTATGTTTTCGGGATTTGCGTCAAAACAGAAATTATTTTCGGTTAAATCATCTACAGGCAATTTTCTGTCCCGCTATCTAGCTGCCAAAAGCCTGACACGGGGTGCGTGAATATTGAGTTAATTTATAATCATCAGTCCTCAAAGGGAATGTGCAGAATGGGGAGCCATCAGCACGAAATGTGTAAGTAGGTGAAATCAGAAATTAGCCGGAGCCAATTTCAGCTCGGACGCCGGGGAGACTGTCTGTCTGCAGACTTTAATTAAGAATGCTTGGCAGCGGCGCAAACGCTCTCTTTGTAAGTGCGTCACAGATGTTTTGGTGGGTTGCAGATACTCAAAGTAACCGATTACTTTCTCATTTGGTAAACATTAAAATTAAATTGTTCTTTTAAATGCTGCTGCTGGAGGGCTGCAAAATCCATTTTCTGCTTGGGGAACCTATAACCTCATCTGGGATTTCACAGTTAGTTTGCTCTACTACTGTATGTATGTTTATATTATGGACTGGCTGGTGTGTGTGTGTGTGTGTGTGTGTGTGTGTGTGTGTGTGTGTGTGTTTCCAAGATTTAATCTTATGTTTTCATTCATCGTATTTGCAGCTCCTCAGTGATTCTGTGGGAGGATGTTTTCCTTTTTGTGTCTGCCCACTAAATGATTTGTGTTTAAACACATGCTAATACAGAAACACAAAGGGCAATATAGTGCTGGCAAGTAACATTATGCCTCTGAAATGGCCCAACAATGTGTTTCAGTATTTAGCCAGTTGTGAAAGAGGCTCCTCTTGGCTTGTTCCACACCATTTATGCCGCTCTGTGGACATCTGCTGTGTTCGTTCCTGCCGCCGTGGAGGTGAAGAGGCCACGGTACGTGTGTTGCTCTGTGCTGTTTACAAAAAACATCCATCAGTTCCGGTTTGTTCTGCACTCCGTGCTGTATCACATTCTTGTCTGTTTGGACAGAAGCTATCACAACAATGCACTTTCTGTTGGATTGCAGCAGGGATTTAATTTTTTATGAAAAAGAAAAGAGTGCATCGTGATGTGAGAGCGTTGGTGTGTCTGACGGGAGATTTGATGTGGCGCGCGGCTTTATCTGTTGTTTTATTAGCAGTGGTTGATTCATAACCGGAGATTTCCCCCCACAAACACAACGACGCGGCAGCTGCTGAGTTCGAGGAGGGTATTAATCCGCGCCGGGGCAGTTCCTGTAAAAAGTGAAGGGGTCCAGGGCATCTTGCCAGTCTGCTACCTTTATCTCCCCTCTCCTCTCTGGCATGACTCTCTGCTGGTCTGTTGCTCTCTCTCTCTCGGGATGGCAGTGACAGAGCGGCTGCTCCTGAATGACCACAGCCATATTGACAGTGCTTGCGCCAGGGGCCAGACCCCATGTCCCCAGTTCAAACACACACACACACACACACACACACACACACACACACACACTCACACACACACTCACACTTGGACCAGCCAGGGCTCGCCATATTGTGGGGAGATGCTGCCCAGCCGGTCAGATTGGAGCTGAACTCTTGTGGGCCATCATCTCCTCTCTGCAGGTTTCCACCACACTTGGTTGGATCTTTTTTGGATTCAGTTTGTCTCTCCGCCCACCTCTCTCTGTCTCGCTCTCTTTGCTTCTTGTCATACGTGGGCGCGCAAATATTGTTTCATGATCAGATTATGTTAATGGGAGGATGGTATATATCATAGTCAGCTCAAGATCACGCAGTTATCATCCCCCTTAAGAAGCAAACAACAGTCTGGAAGACGGAGATGAGATGTCTTTGTGGCACACAGAATGGTAAAGCTCCTCAGGCATGCTGTTGTGCCTTTAATCCATCCTTGCCTTTGAATCCTCAGCCAGGAGTCTTAGCACCGAGCAGCACAAATAGCAGAGAGGCGGATACTTTGCTGCTCTGTGCTCTTCGTCTTACCTCTCGCGTCTTCTCCCTCTTGTCCGACTCTCCCGATTTCGGCACAGCGGTGCGGCCCAACCCTTCTTTTGTTTGCATTTCAGCAGCAGCCAAATGAAATATTGATGAACCCCATCTGACCCCTCATGGCTGTGTCAGCAGCTTTGTCAACGCTCCTTCGGAGAGGCACCTCGCTCATCTGCTTATTGACTAGTGCTGACGTTGAACAGGCCGTGCGTGATGGAGCTGTATGTGGCGCCAGCTGTTCTGGGTGATACCATAACGTTGACCCAACTCCCTGCAGAGGCTGACCCTTTAATCCCCCTACATTGATACAGAGATGGAGATCATACACCAATTTTGAGCTGGTGACGGATTCGCCACAGATATCATACTTTCATATCCGCAGCCATGCTGACAAGACATGGAGGAGAAAGGGCATATTTTATGGCCACATAAAAGAGGCACAGGGACTTCTGTAAGTTTGGAAAATACCACATGCTGCATGACTAATTGTCTCTAATGGTCCGTATGTTAATCTTCCCTCCCACTAGTTCCCTTTTAGACGTTTCATCTCGCCGTGTGTCACCTCACCGTAGTACTTAGTGGACATCTTTGAACTTAAATCTACCCCTGTGCTTTGGAGAAACAGGTTATAGAGCATGCTGCAGAGTTTAAGTGTGACTTGGATTGCCTGTGTGGCGCGACACGAACGCAGCTCACTCACATGGCTCTGGGGTCTGAGGGCAAAGAAAGACCCGACCACCATATATTCCTGTTCTCCCACAGCCTTAAATAGTTTTTATGTTGCACCAGCGGCATCCGCAGGTTATGGAAACCTGAGCTCTGAGTGGCATCGCTTCCGTTGCGGTTGCCATTTTTTCCATATGACTTGGACAGCATCCTCTCGATCCCATCTCCCTTTCACTTCTCACAGCACATAAAAGACCCATCACCTTCTTCCTTTATCTCCTCTGGCCCACGGGGTCAGTAAGCGAACACGTACTGCAGCAGAAGAACAGCTAATACCTGCACGCAACGGAAGTTATCACTCTTCTTCACGGTTTTCCTTTTCATTTTTTATAACCTCTCTTAAAGTGGCAATTACCGTGCAAAGATTAATTAAATATGTCATGTTTCAACAGTGTATATATTACTTATGGTGTGTGAACACACCTCACCTAGAAGCGCAGAGTCTCGTACGTGTTGTTCCCTCACAGCAGGTCAAAACTGTTGCGGTAACTGACACCTTTAATTGCATGATTCTACTTTGGTGCCTTTCAGTTGAGTGTTTGTCTATTATACAGCAGTAATGGGCACATACCAACTAGCTCCATATCTCACCTACACACCAGTATCAGACACAAAAGTGGCAAAAAATTGCGTTGCATGTATTTTTAATTTTATTTTAGAAGCTGTAACTTCCTGGAAAATCGTTGAAAATGCTGATGACTCATCCTGCACATTGGGGCGCATATTAAATGTTTGTCCAATAAATGCTTTCTTTATTTTATGACCCTGCAATTGATGTATAAAAAGAGGAGAGCCACTAGAGCGGAGTGTTGCTCAGTGCAAGACCTCACAGAGTACTGTACAAAAACCCAACTTTATAACTTTATGCAGTGATTTATTGTTTTATAACTGGGTCATGTTTTGTGGAGACATATTCTCCGTTTTTTTCCCTCTACTGCCCTCGGGCTGCTTTGCCTGGAGCAGCCCTGGACAGATAGCTTTAGTTGTTGCTAAAGGAGCTGCTAACAAATGTACCTATCACCAGCAGCTGCTCATTAAACAGCTGCTGACTGGGGCCGTATACCGCACAGCCTCTGAGAGTCGAGTTTCCTGCTTGACAGATGCCGGTAGCTTTGTTGCTAAAGTAAGCATTGACTTGCTGCTAAATCTCACGTTAGCTGCCATTAGCTGGTTAGCACGGTAAGTGGTCCCATTCGCTGACTCAGCCCCGCAACGCCGGCAGCCAAACCTGCCAAGAAAATCACCTGGGTGCTGTATTTCCCGCCATTAAACTGGCCTCAGTGTCCTCGGAGGCTGTGTTATGTTCCAGCCCGGAGATGAGATGTCTTTGTGGCACTAGCATGTTCACTGCTAGTCGAGCGCAAGGCAGCACCAACTTTCTTTTATATTTGGACAAAAAATGGCCATTATGTGTTCATATTAAAATAATATGATTCCGCTAAAAGTCAATAAATGAGGATAATAAATTAGAGCTGTCCCAAACTATTATTTTTCAGACGATTAATCTAGCGATTATTTTTTCGATTATTCGACTAATCTAACGATTAATTTAACGTTACATGGCCAAACAAAGGTAATGTAGTAACTGTAACTGTCGTTGGTAACTTATATGAGGAAAAAATACCGCAGTTGGAGGCGGAGCGGCGTCTGTCCTCCCGCCTGTCCTACTGACTGTCCTAGCGACTCTTCGTCACATTTCTGCTCGAAAAAAAGCGTCTGTCACCGGCAAAAAACTTTAACTCACTCAAGTGGTTGTGTTGATATAAATCACCGTCAGCCCTCCAGACCGAGACGATTATGTAATTATGTCATTTATCGAGATAAACACAACTCTTTCACCTTCCAGGGTGTTTAGGGGGCCGGGTTCCCAATCACTACACATTATAAACGGTCCGCAGGTTTAGATTGACAGGGGGGACACCTGGGAAACACCGACGTCATCATCATGACGTGTACCGTCACGTCTCTTTCGGAGCCGCAGCGCCGGCTTTCTGTGTGAATTACACAGCGGTTCGTCTTTACTCCAGCGGTGCTTCACTCTGTGTGAATGACCAACGGCGGAGAATTGACCAACCGCCGCTGCGGTGTTAATGCAGCGTCTCTGTGTGAGAGGGGCTGTTCTCAGCCTCCGCAGCTCCTACCACTTCCTGTTTGGGATGACACGTCGGCGCAAATTATTCATGTCGATGAATTTATGTCATCGATTACGTCGAGTACGTTGACGTGTTGTCCCAGCCCTATAATAAATTACTAAGCAGCATTTATAAATGTTCTGTTAAAATACAGGCTATTGGTTTTTTTTTCATATTTGTCCTGGAATATTCAATCATAGCTTTATATCTGCATCAACGTATCAGCTTTTGAATATGTATCGTTTTTTTGTACATTTGGAACAACTGCTGTTTTACAATATTAGAAAACTCAGATATACCATCTCAATTTTTGCACTGAGGAATACTTCTCAAAGACCCACCACCCTCCACCCAGTCAAGTTTAATTAACTCAGAGCCAGTAAATCGATAACTAGGCCCTGAATCCAACTGCTCGCAACACACTCTTCCAGTCAACTGGATAAGATTATATTGCTGATGTTCCATCTTTTTTCCCCCTCAGTTATGACTCTCTTAAATATTAAATAGAGCTCAGGACAATGGCGGACTTAGCTATTGCACTCCTTTGATCAACATTATAAGAAGACTGCGCCACTCCGGATTTATCTGCGGGGCTATTCTGGGATTCTTACATCGTTCTGCTACAGACGTCACAGGCAGTTGACCTATCTGCAACAGCGCTTATTGAACTGGACTTTACTGCACTGTGACACTACGTTGCATTTCAATGGCGAAAGACACTTTCTGATCTAAATGCTAATGTAGTAGCCTGTAGTCGGAGTGTACTTACTTCACTTGTAAAACCCGGCCTGTCTCTGGTGTCCTACCTTATCTCCTGCAGCTCTGATGGACGTGCCTGCGGGAATTAAGTTTAGATTGAGGTTTGGCTGCAGGACTGGCTTCTGGGGCTTTGGGGCTTTATGTGTATTTAATTCTGTATAGGTGTTTTGCTGTGCAGTGTGGGCTTCCTCTGTGTCCCATGTTTCTCTCTGAAAAGTGTATGGATATGTCATAACAGCTGCTTTCTCACTCAAATCCTGACAAGAGCCACACACATGCGTCTCAGCGGTAGGTGCACTCTTCACACTGTCGGGGGGTTTCCTGCTCGAGAGGACAAGTAAACAAACCGGAGAATAGACCGCTTATGCAACTGCCTGATGAATCTCTGACGGAGCGGTGTCTGGCTTTGTAAATGGTCAGTCAACACCAACTGGATCATCCCAAACTATTCAGTGTTTGGGACGTTTGACTTTAAGTAACGGCGTCTGATCTTTGCCAGCTTTAGTGCAGTTATCTGGAGCCCTGGCACGCTATCACAACTGGATCTTCAGGGGCAGCGTGATGTCATAAATTCCTAATTAACAATCCTTCCAGACACCTTTTATTGACTTTATTGGTTGCAAATCACCCGAGAGTGACTGAAGGATGGTGCTACTGTCTAGCGAGCCTCATTTCAGAGGGCAATATTCACAGAATCATAAAAGGGCAAGATAGAACCATAAATATCACAGCAGATTGACATCTGGTTTTAATTTGATTTGGAAGACGAGGCAGACATCAGAATTAATGGCTTATTAGCACATCTTGACAACGCTGAATACTCGCAGCGCAAACATGCCCTCATCTTCCACACGCTCCACATAGTATGTGGTCCATGTAGGACATGACATGTTGTCATGGGGTGACTGTTTGCAGCCACAGCAACAGACTCGGCCAAACGTTCTGAGGATCTAAGGGCAGCTGACAGTGACATACTGTGTGGGATGAAAGCCTTTGTAGTTTTAATCCCGTCCTTATGCTCAGACCTTGATCATACATTCACACCAGGATCATGTGCCGTTGCATGTCACATACTGTGTGTTTGCGAGTCTGGTACGGTTTCAGATTGACTGGTCAAAGCTATGCAGCTGTAATTCCCTGTGTAATTTGAGCAAAGACAAATTAGTTGATATTATCTCGTAGACATTCTTTCTTTTGAATGAATCTTTTGAGAAAGCAGCCGCCCCTGTCTTTAAACGCTTCAGTCGTACCGCAGAGGACGTCAGATGCATTCCCCTGTCATTTTCTTGAAAACATGACATTTTCTTAAAAGTTTCTCTGATTGGCATTTTAATGGAGCCAGTGTTTTATTTTTGGGATGCTGTCATGAGTGAGGTGACCTTGTGACTGTGGCTGTGATTGTCATGATTCAATTCCAGTCAGTAAATCGCTCAGCGAGACAGTCGGTGGCAGGACATCAAAGATGTGCAACAAACTGACATTTTCTCATGAAAGACACGACTCTGTTCAGCAATTAGGCTAAAAATAGTGGCTGCAAATTGTACTCCCAAGGTATTTGAGTCTGGAAGGTGATTGCATGAAAACAACTCTTGTCAGTGAAAAAGTTGATTGAATTGAGATAATGAAGTTTGAATCAGCCCTCAGACACCAGATTCCATCAAGAAAGAAGTAAATATTTTGAAGATTTCTGTATCTTATTAGCCAGATGTAAAAACTAATCGAGATTATACCCACCTTCAGACTTCTCAGTCGTAGGTCGCTCCCTCATGGCGATGTTTTAGTATCTCAGCTGTGTTGAAGCAGCAGTCTGGTGCGTGGCCCGAGGTTTCAAAGGTTGGTAGGATAAAGAGAGAAAGTCAGAGCCCGGGTTAACATTCCTAAAGTCAAAGAATGTCATACAATGCTCACTGTTTGTCACCAGGCTTTATTTTAAAAGTGTAACCAGATGTTGTATAGGGCTGGCTATCATTTAAAAAATGTCCTCTAACAATATCAATACCTATACCTTGAATTTGTTACTGGTTATGTTACACAACACAAGTTGAGCCCCAACTCTGGGCGTAACCTCGTCCTTTTTCCTGAATGCTTCGAGACAGCCAACGCTGTTACATCTTTGCACAACAAGCATGAGTTTCATAATTTGAGTAGCTCTACATTAAATGATTTCATTGTAGACCAGTCAGTCTGTTTTAATAAAACACTAACTAGTCATGCAGTTTATAAAGTGTCCAAAATAAAGACAAAAGATTATAAGAAGTAAGCAGACTCTCGTTAAGTCTTTAAGTAGCCACAAACATAATGGTTAAAAACATACGTTTTTAGAATATATGTGAAAATCTGAGAAAAGCATCAGGGCTGGAAATGTATTGACACAAACCTCTGAAGAAATGACCATGAACACACACACGCACAAGCACAAACATATACTGTATATACATTGCGACGACACACACACCTTTCCTAGACACAATCATAAATTATGTTGTGGTATCAAAAAACATTCTCCCAAGAAAACCCAGCTTTCATACAAACAACCTACTCTGTCATTTTCCCCAGGCCTCATAGATAAAGTGCACCAAGAGCTCGCTTTATCAAAAGCATATTTCAGCTCATAATACAAAGTGCTATATAACATGAGTGGGTTTCATTCCTTCTAGCTTTGCCCACATTCATATTCTCTCCATCTATCCTTCCCAGCATTGGAAACTGAGCTGGAGTGAATGCTGTGCGGTTTGTTTGCGTCCTGAGTTTTATGATGTAGCTATTGTGTTTCCTTATGAGGGTTGTCTTGATGTTGTTAACAATATGCTATTTTTTGTAAACTGGATTGTGATGAAACATTCTGATTGTGACATCTAGTTTAACATCAGTTAACTGGCATAATCGACCCATAAAATCCCACCGTGTTCAAACTGAAGAACCTTTGGGTTGGTGCCAGACGTATCTATGTCCTGGATGCAATGTTGTGGGCAAATTTCATTGAAGGGGCACAAGTTTTACCTGTTTTAAGAAGTTGTATGACATCTTCTGTGACTCATCAAGGTTGTCTCAGCTTGCATTAAGTGTGGGACAATGAATTGAATTCAAAAACAAACAAGCCTGCATGGAGTTTGAGTTATGTGGGTGTCTAGACCGCTCTAATGGAGTGATGAATGCCTGTAATAGAGTTGCATAATGGGAAATTTACAACCCTGATTTCAAAGACTTTGGATGCGGTTTTAAACATTTAGAAAAGAAAATCAACAAAATGTGATGGTTGCTAATCCTATTTTACACAGGATTGACATATGGTCAGTCAAAACAGGTATCCTCAAAAGGTGTTCATAGGATGGGATGAGGTGCTCCACTTCCTGAGACACATGATAGATTCAAGGACACTTTTGTGACTCAGGGTTGTAGGATCCTGTATTTTTTTAAAGTGAAACCCATACTTGGACTTAAAGGTCAGTTTAACTGTCCACTGCTGCTTCAGTTGGGATGATTTCTTTTTTGAAGTCTCCTGTACATTCCCTTCAAGAAAGTATGACTAAATTACTGAAACACCCCCTTCAATATTCTTCTGATGCTGTTGAGCTTTGATCAGTACATTGGCACCTGTAACAGCCAACTGGCAGAAGAGTCTCCTCTCTGTTTTTGGAGAACCTCTGAACAGGAACAAAGACAGAGTTGGCTAAATCTGCAGCCGGGAAACAGAATGTGATAATTTGCTAAGCCTACGATTGTAGCAGTCACTTTAATATTGCACTAAAAATTAAAATCCACATTAAAGGGGCTAAACTAATGGCTTGCGTGGCAAGAGTCCCGAGATATTTTTGCCGGTGTATTCCAAGATGTGAGCCAAATATGATGATATCCACAGTAATGCTCCCAAATCCTGAGAGTTGCCGATTTTGTGTCTGAAAATATCTGAGTATGGGGCCACTTTATACTGCTGGAGAAATTGGGTCATATTTGGAGCACATACATGACATAAATCAAGTGTGTAGTACTTTTAGTATAATAAATGTTCTCATGAAGTTCGGTACATTGACTGGATATTGACCCGAACAAAAATCAGAACATGCATCCGAAATGTTCCGTATTCTCCAGAGAATCTCAGAGACATATGATCATAACATTCTTGGCTTCTGGTCCGTTTTTGTGCAGTGAAATGTGCAGTTGACTGTGTGTATGAACAAATAAAATAAATAACAGATTGCTGTAAAGCCACTAAACCTTGCCAGATACTTTCTATAGTGATGTTGTAAGGCTTTAAATGATCGTTCCAAGCGCTCTGGTATATATATATATTTTATGTGACAATATTTGTTTATTACATTTTCCAGAACACAGTACTTGTCTCATAAAAACCAAACCACCAAGTTATGAAGTATATTTATCGAGTGTAGCCACTTTATTTAGTTTCTATATAAACCTGCTCTTTATATCACTGATGTATAATGCAGTCCAAATGAGAGACACGCGACTGGTAAGGCTACGGGCCATTAAGGCTGTGTAAAATTACATTTTTCATCTAGCCCTGATGAAGTATAGCATTTGTCTCCCACTGATTTCATAACAAAGAAAGATATATATCTATAGAGTTTAGTTTTTGTTTGTAGATCAGAGATGCGACAGTGAAGCGACTTAATTGAATCAGCGATTAAAAGGTGCAATATGTAAGATTTGGCTGTCTCATCTATACTAAAAACAAAAAAGGGCAGCGCATCACCAGAGTGACCACTAACTGCAGCTAACAGTAGCTGCTGTTATCTAGTTAGCTCAGTTAGCCACGCATCTAGTGGTCCGGATTTGAGCTCAGAGCACCAGGGGACCGTTGGTGTTTACATCGCTAGCACAGGAGCTTTGGACCAGATGTGCCGGGGCTAGCTGGTTAGCATGCTAGCTTCAGTAGATATCTCTGCAACACGATACAAGACTTCGTGATGTCAAAATAGCAATTTTTCATGGTCTGTTAGTAATTTTTTATAGATATTTTTTTAATGTTTTCGACTAAAACTCTTACATGTTGCACCTTTAATCGCCAAGTTTTTCGATATTTAATTGATTGTTTTGAGTTATTCTTTTGCATTCATTCTCTGATTCCACCTTTTAAATATGGATATCTTCTGGTTCCTTTACTCCTTTATCACAGTAAATGGAATGTCTTTCATGTAATGACATCATCTTGAACTCTGGGATACACTGAATTTTTTTCTCAATGTTCTGACATTTTATAGAGCAAATACACAATCAAGAAAAAAATCAACAGTTAATCGGGACTGAAAATAATAGTTTGTCAAAGTATAATATGGTTAAAGAACCAATTAGAGGATGCTGTGCAGTTATTGACACACTTTTAAGATGGTCCTAGAGTTATTCAGCTGTAATTGTGTTTCTAATAAAAGATTTCATTGCACAGGTTTTTAATTACATAATTAAACAGCAACAGACCTTAATTACATTCCACGTCACCCCCCCTATTGTTTGTAGTCTGAAACATCTTTGTTATCTAGACCACATACTATGCTGCTCTTGAATGCTGATGCTGCCCACTGTGATCCACAAGGTAGTGAATCAAAGATAGAAATTGTATTTCCCTATTCTAATATTTCTTTTGTCACTGTTTTCATCCTCATCAGTAAAGGAGGCATTTGTCGGCCCTACTCATCACTGCGTGATTATCTTTTTACCAGGCTCTGTGACACTGTATGTGTAGAGAGGCTGGTCCAGTCCTCTCGGTCTCTGCAACACACATGTGTTTTAAGGAGCTTTCAGATTAACTCAGCATCATAGGAAATAGTTGAATCCAGCGTCATCATATACACCCCCTCCATCTCAGCCCAGGCTCCCCTCTCTGGTCTGCTTTCTCTGCTGTGCTCTGCTTATTTTTCATCTTCTCTTCAAGCCTCTCCCGAGTCTTGCTTAGTCTTGTATCTTTCTCTCTCTCGCTTTCTCCCCTCGACCTAATGCAGGCGCGCAGGGTCCCGTTGCTCTGAGTCGATGGATGGATGGATGGATCTGCGCCTGGCTCTGGAGGCAACAGGCTCAGATGTGTCCTTCGGGCTACTTGAGGAATCAGTAATATGCACTCTAAGAGTCCTGCTGAGCTCTGATTAACGTGTGTAGCTCTCAGAGAGAGCAGCACTGACGTAGATTGTATTGAATTTGTAGTTAAGAGCCTGAGAGCTCACCAGTCTCTGTGGATTTTCACTAGTTTCTCCACAGGGGGTGAAAGGAAATCTTGTCACATTTAACTTGTTAACAGCTTTTTTCCACCTTTGGCAGCCTTAATAATTTGCTGTAAACATTTGAAATTGCTACCTTTCGCAGACAACAGATCTGTCCCTGGAACATGTGGTAAAGACACTCAAGGCTTCGTGGAAAGCAAATGATTTGCAGAAATACTGGTGTCAAAGTAACCTTACCTCACTGTGAGAGATTCTGAACATTATGTAGTCCTTCAGTAATAAAATTGTCATACTCAAGCCTTAAAATGATCCTTTTTTCAAAAAGATGAACTGATGTATAATGAGTAGGAGGGGGTGTCCATCAGTCCATCAGTCTGACATTTTTCTGTAAAAGCCTACTGCTACAAATCAAAACATAACAAAGCAACTCTGGAAGCCTGAGTAGCTGGAATCAATGGTGCAAACAGCTCGACTTGAACAAACCATATCTTGGTGAGAAAGTTCAAGCTACACCTGCCAGTCAGATGAGTAACAAATTAACAGTCGCCATGCTCGTGACTCACGTTCATCACTATAGCATTCATCAAGCATGATTGGCTGTGAAGAGGTCAAGTGTTTGTGGCTACTCCCTGAAGACATTAGCATACCGTAGATGCTGCTATACCGTCAGTTATCTCATCAGATTTGTTTAGCCCGTGATAGACAGATGGTTCATCCAATCACCTGCCAAGAATTTTTTTTTTGAAGTGCTTGCCCTTTTTAAGTGGTGCCTTTCTAGGCGGTTTTGTGTAACAATCCATCTGGTGTTTCAGGTTATTCCCGTGGAGAGTTAGTTAAGAGGATTGATACCACTCTCTGAAGCCCGCCTGCCAGCTCTTCTTAAGCTCAATAATTAGCACATTTTATCTGATTTGCTTAAAGCCCCTGCTAGTAAGATGCATTTGAAGGTTGCGTCAGGCCGCCGTCCCAAAGCATCAGCAGTTGACGAGTTGGGAATGACACTCAAAAATCAACTATCTTACCAATAGGAACTTTAAACCGGACAAAGTCAAGGAGTTGTAGGAGTGAGGGACTGTCTCGTGGTTGGGAGCAGCCACAGCCGGTGCTGGTTACCTGGTGCTGACAAGGCCACACAATGCACACTGCCTTGCCAGCTTTCAGAGTGCTTTTAAGTCTTCTTTTTTTTTTTTTATTCTGGGACAGAGCCAAGCCAACTGTTTCCCCCCCTCTTCCAGTCTTAATGCTAAGCTTAACTAACTCACTGCTGGCTGTATTCTTATATTGAGAATAAAGACATGAGAGTGCTACCAACATTTCTTTGTATGTTATTTCACAAGATTTTAATATGTAGTCATTCTTGAACCCTCACACTCTGAGTTGTGCCAATGAATGGTGAAATCTGATTTCCCATCATTTCTCTTCATCGCAACAACATCACAGGCTCTAACTCAAGGCTGTCTTTTTCTTTACAATGGTCCAACTCAAGAGGGTTAGAGTGTC
This sequence comes from Diplodus sargus, assembly GCA_903131615.1. Lineage (NCBI taxonomy): Eukaryota > Metazoa > Chordata > Actinopteri > Spariformes > Sparidae > Diplodus > Diplodus sargus. Next base: position 3,380,026 of record CAEMYA010000008.1, read on the forward strand.
TTGTCTTTGTCGATTGAGTATTACTGGATTTACCTTTAAGACCATTCAGTTGAAACTCTTCCTCCATCTGTCCGGAGGCTGAGCCGTCGGCAGCACTCAGCTGACAGGAAACCTTTGCGAATGTTGGGTGCAGTAAGGGCACTCTTGTTTTATTGAAATTAGACAGGAAGCGCGCTCACGGTCGCTACCTTCACATGTAGCTGCTGCCCTAGGATATCTTGTCATCTCGGTGCGTGAGTCAGCGGGGCTATTCAGTGTTTGACCCCGGCTTAGCGTCTAGGAGCCTCCAGCATCTTAAAGCCACTATCCCCTTTCCATGCTTCAGATGGTGGCATAATTCCTCAGCCGTGGACGCTGCCAGTTAATTGGGTCCCCTTACATGGATGTGGGCAGTGCAGTGATGAATTACACGGAGCAACAGCGTTACCAAACTGCAGCTCAGTCCTGTCACCGCCGCCCACATCAGACGCAGTAATATGTCGCTTGATGTTCGACGCTCACTTTTAGATATATATCATAAATCTGCATCAACCTGCCGTCAAAGTTAACACTGTATTTTTTAACAAATTCAAAACGGATCAGGAGCTATACTACGATGTGTGAGATCACAAGTTGTCATCGGCAGATATACACTGAAAGCTCCTCTCATGCAAAAGAGCATGCCGGCAATTTGCAACTCTCTCTCTCTCCCACACACACACACACACACACACACACAGCCCTGCTGCTCCACGCACCGCACTTTACTCATCTGTTACCTCAACTCTTCATTTTGTTTGTTTGTTTGTGTCTTTGTTTGATATTCTTAAATTAATCTCTGGCCTCTCAGTCCCCCCTGACACCGAGGATGAAATTGCTGAACATGTATAGTCAAAGCAAACACAGTGATGGGCTTATTAAAGACACGGGGAGCAGCAAGGAGGAGCCTGGCTCCGGCTGCAGCTGCTACACTGGCTGTATGCTCAGCAGTGGGGAGGAGCTGATGTAGAGAGAGGGAGAGAGCGAGCGAGAGAGAGAGAGAGAGAGAGAGGGAGGGAGAGAGTTGGGGGAGGAGGGCAGTGCTCTTGTTGGGGAGATAGGGAATGCCCGTTAGTTGCGTCTGCCGATAATAGCACATCAGCCGGAGCGCTGCTATTGGGAGAGCAGAGCACAGGCAGCGCGGAGGACTGAGACGCTGAGCGCAGGAGGGTACACTAGAGAAGACAGGCACACTCAAGGAAGAGGCAGAGAGAGGCAGGGAGAGCGAGCGCATCAGAGCCGGTGTGAAGGAGCAGAGCAGTGGGCGCAGGAGAGCAGAGGGATAGAGGAAGGAACAGAGAAAAGTTACCAGGTCAGCGATAGAGTGTGGAAGCGGAGCAGCTGAGACTCTCCTGGGGTTCTCTCTCCCTCTGGAACTGCCCAGTACGGCGATCAGCAGCACAGGAGGAGAGTGATATTACAACAGGGGGGATAGAGGGAGTGCTGTAACTTCTTCCTGGAAAGACGAGGGTAATGCTCCTCACAGCACCTCTGTGCACAGCCACTTCAGGACTACCACGGCAAGACAGCAGCAGCAAGAAGAAGGAGACACTTGAGCCTGGCAGAGGTGCCTGGACAGTCCAGCTCCACTCACTTCTACACTGAAGACTTTCTTACACAACTGTGTGCATCGAGGTGGATGTAATTGTGTTTCTGTGAGGCTTTTATCTCTTTTTGTGCTTCTGAGTGAAGCTGTGGTGATTTGGAGGGTGAGTTGTCCTGTCCTGTCATCTCTGAGACTATGGTAGACTGTGCGTCAGGGAGCCCTTCATCAGCAGCTGAAGCCTTAGAGCATGGAGAAGTCCAGCAGTGAGGAGTCAGCCATTCACCGTAGCCCCTCAGTAGATAGCCGTGACTCTGATTTTGCACAAGCCTCCACGTCTGGCCGCCCGTTCGGCGGCCGCGGCTTCACTGCCGGCGCATTCTACGGCTCCACGGGGCCGCGCAAAAACGCACAGCAGGGGCAGGCTGGAGCGGCAGCTGACGCCAGCGCAGGAGACAAGACCAACAGCAAGTACAGCTCCCCCAAAAGCAGCAAATACGTGGTCTTTTACCTGGATCTATCCTTTGTGTTCCTTTTAGAATTCAAGAAGTGCAACATGGCAAGGGGCTGCCTCTGCTGCTTGAAGTATATGATGTTCATCTTCAATCTCATCTTCTGGGTAAGTGGCTCATCATCTTCCTCATGTTTCTCTCATCATGCTTGTTCACGCTGATCTAGTTGATGTGTGCAGATGTGGCTTAAAACGGCGATGCTGACAGAGTCAATCTGGCTTCAGTTACTCTGTATTAATCTTTATCCATATGTTTGGTATTAAATGTGAAGACTCAGTCTGTGATAAGTATATTTTTTCGAATGCTCATCAGGAAACATTATGGCACAGGGATGGTTGTCAGTGCAGTCATGCGTTTCTAATTATTACATCAGGCTGTTTATTCATGCCCCTCTCTCTTCATGTTGCTATTCCTGGATGTCATGACGGAGTCAGTGGCACTGCACCAGGTCTCCTTTTGTATGTGACTGTCAGGGAGGGTTAGATTGTAGTGCTTAGGAGTGCACGGGTTCATTAGGGTTGACCATTCAGGTTGGTGGTTGTATGATTTACAGTGAACATGGGGTTGAAAGCTGCTTTTGGCATGCAAGTGAAAGAGTACACCTCTCTACAGCGCAGTCACATTGACGAGCAACGCAATGTGCACCGGGGGGATATGAGCCGAGATGGTCAGATGGTTTCAAGTAATTCTAGAGGAGATGATCTGATTTATGTGCTTCATTTTATTATTTGCTCTTTCGATGAGGTGTCTTTTCTCTTGGGGAAAATACACGATGGGTAAAGTTTGTAATTGCTGCAGCACTATATTCAACTTAATCTGTGTGATAATAAATTACTGTAATTATCTTTGTCTGAGGTATTAACAGGAGAAAAAAAAAAAGAATCCTAATGGAACGAGGCTCTCTGTGCCAGATTTACTCACAAATAGATTTCACCCGGACAAACCTGGCCAGCATGTGGCAGGCTCTGCTGTGTACCCATGCATGGGCATTTGTTGTAAAAGTGGGCATCCCTTGAATGTTTACAGAATGGATTAAAGGGCTTATGGGTTATGAGGCCAAGTCCTTTGTGTGGATGCGGCGAAGCGTGAAGCGTAAAAACATCCCAACACTGGGGAATCTACCAACCCCAGCCCACCATGTCACTGGGTTGTGAGCCCTGCTAACTGGGGCAACAGAGTGGGTATTAGCCCAAGCCCAGCTGTGAACTGGCCAGCATTGAAAACACACACACGTACACATGCACCACACAAATGGGGATCCATCTATCCCATTGTCCGCTTCGTGTACTCGCACCGCTCGTGGCCAGGCTCAGGCCCCCGGAGCTGTGGGGCTCTCTGCTGCTTCAGGGCGATATCTCACTATCATCCTCATATCATTACCCCGTCCGCAGAGGCGCAAGGGCAAGAGTGATTGGCACCGACATACAAATGGCTCAGGGGCTCTTCAGTGTGCCTCGCCTTCATGCAAATGTTTGTTTAAGGGAATGAAAAGGGTCAGGACAGCTTAGCTGATCTCAGATTCATTAATGCAGACATTGACTCACCCTAATGTGAGCATGCCTCAGTCTGTACTCGTTGTCCTCATAGCCTCGGGCCTTGTTTGAATTAGGGATGGAGATTTAAAGCATCACTTCATCAGTGTGAGCAACACCTGCGCTCATACTGTTCTGACTAGTAGAAAACCACATTTGCTAAAATTTTATGCTATAGTTATCCGGTCCAGCATTATTGTGAGTCACAATTTTATCCCATTAATCATCAAAATATATTTAAAATGTCAAGATAAAAAACTAAACTTGCACTAAAGCATACCGGAATCACTTTACGTTTTGTGAAGAGACAGATATTTTTCATCGCATCACATTTGGGACACGTAGTATTTCAGTGAAAAACAATCAGTCGAGGAGTCTTAAGTGAGGTATCATAAATCATAAAGGATAAATAAATAGTAATCTCCATGTCATTATTTAGTTTGGAATTCGTAATGCATCATATTTGACTAGTTTTTGTGAGGGGTACAATGTTCAATGCCATGCCTTCAACCATGAATAAATCAAGAAGCCCAGTATAGGACTGTACGTCAGCGAGCTACACACCTATTTCAAATCATTCATGTGAGTATTTTGTTGGGACAGGAGCAACAAAAGACTGGGAAAGGTGTGGAATGCCCCAAAAACACCTGTTTGGAATGTTCTACAGGTAAACATATTCATTGGTAACAGCTGATTGTATCATGATCAGCTATGGAAGTGGCATCCTCGAAAGGCTCAGTCTCAAGATAGGATGGGGCGAGGTTCAACACCTTGTGAGACACATGATGGAATGGAGGATCTGACTACATGGGTTCAAGAATTGACTTCATTTACATTTCACACAGCGTCCAACTTGTGTCGGACTCGGGATTGTACGTCTTGCTACATTCTGCGTTAACAGGGTGACCCTATCAGTTCCCTGCACTTCAGTTCCAGCCTGCTTGGCTCGTTTAATAGATCAGAAGCTGCCTCAGTGCACTTTAACATGTCGACCTTTGTCCGAGGTCACGGGGGCATTATTATCCGCTATCTTCTTGAGGGGCGGTCACAGGGGATTTGTGTGTAGGCGTTTACTTCCAGGGTTCTCTCCAGCTCAGTTTGTGCTTAACCCTTTTCAGTGGCAAAAACCCCGCCACTAATAACCTGCTGCTGCACACCACTAATAGGGAGGTGGAAAAGAGGCTTTGGATTTCAAGGCTGGTGGCCTCCAATTCATGTGGAGCCGGGCTTGTTGGCCCCCATGGAAATGCATTACAAACATCCAAAGTGTGAGCAGAGACTCTCCCTCTGCCTGCGATTTGAGGACTCTCTCCGTCATTATGTCGGTGGATGCATATGCGTATATGCGTGTGCGCGTGTCTGGGAGCAGAAGGACCTTAAGTGGCTGTGGACTTTCCCCAGTGCAGCGGATCTCCTGCTGCGCAATAATTGAATTTTTACTCTGGTAATGTTCACTTAATGAACACCCACCATGCAAATTCCCTCTTATTCCCGCAGGTTGATATTTTTGTTTTTTTTTCCCCCACTACAAGATCATCCTAACGACGGTTTAATCAGTGTCACTTGAGGAATAAGTGGGGTGATGTGGGGGTTAGGACGTAGCATGTGGCCGCTGGCTACAACCTTTAGCGTGTGACAGCTTGAGGCTCATCAGCGAATGGTTTTCTGGCTGACTTTCTGGATCCTGGAGAAGCAGTGCGCCCGGTTGAAGGTTTCCAGAGCTGGGAATGAGCACATTTCTGGGATGTAGTGAGGGAGGGTGAGAGACACGGTGTATCTTGACACCCCTGGGACTTCGCTGCTCTACCTCTGACACTCCAGGAATCACAAGGTTACTGCAGCTGGTAGGGAGGTCTGCTTCTGAAGCTCTGACATCTCATCCCAGGACTGGAGGGGGGAACGGTGCACTGCTGTAACCAGACACCAGGTACGGCGGGGGGTTGCTCTTCTTTCTGACTGTGCGCACATGTACGAGCACATTCGCTTGCACACACACAAGAACGCACAGCCTTCCTTGGAGGCGTGCTCACCACCCACACGCCATCCGCTGCACGGGGCTTACAGTGGTAACTTGAAGCACAAGGTAAACAGCGGCAGGCACTCCAGGCATCTCCATACATGCGCTCATCCTCAGGCCCCCCAGCAGTTGTTCATGACCATCTGGCTCCTCTTTCTTATGAGGGATTAGAAGAGTCTGAGCTGTAGGGGGAGTTTCAGGCAGATTAGAGCCGTATTGTGCGGTGCGGTTCAGATTGGGAGCACGGCTCCTTCGGACAGCCAGCAATCATTAAAGCAAATGCCCTTTGTGCTGCGACAATCTGGGGTTGAGTATGGCAGGGGATCTGTTGTGCACTCGTGTGACACAGTGGCTGTTTGATCAGTCTGATGCTGTGATTGATCTAATGTCCTGGTGTCAAGGTTGTGAGGATCTCAGTGTTGGTGCTGGTGCTGGGAGCAAGGATATCAGCTTCTTACTCTGCAGCGTGCTCCTTTAATCTCCTCCATTGATGATTCAATTTAATGTCCGCTGATGCACTCATTTCTGCTGTCGCGTGACGCTGAGCACCTCTGGAAAGTGAAAAGATTTAAGAACTGGCTCGAAGACACAACACAACGATGCCAAAATCACAAACAGCATCACACACAGTCTCATTTGCTTTGTTGGAAGCTGTACAGTGGCTAAATGGGCCCATCCCAGCTGAACCATTATAAAGCCATATCAAAAGCTAAAGCTCATTTGAGATTCATATTTAAAAGAAAAGTGTCTGCTCAGCACTCTTGTCCTACAAGTACAAGAGGGGTGGAAGTATCAAAGGCACTCCTTTGTTAGAGGAGAGAAAACCAAATGTGTTTAGCATTCATGAATTCCTGTGCTTACTTAGGGGATTGCCGCAGGATTTATAAACCATTTGGTCCGAGGCAACAGAAGATTAGTTTCCCTATCGATTTAATCACTGAATCTGACATTTGGGCTTTCAAATGTACCTGTGCACACACCCTGATGCTACAAAGACTACAGCTGTGGACGGGCTCAGCATGGTCTGTAAGAAGTGCTTGTGAATGTCCGCATCGAGCTGAGCGCAATTCCTTCAAGCATTTCACACGATCCGTTCCCCCGGGGAGCCCGATCTAAGGTGCTCAAGCAATTTGCCTGTTTTCCATCCTCCATGAAAAGTCCAGTCATATTTTATAGCGCAAGAGAGCGTGTATAATAAGAGACTTCTAAGGTCCTTTTTTTTATCTTCTTCTTCTTCTTCTTGTTTTTATAACACGAGCGCCATCAGTCACTGCCGGGTGAAACAAGGATTGGGGCACAGGGAAATAGATGAGGGCTGAGTGCGCTCTGTGAGATGATGAAACAAGCTGTATGTGCTGCGCTGTCACATGCATTTAATTCCATCGGTCTGCAGTGAAAGGCTGGCTCCTGGTTTGGCTCTGAATGGAGCGTCAACCTCAGCCAGGCTGTCCTGCTAAATTTAACGCCTCCAACTATGACAGGACAGGCAGTGGTCAATACAAGCATTCACAGGATATATCCATATCAATCATTTATATACTGTGTAATTTGATTAAATGTCAATGTATTGTAGCCAGACTCTGAGATGGCCTCTTAATGTTTACATAGAGAACATCACTGTGTTTATATGAATCCTCATGATTTGAAGTCTTGTAATTAGCGTCCCCTATAGACCACTGGGCCTTGATTTCGATTGGCCAACCGGCTTGGTAAATATCTCCATATGCCTGCCTTTGTCCGGCAGATCGTCTGGGGGGGATCACTCTAATTTACACGTCTCTCTCCGGCTGCTTCGATTTCCCGGGCTGTGTTGTGTGGCGCCGCTGAGCTCATTAGCTCGTGTTGCAGATCAACTGGGATACTGAGCTGCTGTGTTTCACTCTAGGGGGTCGGGGTAATAGAGCAGCAGAACTGAAGGTGCATTTTTCCGACTGGGTGCGGTAGGTAGATGGTGCTTTTTTTTTTGCAAGGGAGTTTCCCACCCTATCACCCATCACTCTTCGAGCGGGTCGGGCGTCAGGCTTGATGAGTTGTTGTTTGGTTGTGTGAAAGGGTGATCACGACGACACACATGGAAAGCTGAAAACTGCAGCACTTTACTTCAGTGAAAGGTGGAGGTTAAAGGGGCACTGTGTAGTCCTGGAGAAGAATGTTAAACTCAGACATTTTTGTTCCATAACTGAATAAACAGGCTGTTTTTAGAGGAAAATGAGGTCCCCAGAACACTGTTAGGAGCTAGAAAGGTGGTAGGGTTCACCAGATATAAACGTAAGACATGATATGATTGTGTTGTCCTTTAAGATCTGTTTGTTTATTCAGTTTATTCAGTTGTGAAAAGTCATTTATTTATTCATTTTGTTCAGGCATAAAAAAAAATCTGTCATTTGTATAATTTGTCTCATAAATTGTGACATAAAAGTTGATGTTTGCTACAAAGTTAGCATAGATCAACAAAGCTGCAGATGGCATTTTTACCCCGGTCACGACTGTGTCAGCTGCCTGGTGCTGATGTGTAGTGACAGGCAAGAGCGGATGAAATAACGGTAGCTGCTAGGTACAAGAATTACAGCGCATAGATCACCTCAGTCTTAAATTCACAGCATTCATTCATTTGTTCCCTCCCTCGCTCCGTTACACGAGAGCGTCTTTCCTTTTAGATTCTGCAGGCGCAGACAGAGCACAGTTGTGCCTGTATCTACTCGCACATCTGCAAGACTTATTGACAGATATGAAAACACACGTTCACGGTGGCCAGGTATGTTGTCATCGTGGCGTTAAAATATCCCGTCAGCATTGACTGCACCCTACATCAACCGTAAGAAACATCATCTTTTCTCGGTTCCAGCGTGCAAAAAAAAAAAATGCGGAGATCTTGTTTTTCTAAATATAGGCCAGAGGAGTTCAGAGCAGAGAGAATGGGAGAAGGATGCAAAAAGATGAGCGTCATTAGTTCTGCATATATAAGCAGGAAGCTTTGTAATGACTATGTGCCACATTGTGCACCGCAGGCAATAGGGAAGGCAGCATCGGTGTTGTGTGTGGTCAATAATGTGTTCATATCGCCGAAGTAAAAAGCAAACAATATCCTCTTAAGTCATGTATTTGGGTTATTGATCAAAGAGTGGCCTATCAATTCTTTGTAGCATCTTTTGTGTGTCCGAACAAGGCACACACAAATAGGCTTTTTTCTTTCGCAGCAAAGCCCCAGATTTCATCATGAAATTCATTTTTTTTCCTCCCCAAATTGATTGTTATTATCAAGCAAACCTTTGTGCAAGAATACAGGAGTGTGGTTTGGAAAATAAGCGTAATTATTGTAGCTTTTCAGCTGCCTTTTTGAATTTTTCACTCGCAGTCGTGTGGTGACACTTGTGTAGCGCCTGTGGATTTGTTGAGATCCAGTAAAGCTGCAAGTCATAACACAGACACGCTGAGCTCTGTGGAACGGTCAGTGCACGCTTTTATAGTGCCATCGCAGTCTCTGCCTGTGACAGATATGTCTGAATGTGCGCTCGATTAATGTTGCTTCGTTAGGTCTTTTTTTCCCAGCTGCAGAAATGTTCCACTTTATTTCAGTTTGTGGTCACCGGAATGTTTAATTCAATGTCGGTGCAGCAAAACATGTCGGAGCGCGCAACGCCAGGGATGAAAAATGCATCAGTGCCACATGTGTCCTTGTTCTACGGGGGTGACTACAAACTATCTGTCCTCGCACTCTCTTTTTACCCCGGGACAACCAATCAATGCTTATCTGCACCTAAGCAGTGAATTAATGTGAAATGTTAGCTCGCTAGTCCAGCTACTCAGCATTTTTTCTGACACCTAGAGGCAAATTACAGTGAAATCAATGTTTCCCAGTCCGTCTCCACCTCCAGCCCTGCTGAGGAGGCTTAGAGAATATCATTTTCTTTGTCTGCGGAGAGCAAACTAATTTCCTTTTAGGCTCCCCTGCTCATGTTTAATTAACAGTATGTGAGATGTATCTATGAAATAAGTGCAGATCCTTAAGCTGTGCACACATTGTGTTTTAAATAGTGATTTTAGCAGTGCACAGGTTCTAATCTCCAGATGAAAGAGTCTTGTGGAAAGGCTGTTTTTACTGAAAGTACTCGCTTCAGTTTAGTTGATCAGAATATGAGCTTTGGTGTCCTGTGTGCAGCTCCCTAAGTTCTCCAGAGGTTATCAGCTGCAGGCTGAGGATGCATCAATGACTGACTCTAAGACCAATTTCCCCTGGGCCACTACCTTCAAATTGTTTCAATTGGTCCTGATTTGTTTCCCACCGTGATCCCACTCACTCAAGCCTCCCATCGTTGGGAGCTTGTTTCCACATATCTACCCCCCTTCCATTTTTCTAAACAACATTTAGAGACCCAGAACACAGACACAGCACAAAACATTAAAGATATGAGCGGCAGATTGACTTTGAATCTGTGTATTTTACATGTGTCATCTTGAATTTGGGTCAGGGACTCAGGCATTCACAGCTTGAATGGTAATGAGCCCAGGACATATCTCCGGCGGGGCTCCGGCACGCAACGAGGCACACACTCGACCACGTTGTTAGCCGTGACAAATGAGGGACAGATTTATGCCTTTAACATCCAAGCATGTATTGATTTATTTGGCTGAACCTCTAGAGATTACTGCTGCGTTCTAACTCAGCCAGAAAATGCAACATATTGTAGCTCTCGAGACGGGAGCGCATCAGCAGACACGCTGACTAGATGATCGCCTGACATGTTTTTATTGCTGTTTTTTAATGGGGCAATTTCCCATACTATATGCAAGGTGTTGTGCAATTCACACCATCAGCCCATGTATTAGACTGTTTGTTGTGATTTGAAATGGATGCCTACCTTGTTGTTTTCAGAGAGCGAAACCCAGATCTTCATCAGAGCAGGTTGGTAGGTTGCTCTCGTTATGTCTGATCCAATTTGAGCTTGACTCCCATTTGATGTGCATGAGGTGCACACACAACCGACTCTGATATTCTCCCTGAAGAGGAAGATACAGTAACTAGTCAGGATCCCTCAGAGCTTCAGTGGGAAGATAAGTGAGCGCCTGACAGATTGTGTAAACCTAGTAGGGATTATTGCCATTCTTCATTCCTGCAGATTCTTCCCTATCACAGCCACGCTTTAAAACCGTCCCCTTGACTTTGCCCAGGTCTTATCACACGACGAAAAGCAAATGGTTCTGCTTGTTTATGTTACACACACTTACAATCACCAGTGTTGTTGCCAGACATGAAAGAGCATTTGCTCTGTGCGTCTGCTCTGTTTCGGAAGATATCAGGGTTTTTAGTGTCCTCGAAATCAGACCTCTGAAGCAGTCTGGTTGCCTGCAGCATTATATAAAAGGGAAGCATGTTAAAACCAGCCTCGTTGCATCGCTTTGGTTTTTCTATCTGGGGCAGAGAAGGATGTCTCAGATCTTGGTTTTGAGAGAGCTTTTGACAGTTTGGTTGCATGGGAGAAAGTGCGAAGAAGGCAAACGCTGTTGGTTGTCAGTAATTGCACCTGAAATGATGAATGTTCAGGTCGGGGGTGTTTGCGTCCGTATTGTAAATCCCTCTGTCTCAAAATTTGAGTTGTTTAAATTGAACAGCCACAAAAAAAGCAACTATTTGCCTCAAGCCCACATGCATTAAAGGTAAACTGCCTATTTACAAACAGATTTTTTATGACGTGGTTGGTATATGACAATAAAGCAATGGTTAAATAAGCTTTTCTTACCATCGGATGAACTTCATTCCAGAGCAGGTATAAGACACGAGACAAATCACTCACAGCGTTATGAAATAGATTTTAAACACCAGAGATGGAGGTTGTATGTCACATCTCACCCCGTCCCACAAAAAAGCCAATTGTCTGCTTCATCACAGCCCAGCCAGGAAACACATCAACCAGTTGGGTTGTTTCATTGATGGATGTGGAAAGTTTCTGTGTTTTTTTCACACAACTGTAGATTAACTTCAGATCAACATGGAAGAGGATGATATCTTGCTTTTACAAGGGATTACCATAATGCGTGAGGTTATTCAAACATCAGACATAAAACTTAACCTAACCCTAACCCTTAAAATAACTTAATCTCACTCAGATTGGATAGAAAGAGCAAAGAAGTCAGATCCACCCAACTCAGATCTAACTAATAGAGGTGGGAGTCACAGTAACTCACGGTACGATACAACCCGTGATTGTTGCCCACAGTAACGACAGCATCACGATACAGCAATTCTGCAATAATCGATGCAGATACATCACAATATCGTTCTAACTGAAGAATACAAAATACTTGACTAATTTACTAATGTATTTATTCACTGCATTGTGATGTCAGTTTCACAGAATTTGACACAAATTGGGATGAACAATGTGCATAAAGTGCACAGACTCGCACACAGTGACTGCAACATGTTCGCATGTGCCATCATTCCATTGTACCACATATTTTGATAAAAAATATCAATATCTGCGACAAGCATTTCAATAAATGCACCTCAGGCAGGAGCTTTTATTGGTCAGGTGCGGTCTGGTCACTGCGGGTTTTCTATCTTTTTAGCAAAAAAGGAATACCACAGCCCTTTTGTCTGTTTTCTCTTGTCATGTTGCACCAATTTAAAAAAATAAATAAATAAATCTGTCTTTCTGCTGCGGAGACATTAAAAGACATTCTTAAAGCTTTATGTCTAATAAAGTCCAGCTCCTATAAAGTCTAATGCAGTTAATGAAATATGCTTCAAACGAATAAATGTGTCTGTGCACAATTCTATCCATTTGCTAGAGAATTCTTAATTAAAGATCAGGACCCCCTCACTCGCCATGTGTCGTTTGCAGTCCCTGTCAGTGGGGATTTTTTCTGCACAGATGTCTCCATTTCTCTTATTAAGCCACCCAGGCTTCAGTAATGGGTGACTCGGGATGGCAGCGGAATACAAAAGAGTGAGTCACAGTGGAGCTCAGTGTGGGCAGACCGAGGTTAGGAAGAGAAGTCTTATTTGAGAAGTTGATTATGGTGTTATCACCACCCTCAATGAATGATCTCATTCATCCATAGTGAGCCACAGTAATTATAAGGAGACACCTTGTGCCTGCGTGTGCACTCGCCAGAGCAGCGTGGTGAGACAAATCCCCATCATCGTGTTTGGTTCGGTGATAATTTCAGCAGCATGTTGTGGGGTCAGCCCATTAATGCCCCTTCCATTTCATACACATTTCTGCTATTTCAGGGTTGGCTTGTTGTCATGTTAGATCTCCATCATGACACAGTTTTGAGCTTGCTCATACTGGTCGCGCGCTCTTTTCTTGAGCACAGTTCAGAAGTAAAGTGGGACAGATGGGGCTGGCCAGATTTTTTTCTCCCCAGTCCCCTTCTGAGAGGACAGTCTGGCGGACCAAAATTGCTGTCCTTTTCCTGGGTGGGAAGAAGCGAAGCATGAAGGCAGGCAGGGAGGGAGGAAGGGAGGGGAGGGAACTCTTCCCAAGAGCAAGAGAGGTGAACACATTGATGTTCGATGACAGCTCCCAGAGAAGTGAATCACTGTCGCTCTCACATCCCTCCCTCTCCCTCCCTGACATCCACATCATGTCGGTTTGGTTTTACTCCTGAGGACAAACTTGAAAATCATTTGGTCTATTTCATTTTAGCAAAACAGCAAACTAGAGAACAGTGTGGAGTTACCGGTGTGTTTTCCTGACCTCTGTTTCAGCTAGGTGACGGGTCTGTTTGATAAATTGCTGCTTTTTGGCCCATAATTTGCTGCACTCCATTAACTGTGTGTTTTCATCAGATGAATGCTCACACTTGATTAAAGAGCAACTAAATCTTTTATGACGAAGAGAACCGTTGGTACTGGCCTTTGTGGATCATTTGCACCTCTGACTACGTGCAGCATCACAGTTGGCCGTGATCAAATGCAGTGTGTTGTGCTTGGTCGCAGCTGCATCTGTCATCCACACCGAACCTCTGCAGGGGGCCTAAAATTGAGACCGAAACCCAGCTTTGATTAGCCGATAAGCCATACACTCTTTCATATGGCAAGCAGGGGGCACCTCTGCTGGTTTCAAAAAGAATTCTGATTGTATGTAAGCTTATGTAAAAATGACACGACTTCTCACTTGTGTTATAACCTTGTAACGCCTTCAGTCTTTAGTTTCAAGACTTCTTCAATACAGCATGATGTTCAATTTGTAAATTATGGTCCCATTTAGTGTGAAATAGACAACAAAGCAGGTTTGCTTGAGGGCGTTGCTGACTTGTGATTGACAAGTCCCAACCATGGCTTCCACTCGAGTTCTCAGTCAGATCTGATCAAGACATCCTGCCCAGCTCCACTCTCTTGTCCAAATATGATTAACAAGAAACAATAAATGATCTGCCTTACCGAGATAACTTGGCATCTTCCTAATGTTATTCAGATGAACGTGGCTGCTGATCTTAAAAATTCTCTCCCATCTGAACTTGACAGCAGTCCAAACAGAATTCAGAATAGAAGCTTGTTAGGTGGAAATCGCAATGCTCTTTAAGAGTTGTAGAGAAAAGTTGGAAGGTTTTTATCTGTTACACAATGTAATGGCCTTCATTTGGGACTTTTAAGAAGCTCCCCTTTGCCAGTTTTCACTTTTTTTCATCTGTAACAGATTAACTGATAAGTTACATTTGGAAATAATCCAACCCAAGGCTTTACACAAAAGCCTCACACAGTGTTGGACGAAGAAGGCTGCTACTGCTAAATGTCAGCGGTAACAGAATTTTCCGCCTGTGTGTAGTCACAATGCATAAATCTGCAGTAAAGCTGTCTGAATTCACATGTTTTCAGGTAGACAGCAGACAGAGTTGACACATCTTACCTCTGGGACATAATTTACAACCGGATGTCCAGTAAGATCTACAACCAGAGGCTAATCATTTTGGGGGGTTTTTCAGTCTAACCATGTTTGAAATGGATGAATGACCTTGTGTTTTCAAGGAAATTTATACTTATGATGGAATTGAATGATTTTATTTCTAAGGTTACAATAGAATACTAAGACGAAGCTGCATTTTATAGCTACATGCATTACGGGAATGATTACACAACCAATAAACAATATTATTTAATTGAATATATTTTATTCATCATTCATCACCATATCAACATCCTTATGTTTGTTTGTTTGTCCCGTGCTGTCTGGAAGGTGCTGCTTCAATCTATGTGAATGCAGCATTAATTAGCATCAGTGCAATACCCAATTGCCAAATTAAATAACTGCAGTCATATTTCCTTAGCCAGTTTTTTTCAAAACACAGAGAGATAAATAAATGAGCATTTGATGAACAGATGAAAAGTGAGCACAGGTGTACCCAGAGAGAAGCAGTCAGACAGAAGAATTAAACTCTCTCTAAACAAGTAAGTTGCCGCTTCCCTCTGACAGCTTTGAACTCCACAGCCTGATTAGCTGTGCTAAGAACATACCGCAGTATTTGGGTTCATTTTCTGCATTATTCGCCTATAACGCATGTGATTTAAAATTCTGCAATGCCGAGCTGGGCTTCATTATTCATTTTGTTTCGCATCAGAGTGTGTCTGTGTATATAGATTATTCATGTATACAGCCAGCCAGAGAGGGCCTCTAAATATTTCGCAGTGTATTCAGTGACCATATACACACAGTAATGTATCTGTATTCTGATGTACGGCTGTGCAGGATGTAGCAGACATTTAATGTGAACAGCAGAATCAAACAACATCACAGGAGAGGACTCGTGCCATAACGACAAGGAGAGCGGAAGCCCTCATCTCACATGTGAAGGCTGCTGTGGTTTTTTTGCCGGCGTCCGTCAATATTATTGAGAGCCCAGTAATTGGCACATAAAAGCACGTCTCTGATTGCTTTAGTAGGAGAGTGTTCTTCCGTCTTCAAAAGCCCCTCCCATCCCACTGTAGCTCATTTTTCATTGAAGTGCTTACCTTGCAAAAGAGATGTGAGGGGGGAAAAATACTGTCCTGCAGCATGTTCTCAGTCTGTCTTCATTTCTCCCATAGTCTGTTAGAAAGATGAAGGACTTCCTCTGTAGTCTGTCATTCTTTATCCAGAATTGGCCAACAGGGTCCATGAATCTGTGGATCACACCTGTGATGGATGCAAACTACCGCTAACCAATTAATGTCCCAAGAAACATTTAAGACAAATGCATCAATTTGGTCCTTTATCTGACAGCATCTTTTTAATTTCAAAGATGGAAACATGCAGAGATGCAATGTGGATGAGTCACAAGAGGGCCCCAGCTGTGATTATACTGACACATCTTCCTCAAAAGCAATCACATTTCATGCTGCCCTAAATGAGAATGGCTTTATTAGCCTGGTTTAGCTGCAGATCCAGTATCCTTGGAACGCGCTGTGGCGGAAGAATCCGGCTGTTCTTCATATTAACTGTGGTGGGCGGTCAGCTTTATCGCCCATAGCGTTCCTTTGTGATGATCAGCATTTTCTATTTTCACTGGTGAGACGAGAATAACTTCATTCAAAGACACGTTTATTTGCAGAGGATGTGCTCTGGTAAGGACGAGAAAACAAAACATCAATATGCTTTGAAGCAGTTTCACTCTGCATCAGTGCTGGTTACAGGAAGACGGAGGGAGTGCAGCGGCAGGAATCCAGATCTTCATTATATGGGAGTCCATCTCAGATGCAGGCTGTTGGGTCTGCAGAGATTCACAGCGCTTGTTGTGTTAGTGAGGATGGTTAATGTGGAGGCATTGCATGAGAGTATGAGTGCAGAGCTGTCAACATTTTTGTGTGTCTGCATAATGCATCCACTTGACTTCCAGTGTACTAAGAAGGCAGGCAAGGTCAGGAAAGTGTAGCCCATGTATATTCATACACACAGCTTTGGATTCATGTACATTTAAATGCTGCATTTGCTGTTTTGCACCTCTAAACACGGAGAGAAGCTCGTGGTTAATGGCTTTGCTTTGGTACTCTCAGTTACTGACAGATCTCCCCTACTAGCCAAGCAAACTGCATCAAACCAATTATTGTTGTCAGTGTGATAATACACCAATCAGCCATAACAATAAAACCACTGACAGGTGAAGTGAATAATAGTGATCATCTCATTTCAATAAAATGTTCCTCCAGAGGAGGATCCGCCCAAACACCATTGTAGATCCCAGCACTCCCTGATGGCAGTGCTCCCTGCCACCATGGAAACTGCTCAGGAATGGCCCAAAGAAAGTGACAGAAGGTGTCAACCTGGCCTCCAAACTCCCGGGATCCCAATCTGATCGAGCATCCATAAGACCACCCTGGGTCAGACTCTGGCATTCTCCTGTGGTTTCTTACCCAGGGCATTGGCGACAGATTCTTTGAGTTCTGCAGACTGCAAGGTAGGGCCACCCTGAGTCGGACTTGCTTAACAGGAGTGGGAGCTGGGAAATTTGGAGGCAGGTCAACGCCTTCAGCTCTTTGTCACATAACGTGGGAAATTTCTGAGCAGTTTTTATGGTGTGGCAGGGTGCATTGTCCTGCTGGGGCACCACCACCGTCATCAGAGAGCACCATTGCCGTGGGGGGTGTACAGCATATTGCAATGGTGTTTGAGTGGGTGGTTTGTGTCAAGTGGAATCCACATGAATGCCAGGACCAACGTTTCCTAGCAGAGCATTGCATTGTAAGGAGGTGATCAATGTTGTTCAACTCATCTGTCAGTGGTTTCAATGATGTGTCTGATCGGTGTATATCTGAGTATGGTTTGTTCTTTTTAGTAAAGCACATTATACAAAATTGTCCTTGAGTAAGGATGGGAGGAAAAGTAGGCTGCCTTTTTTCACAGTGCAGTGCAGTTTGCCTTTGTCTCAGCCGCACCGGTAAAGTGGCCAGTTCTTCATAGGCTAAGGGGAGATAACAAGCAGTCACAGCTAAGAGAGATAACAAGCAGTACGCTTAAAGTGGGTGATCTGAGTCCTAAAGAATGGGTTCAAGTGGTCTATCCACATTCTAATCAGAAGTGTAACACCACGATGCTGCATTTGATACTGCATTTTTCAACAACACTGCCTCACGCCACCAGCTTTAAAGCAGATGCATCCTTTGCTCTTTTCTTTCTTAGCAGTTGTTACTAATTCATCTCCTGTCGTCTTCCAGTTAGCTTAAGTTGGCATCTGGCTAATCTTTTGGGGACAGCGCCAAGTGCTGTGTGATTAAAGCTGACAATAGACTATGGGGGCTCTACAAGCGAATTAGTGTCACTTTGTTTAGAAAAATCAGGTCATTTATGGTGAGCTATCAACAGACAAAGTGATGTGAGGTTAAGTAAGACGAGGTGAAGAAAGTAGATAGAGATTTGAATGCAAATGGACACTTGAAGATCTGAGTAATCTCAGCAAGGCATTTATTGTCTAATCAGAGATCAATGCTGAACTCTGTTACCTCTATTGATCAGAAAGCCCTCATCCTATTCTGTCCCCTTGTCTGGTTGATTACCAAGGAGGTCTCCCTGTTTCCTGCAGACTACTTGCTACACAATAGAGGTCCTGGGTTGTGGCATCAATCACATCCCCCTGAGCCAGCTTTTTCCATGTCATAAACGCAAGCTCATTATACTGCAGATACCCAATCACACAGGGGTTGTGCAGTGCACACAGGGGGTAAGTCAAGCAGCTCAGAAGGAACAAATGGCCCCCATCAGCAGCTGTACTAATAATACCCTCCGCTCCTCACGTTCTCTGATATAATCTCAGAAATGGAAAGAAACCGAAGTCTGAACTGATATGTGCTTTCAGGCATTTTTTTTCATACATGTACTGTACATATAATGGGAAAATAAACATTTCAACATGTACACACGAGGCGCGAATATTGCCACAGAAGCAGCTAGTATAATCAGCAGGCCTCAGTCCGAAATGCCCTCTGGATACAGCGATAAGTCCTGATGGCACGGATCAGCTTTAGCTCTATCTTCTGCCTCATTTGTTCCTGTCTAAACTAGATAGGCCTGCTATCTGCTGGCAGCTGTCCTGCGGTGACACAGTGACAAAACGACGGGGCTTCTCAGATGCATCACCTTTGTGGTGTGCCTGCAGTGCAGCAGACTTGTCACTCCACCATTATCCAGCCCAAACTCCCAGGTTCGAGGACAAAGCAGACGGATGACGGGCATGCCAGAAGCGTGTCAAGACTGCAGGGGGCCGGGGAGCAAATTACCTGAGCCAGCGGCTCTGCTGTTGTTACCGTAGTTGGACAGGTGGACAGGCAGATAGCGTTCCTCTTGAAAATGTCCCTGTCACTTTGAGACATGCGTGAGATAGAGCAGAATGCTCACCGCTGGTGCCTTTCATGCAAGGAGTGCTCTCTAAACGCTCATTGTATCTGGATCCATCTGAGGGTTAGCCTACTTGAGAGACGCCCTGCACAGCACTTGTTTAAAAGTGTGCTTAATCTAGAGACATTCCTCGGTAAACAAGCCCACTCCGAGGAGGGTTATTTGCATGCTAAAGCAGAAGAAAGGGAGGAGCGAGGAGGGTGGAGCGAGACACCTGTTGCAACAGTGGCTGGCGATATGTCTATGATGTGCTTTGATTTATGAGGGTGAGCAGTCTGGCTCAATCTCTCCACGCTCCTCCTGAGGTTTGAGTGTTTTTCATCGACTTTCAAAGGACTTTTTTTACTTGGTTGTTGTGAGTGTAACGAAGTCCGGATGAAGTCTTTGCAATTAAAGAGTAAAATTAAGACAAAGTGTGCACCTTTACTGTGTCTGAACTTTCCAGTGACTTCACACCCCTTTAATACAATTTCACTCCGCCACTCCCATCCTCATTTTTCAAACAATTAGGCAAAAGTTTAGCATTTTGCATTTTGCCCGAACTCTCATTCTTATCCAGCAAAAATGAACTCTACAGGCTAAAACTCAGTCTTCTCAAATGTCACGTCGTCATGAGAACATCTGTTCTCAACACCACCTTTACACTTTTCTTGTAAAGGTTAACCTTTGCTGCAGAAATTAAAGCTCTTAAAAGCTTTGTATCCGTGGCTCAGAGTAGATGCTTTCTTAATCTGCAGGTTGTCGGTTGAGTATTAATAGCTTGAGAGAGCAAACTGATCGTTTCTGTGCTGCCTTGCGAGCAGCGGCCCGGGTTCTCAGCTCCAGTGAACGCGCGCTGTTGCAGGACCACACTCAGCAATGGTGGCAAATCTTCTGATATTATCCACAGCTCTGCACACTCTTCTCACCGCAGGCTGCCATTATGCTGGAAATGAAGAGTGAGAGAGGTCATCACAGTCAAATAAACAATTTTAAGGTGGAGAATTTCATTATGTGTAGACTGAGGAGACCGGTTTGCTGAAAGATTTGTTTCCTCAATTAACGGCCGCCCGCAGCTGCAGATGGGATCTTTCTGTTTCCCGGCCGCAGTGATTAGCAACTAGGAGAACATTCTTCACTAATAGTGTGGACCTCTGCATTGTTTTCTTGGACTATATTTTCTCTTCTCAGTAGGTCTGCTGCACCCAAATTGAGGATTAAGCAAAACAACATGTTTGTCAGTGCTGTGGCTTGTGCTGGGTTTGTCTCACTTCCTCTTCTCGTTAGCTCCGCAGTCCCTGGATCAACTCTTCCCCGCCTCGGTGCATGTTTGTTTGCAGCATGATTGCTTAGTTGTACGCCTTTTAACAATGTTCTGTGGGTGGGGGATCAGACTGGACTGTGGAAGTTTTCATATCTGCTTGACTCCCAAAAGGTGTGAACATTTCATGGCCAAGCTACACTCTAATGATGAGACAAACACACTCATGTACTGTATATGCATGATGGCACTCCACACACTCGAGTGTTGAAGTGCCTACAGCCTCAGAGAGCGCAAAAATCTCTTGTACTGTAGAAATTCAATATTCAAATAGCCTCAGTGTCTTTAAGAGACATGTTTGAACTAAGAACATCCATCTAAATGCAAATTTTAACCATGCATTTCATGTCAACGGTATATTTTCTTAGCTCCCACATAAATCATCTCATGAATCACTAAATAAGAATGGCATGAATAATCAAGAAAAAACACAGAGTAGCGATTACTGCATTCAAACATGATAGGGCGACACATTTAAATCAGCAGGTGGACTAATTGCGAAAATCCTGTCTCTTTTTTGAACAGCAACGTCTGCCTGTTAGTCGATGCGGCACCCATGATTTTTCTTCTCAAGCGACAATCAGGTCAAAATTGAGGTGCCATTTATGAGCGAATACCTGGAAACTAATGACATTCCCATCAGCCTCAGCTGTAGCATGTCGCACACTATACTAAGACGGTGGACAGTGAACATTATACCTGCTACCCATCACATGCAACGCTGTCCAGCATTGCTGTAGACTCTTAGTCTTAAAAAAAAAAGGAAATTAAAATTGTGACGAATGTGACCATTGAATAATCAAACAATAATAATAAAGTAATGATTAAACAATTTCTCAAGCACAGAATACAAACATTCTCTGGTTCCAGCTTTTTTGCTTTAAATATGTAAACAACACTAGAATGCTAGTCAGTCGAGTGCATAACTCTGCCAAAGCCCAACAGCCCCCTTTTGGACTCTCTCATAGATACCAGCCGCTTGAATACGCCAGATTTTTTAAATCAGCATCCATGTACAGTTCCCTGAAAGTCTTTCAGGAAACAGTACATGGATGCTGATTTGATCAACAAACATGAACCAATACCAATCCTCCACTGAAGTTTCAAAGACATCCGTTCAGCAGTTTTTGTGTAATCCTGCAGACCAACCAACAAACGGACATTGACAAAACATAACCTCCTTGGCAGAGGTAATTAAGCAGTAAATCTGTAACGCAGTCCATTATTATAAAGCACCATTATGCAGCACATCAAATCCAAACTCTGCATTGTAGATTTATGTACACGCAGTGCATTGTGTCACCCTTCTGCTTTTGATTGGAGACGAAGCCAAAAGTGTCAGATGTTGTTTACCCGGGCCACATGAAGCCTGGGTTGACTCTGTGTCTGAATAGAATATGAGATGTAGCCAGAACTGATCGCGTCTGTAGCTGAGAAGCCTGCACGGGATGACGAGCTGTCCCTGTGTGGAGAGAGCGGAGGGAGGGGCAGACGGGAGAGGAGACAGGTGTTTACAATATAAATGCGGAGGAGGAAGCGAAAGATCTACGTGAGCAGCCGTCGGGAAATGGTGTTTACAGCGGCCTCTTTCTCGGTCAGATGCCTCACCAGCCATCCGTCTGCTTTGTATATCTCTGTATTCCTCTCTGATGTGCACGGCATTACTGGTTAAACACCGTTGACCTCGCCGTGATGGAGTACAGAGAACCTGGAGTGTATTAGCATCTGCTTGAAAATCGACAAACATCGGTGTTATATTTGCTACAATTATCATTATCGTTACCTCATTGTGACTCTTTCTGCCCCAGATTGGAATGGAGTGATTGCACATAATGGAGAAAAACAAATTAATTTGGAAAACCGTCGTCCAGAGGCCAAATGTTGCTCAAGAAACACGTGTTCCTCTTTCATGTTGATTTTTACCTCTTATTCAACAGACACACCCTCATGTGTTTTCCCATGAGACCAGTCCTCCGCTGGGTGACACGGATAGAAAATATTCAACCTGAATCAGTTAGAAACTCTTTAAGTCTCTTTAACTCATCTATTTGTACTTTGCATATCTGGTTTTCTCATCTGGCGGCGTATTTTCTTAACATTCAGTGAGTGTTTAGTTCTCTGACCAGATTGTCACACGGCTCTGTCGACGACTTCTGTTTGATAATCAACCTCTATGCTCTGTCCGTGTCTAGGATTTCATGTGCCCCTGACATTTGCTAACAGAGACACAGAGTCTGGGTCACGTCACCAACCCAAACTCTTTCTCTCTGACTCAGTCGTCCTGAGGTTTTAGTTAACACAAACACACACACACACACACACACGCACACCTCACAGCATATGCTGTTATCATACTGCATAGCCCTCCGAGTCAATCAGTGACTCAGACAAAGTAACAAACAGAGTCATACAGTGACAGAAGGTGATCTCCATTCCCTTCGTGAGCAAAATGACAAAACGCATCCTCCTTTTTTAACCAGCCAGCCCCTCTCCCCATTCTCTGGTAGCAGAAAGAGAGAGAGATAGAATGCGGGAGTTGTTTAGTTGGAGATGTTAGCCTATACTGCATGACTAACTGTTTTTTTGATATTTTGATGCTTTTCGTTAGCGGTCAACTTGTTTTCTTATTCATTTTTGTTTGTTTTTAATTAAAAAGACCTGTTTTTTTTTTTGGCCCTTTTAATGGCTTTATTAGGTAAGACAGCCTAGAGAAATGACAAGATACAGGATGAGAGAGAAAGAGGCACAACATGCAGTAAAGGGCCACAGGTCGAGGACACAGCCTCTGTCCATGGGGTGCATCCTCTACAAATTGAGTTGGTCGGCCCCACCGGCGACTAGCTTATTTCCGATGCCATTTTCAACTCTAATGTTTCGAGATACATAGCTAAACACGGTGGTCGTTTCTACTGTGCTCATTTTGTATACTGTGGTGCCTTCCTAGTATCTTTGATGGACACGATCTACCCAACAGCAATGTTCCACTGCAGTCAGACTAATTGCTTTTCTGTAATATGTGGCCCGAGAGGTGAATGAGGTCTCCAACCTAACATTGGTGTTGTTATTACAAGTGATGAAAACATACATTAAAGATGAATGAGCTGCGTGCACATCTTGAAATAACATCATGGGGAAAAAAAGCAGGCCAGTGTGTGACGCAGGGTTTTTTTCATACTGGGAAGTTAGCATAGACACACACTACGATCAGTTCTATTGATAAAACCATGGCGCTGTCCGTGGTGCTGAAGCAGCAGACTGATTTGTAATTGCACCTTTTCTTCCCTGTCCAGCCTCTTCTCAGTCAGTTTCATCTTAGATCTATAATGTTCTCTAAAATAAACTATTAATACTGAATATTATACTCTACTGTAGGCTATATACTCTATACTGCAAAATCAAATGGTTGGTGGCGTGGGTGCAGAAGGGTGCTTGATTTAAAAATGAATAAATCGCTGACTGACTGGAAGAATGTATTTAAAAGACAGTGTCTGCAAACTGAACAACCATCCGGAGAAATTAGCATTCTCAACATTTACTGAATCTGAATTTGACATCTTAAATTCAACCTTAAATATATAGCTTAAACGTAATACAATATCACATGAGGACGGGCGTTGAGAAAGATGATGATATGTAATTGAGACTCAGAAATATTTAAAGCAATCCAAATGATTTGGCAGGGTATTTTTCCTCAGGAGTTTGTGGGCTGTCTCGAATAGAAAATGTGCTCTGACAGAGGGATAATTGAATTGACCACGTTCGCCGCCCACCGCTCTCCGCCTTTGCTTCACACCTCCTCTGTGTCGGCGCAGCAGATAGTGATTTCTTTGAGCTTCAGAGGGAAAATAGTAAGATGGGAGTGTATTGATCATTCTTCTCGCGAGTGGAGCTTCACAGATCACTGAGTTTTCTCGGCAGCCAACATTTTTGCACTAGAAGGGATGCTCTTCACATCCAGCCTTCTGGTTATCTCTCGCTGAGAGCAGAGGCTCCTTAGAGGCTTTACCTTATCATTGTCCAGAATATAAATCACCTTTTTTTTATACCGCGTCTTCTTGTGAATAAGCAAAACAGGGAGATATCAGCTACCGAGCGCCTGCTTGGTTTGTTCTTGCAGCCTCATCACTCCAGCTGGAACAAGGGTGATGAAATATGATGACGAACACAAAAGTTTGGAAATAAAAATGGACCACTTGAGGCAGGGATCAGTTTCTCATAGTGGTAGTTATCCTGCGGTGAAATATAACTTGGCAGGGGCAGGGGCGTTATCATTAATAATTGATACCCACGCAGACAGATAGCAGAGGTGCAGGTGAGATCTCCAAGAGGAGTTTTAGTAATTTGATATTTTTCACACTCTTTCTTTCAGTTACCACGTTCATGGCATGGCTTCTGTTTTTTTTACAGGAGCCATGAAGGTTATAAATAATGACCTGCTCATTTCGAGACAAGGCCGGCTCAACAACAAGGACATGTTTATATGTAGCAATCAGAGAGCCGGGTTAAATGCTCGCAGGGCCTCGCTGTAACACATCATTTGAATCAAAGAGCCAGAGATCTGCAGCCTACACTCCCGCCCACAGTTTGTTTACAAGCCCCGGCCATTAGCTGACACTTGCGGCATGACTTCATGCATCTGAGAAATGTAAATGTGTGTCCTGTCATGTTTACAGAGGCCATCTTTTATCCCCACGTTGGTAACGCAGGATAATCAGAGCTTTGTTTATTTTGACTTTGTTTTATTTTATATAACCTCAGTCATGCTGTATGTTAGCATTTGCGCACAGATGAAAGGGCGTAAACTTTGAGTAGGACGAAATGTCGGAACATAATTCTTCCCTTCCCTCCCCATCCCTTTTTCAGCACTTTCTCGAATTAGCAACATACAATGGGTTCTAGCCTTAATATTTCAGAAGTGAGCAGCTTGGCAAGGCGCCATCTCCCTCAGGGCGGGATGTGGAAACCGAACGCAGCGATGTGTCAAAGCGAGTTCCACTAACAGGGGGATCTATTTGTGTGTGTCTGTGTGTGTGTGTGTGCATGCATGCATGCATCTGTGTATGTTTTTGGTGTGTTAGGTGTGACCATCCCTGACAAGCAATCATGCAGAACAGCTACACTATTTCCAGCTGTGATACGCCAGCTTTAGCACTACAGTACACGACTGCCTATGGTGTGTTTCCATCTAATTATGACCCAATTATCTGCGCTGTACAGCTGTGATCAGGTCGGCACAGAGAAGAATAGAGTCTTGACATGTTGACACAGATTTTTTCTCTATATTCACAGCATCATCTGGAGTGTGTGTCTGTGAAATGCCTACCTGCCAGTATTGGCACAGTGGGAGAGGCGAGCAGAGCAGGATTGCTTGGTCCAGTGTACAGATTAGGAAGTAGTATGTGTTTGTGGGTTTTAATTTTTAATCAGGGCTAACAAACGCACAACAGGGCTGTTCTGGCCACCTGTTGGTACGTCAGCTACAATTTGCATTTTCATCCTTCGTGGCCGGTCCCAACAATTTAATTCACATTGTTGCGTCCCACAGGAACCTATTTGGTACTGATTACAGTGGATCTCATTAAAACAACAGCCAAACCACCACAGTAATGATGAGGAGAACTCACACACATACCCCGCATCTCCACATCTTACCAATTATTTGTATGTTAACATTTTCTTCCCTTCCTTTGCCCTTCTTCTGTTTTTTCTGTAATTCTTTCACTGCATCATCTCCAGCCTGCACACTCACAGATCAGCTGTGTAACACTGAGTCTTCTCCCCAGGATCTAAATCACAACACCTCTCAGCCCTGCGTGACGAAGAGATACGAGAAGTGCAGGAACATTGCTCGGCTGTGCACCAGCAAACAACCCAAAGATGCCAATTTAGATGCAATTTTGTCTTGTTTTGAAGTCCAGATTGCCTAATAGCAGCAGAGACAGGAGACGTAGCAGAGAGCGGTTATTGCCTTCAGTGCCTTATCATTCACCAGCACCTCACAGCTGAACGCTAGGGATTCAGGGATTGGAGGGGCCGTTTGGTAACAGCAGGTGATTCTTCATCGGGCCACAGTGTCTGCTCAGCGCTGGCGCGCAGACAGACAGACTGTGAATCCAAACTTGCAGTTACCCTGCGGAATCCTAATGTGCGTGAGTCTGCAGCACAGAGGCAGAAACGAAGCGAGTGCGGCACGTGGCCTCAGTCGGTCCTCCTAAAATCAGGATAAGGTGCCCTGCATGTTTAATTCATAATCATGAAGTTCTCTGTCCATAAAGGCGCCAAAAAATACTCACCAAAATCGTTTCAAATATACTGTTAATTAACTGTGAGCTGGAGTGTGTGCCCGACCCCAGAGGCTTGATTGGTTCTGGCGTGCAGTCGTGCAGTCGTGCTTTTTTGTTCATTTTCCTCAGCAGTTCTTCTGTCCCTGGTGTGCCGTACTGAGGTTTGAAAGCACTAATAGGCAGGCTCAATCAAGAGGAAAATTAAGTGTGCACAACAATGCCAAATGGAGTGTTTCACTCCTGTAATGACTGTATAAGTCAAGGGGAAATGACAGGGCGTGCAATGCATTCCGGTATTCTTGTCACCCTAATTTTTATTTTCTCTTATTGCATTTTCTGAAAAAAAAATAAAATAAAATATGTCAAGGCTGAGAGTTCTTGTTCAGGCATTTGTACATCTGCGGAAGGAATTTGGTATTTGGTCACCGGGTGCATTTGTCAGCATTCTTGTCATCACATATTAAAACCAAAATGCGCACCAGCAAGTGAAAATGGATTTCATTTCCCCCCAAAAAAGTTTGGAAGAATTCAGTAATTTGCAACCAAACTGTGTTTTCTGACAACTATTTTACAAAGTGTTCCCGAGCACATGTGGTGTTGAACCTCGCCTGCTCCCTGCTCGATGCCCCCTTTTATATCCAATCATGATACCAGGCAAAACAAAAAAAATACCACATAGCACACTTTTGTCTCCACCATTTCTTGTTTGTTTGTTGCCGATTCAGATTTTGCCGTGAGACGAGCACAGTGGCCTCACTTCTCTGAAGACGTATTGACAGTCATTCATTATTCATTGCCCAAATTGCTGGCTCAACGGTCTGTTGGGAAGATGAATGGACAGAAAAGGGAGCGCACAGCCAGGTGTAGTGTAGGATTAGAACAGAGGAAAGTGACGTCGCCATCTGAGGAGTTTTCTTGACAGAAGTCAGGGGCTTAATTTATCCCGTGTGGTGTCTCTAAACTAAGAGTCTTTATTTTTATCCCTCCCTTCATCCTGCCTCACTGAATCATAATTGCTCCTTTTTCCTCCAAGCAGCCGGTGTGTGAGCTGCGACCCAAGCCCCCGGCCCGAGGCAGGAGATGCCATCTCAAATTGGATTTGGAAAAACCTGAAGAGAATGTATTGTTCAGGTGGCGACGAATACAGAGGGAGCTTTCCGAGTATACTGCAGGGGCTTTTTAGCCGAGTTCGTTTAAGGATAGAGATACGTTAAAAGCTCTCTCCCCCCCCCCTCTCTCTACATACCCCTCCTCACTCGCTCTTCTTCTTCTTCCACCAGGAGACTGACTCCGCACATTTTCAATTAGCCAGGGCAAAGTTGTCCTCATTAATTACACTACATTAAGATGATGCAGGAGGATTTTAACAGGGGAATTATGCACGAGAATTATGCAAGGGTCCCCGGAGTGGACCTTTTTTCCTGTTGCTCGGCTGAACGTCCCTCATGTTGCACTTAGCAGGAGCTACCACTAAATATGAGAAGTGTTAGCATGCCAGAGCTGGGTTTTACAGCTGTCTGATTCCTGATGCCAATCCATAATAGATCACTTAAGACCCAGTTGCTCCCTGCTCAGTCCGGTTCATCCGCAGCCATCTTTGAATTTGGGTTTGTTGGAATTTTTTTAAAGATTTTCTTTCTGCACATCTACATACATTTGAATATGGTGTTGTTTTCTGTGAACGCCTGACGGAGGATCTCGAAGCGGTTCGAACACGGCACCTTGTGATAATTTTTTTAATTGCAGGTTCAAGGTGAGCCGCGCGCACTGCAGCTTTTTTTTTTCACACTCCTGACCTGAATGCAGAGCAGCATGCGTTTTTTTCTTTTATCCCCCCTTCCCTTCTCGTTATTCATGACTCCCCACTGTGAGGAAGCTCCTTCGCCTCCCCCCACTCTTAAAGTGAAAGGGGGGAAGAGGAACTCGAGCAACTTCCGCGTTGCTCTCTGCCTTGCTTACTTATGGGTTTTAATTAAAATTATAGCACGGATCAACAGCCGAGTACACTTTAATGAAGACGAAGACAGGACGGGGAAGTAAACAGGCCAGACAGCTCCTATCAGACGAATAACGACTCTCATAAAACAACTTCCATGACTCTGACGTTATGAGCATCTCTCCCCTCTGTATTTTCTCTCTCTCTCTCTCCTTTTACTGTTTTTCATCCCCCCCCCCCCCCCCAAAAAAAAAAATAATAATAATAAATAAATAATAATAATAATTTCCCAGTGGCTGCCCTCCATTTACTTACCTCTGGATAAAAAATAACTGTAAGTAAATTACAGCTTAAAGTGAGTGAAAGCCCAAACAAAATAATGTAAAATATGTACAGCCTGTTTATAGCCGTCTGCGTAACGCCAGCTTTGTACTTATAATTATTTTATGACTGGGAATCAGATTCTGATGTAGACTCGGGAGTTAAATCCCCAGCTCCAGCTCTTTGCATATATATTAAATATGCTCTTGTTTGCAAATGTGCTGCATGCGCGTGACGGGCGTTAACTACGCGAGCCATAGTGGCTGTGCATTAAATCGCTGCTACTACCGAGAATTTGGGAGGTGATCAGATGCTGTAATGTAGAAGCTGCTGTAATGAAGTAGCACGGGATAGGGTAGCCATAGATTTGCAGCGTCATGGAAGAAGAGAGGGAGGGAGGGAGGCTTAGAGAAGTCGAGGAAGAGCGAGGCATTAATGTCAGCTCGCAAATATAGCTCAGGGGTGTAGCAGCCTGGGCCACATGGGAGGGATATGGCAGTGTCAGGCCTCGGCGTGCCAAGCCTGATGTATGAAGTGGAGCAACTCGTCAATCACGAGGGCTCCCTTTTTTCTCCTAATAGGCCCGGCCTCACATTGGGGGGGACCTGCACTCCTTCGCCACAGCCACCACGAGGCAAGGAGCCAGTTAGCCCGCGGCGCACAGGGGCTGCCTCTCCGACTCCAGGAGCGGGAATCCCACCTCAGAAAAACAACTGACCCTGACACGGGATCAGTTTTTTGACTGTGAACTACATTTCCTTAAGGTCATGTGCATATTTTAGCACACTAATCCTCTTTCTGACCCTGCTCTGGTTGCGTGACAATTAACAACAGACTTCAGCTCCTCTCGCAGCATTTGACACTATAGCAAAAGGCCGGGGCAATTAACCCGTTTCAAAAGGGTAATGAGAGTCTGCTCCTGAACTCAGATCAGCTGTCACATTGTTAGCGGCGTCCCAATGAAATGAGACAAGACTCTGCTTCAGACAATGGCATTAACTCTGCTGTTAAAGCAAATATCTCGCTCCAGGTCCAGCGCTACAGAATGAATCCTCTGCATTTCTGTCGCATAGCTGGAGTCACACACACACACACACAGATGACAGAGGCTGCCATGCAGGTCATTCTCATGCTAGGGGGCATTTTGTATACTTGTTTGGAAAATTCTTACTTAAGTTTTTGTTTTGCACATGGTAAAGGAGCTCGAGACTAATGGTATCCCATGGTCCCACGGCTGATAGAAAATGTGTTTGGGATGAACAAAGCTCTTCCCGGGTATGTCAACTGAGTCAAAAAGTCAACTTCAATCTCAAGTGTTGTTGTCGTTTTTAGCTTATGTCCTGTCTTTCTTGTACGGACTTGAATTTCTACGGCACTTTTCCAGTCTACTGACCGCTCAAAGCACTTTACAGCACTTGTCATACTCACCTATTCACACACACAGATGAAAGAGGCTGCCATGCAAGGCGCCAACTGCTCATCAGCAAGCGATTTGGGGTTCAGTATCTTGCTCAAGGACACTTATATATGCAGCTAGGGGGAGCTGGGATTTGAACCAGCGACCTTCCGATTACTAGACGACCCGTTCTACCTCCTGAGCTACAGCCGCCCAACTCAGCAACCCCCCCCCTCCTCTTTATTGCCTCTTCATGGAGTGGCAAGGGATGCCGGAAAAACTATTCATCATTTACTACGAGACTACTGTTGGAATACAGCGCTATTTAACACTTATTTCAATAATAAATATAACACAACAGCTCCAGCAGAGCTGTATTCATTTTGGTTAAATGTGGATGTAACAGTTGCTGGATAGCAGTGAAAAAAGCTGCACGGTCAGCTGCTAAATATTAGCGCACAAAGGACATTTCAACTTCTAAGCAGTTTCAAAGGTTCAGAAGCTTAATATTGTTCCATTTTTTTAGTAAGTACTTATATGAAATTACCAATTATTGACTGGCAGTGTCAAATAAGATCCTCCCACTCCGGCGCACTCCTCGTACCTGGACGGCGAGCTGTGATGCACACTAAATTATCTTCTCTGAGCAGGAATTTCTGTCGACTCCATGAGTGCCGACTTCCTGCCTGGTTTGCCCAAGAAGCCGCATTAAGCCCCATCATCCACACACACACACACACACAAAAACGCTACAATAGTGCTCAGGTTCCACAGTAATTGCACATGTTAAGTACTTCTCACTGTGTAATCTCTGTCCTCTGCCCTCAGCACCTGCACCAAACAAATCCAATTTTGAAGCCTCTTTCTTATGATGGAGATTTGGGAGTTTTTATCGCTTTTCTTCCCCCCCACAGATTTTACCACTTTCATTGGGGAATGAGTTTGCCTTACATTTATCTATAGTCTCCAGGCATGGAAGATGGACTGCAGTTAAAAAAGATTACATGAAAGCAATGAGAACAACCATTTCTTTAGCCTCTCTTCATTCTCCCCACTCTGTGTCACTGTCTTTGCACAAACAGGCTACAGGGTTAACACTCTTTTGCCCAGCCAGTGCAGCGATAGCGCCTCAGGAAAATCTTTGTTTTAATGGTGGTGGAGAGAGCATGTGTCAGGGGGTTAAATTCTGCAAGCACTGACAAAACATCACAGCATTCAATCACTCAGCAGCGCAGCAGGAATAAGAGCCGAGAGTGTGTGTTCTGCAAGCAGATCTGCTCCTCATTTCCTTCAAAGATGTGTTGCTTTGTGGTGCTGTGAGCAACATTTTTATTGTGTTTCGTTTTGTAGAAAACAACAAAATTATTACTGCCATAATTAAGATTAATGTCTCAGTGTTTACTTTGAAGGAATTAAATGAAAACTTGCGCGAAAGACTGCACTGCCGTCGCTAAAGTGTGACGTGCGCACTTTGAATTATTCAGCAGCATCTGTCGGGCTGCAGATGTTTTGACGATGTAATGTTCCTTTTAAAGATGTTATTACTTGTATTATCGGCTGTTTAGGTAGCTGGTCGTGTTTTAACAGGTACACAACAAGTAATTCTTTAAAACACCTGTGTTTTTGTGATAGAAACGCAGAGATCGGTAAAGACGATTGAGTTTTTTCTGGCAGCGAAATACCTTAGACGGCAGTATTTGCTCTGCACTTTTCCCGTCCGTTCTCGGTGAATACACAAACGGCCCAGTCACGTATTGATCGGATTTAATGAGATTTCTCTCTGACATCATTCTAAACACACAGATGGAAATGCGTGACTGATCGCCATCTGATATTCGTACAGTTCTATCTCAACACGCCTCCCTCTCTGGCAGCCTCGTTCACTGTCTCCATTTCTTTCCTTCCTCTCCTTCTCAGTCAGCTGGACCCTGATGAAGAAAGCCTTTCTGCCCGTGTTGCGTTCATGCTAGATTACATAGGATTGGCCCTTTGAAAGGCCCAGCTCCATCATCACTGCGGCTCTCTCGTGAAATGACACAGGGGAGGCAGCTTAACCTTTCAAGGAGGATCATAATGGAGAGCACTGCAAAATGAAGTGATTATTGCCTTTGGAGGAGTGATTCGTTGACTTGGGAGAGAGGAAGAGCGAGGGTGAGACCGCTGTGGAAAATAGTGTGGAACCACTCAACTTAATGAAGCATTATTTCTTCATAAGTTTGCAAAGAGGTCAAATCAGTCATTTTCTCTGCAGCCTTTTCTGGTGTTTTATGTTTCCTACCGATGACGGGAGCAAAGTGCAGCAGAAAATCGGCTTTTCTCCCATCATTTTGTAGAATTAGCATTCTCATTGTGGATCACTCTGAAAAAGGCACATTAGCTTGTGGGGTCCACGCAGAGCTTTTTGCTCTTAAACTCTGAAAGATTAAACAAGTCCGTGTGCGTCCATGGAGAGAGCAGAGCAGGTGTTTGGTGTTCGGCTGGAAAAGATAAAATGGAAGGCCTTTCATCACACCAGGCTGCCAGCCAATGTCTTTATCTGTGACATTTTTGAATTTTGCAAAAAAAAACACGAACAAAGACATGGAAAAAAAAAAGGTCATTTCCTTTATCCTATTACGATCATGGGAAAGTTGTGCTCTGATGTAACTTCTACTGAGAAATCAGGAGACTTTCTGATCATGAGGAGGAAACAGACGAGGCATGATTACATAAATGTGCTCTCCGTCCTTTGAGCACACTGCAGAGGGAGTTTTTACTTTTCAAAAACAAACCACCCTCCCCCGAAACTTCTCGCCTTTTCTCATTCTTATTCATTCCGACGTGTGAAACCTTCACAACATGAAAGGCATCCCTCTGCTCTCCGGCTCGACTGACATATAAAAGTATATATTCGGGGAAGGTTCTTTCAACCGCCTGGTCATGTACAGTAATGCCCTCATTTGCCCTCCGGTTCAGCAGTCACAGTTAAGGACTTATCCGGGGAGCGTGTGGACACGAAGCCTGAATACTGACCGGGCTGCTCCAAAACCTCAGATAAAAGGAAAGGAAAAGGAAAAAGGCCTGGCCTTTTTTTTTTTTTTTATTGATCTTTTTTAACCTCTTTCTCCATGTAGCCTGCCTACTTCTACTCAATCCAGATCACGAAAATAATCATCTAAGGCAAACCTTTCACTTTGGCGCCGGCAATCAGTGTCACTGAACTGTAAGAAGTCCATTCAGTCAGTCAATCTTAACTCCCGAGTCACATTTAATCTTTTGGCTTGCTGCCTCAGAGGTCTTCATTTCCTCAATCCTACCTATTTGTGCTCAGCTAACAGGGATTACCACTGAAAGTCTGTTTACTCAGCTAACTATGAGCAGCATGGATGACAGATGTAGCTTAAGTTAATTAATCATCTCTGGCATTTAGAGACATACACCTCTCCTCCACCTCCTCTGCCAGTACCTTGTGCACGGTTTACACGGCACACACCCTCACATGCACACGACCATCATTTTATTTATTAATTGAATGATCAGATTGAAAGCTAGTTATTATTTTTTTTTCTTCTAATTATCAAACCAAAGGATTGTATGTGTCTGTTCCGTCGTCTGGCATGTGGTGCGTAATGGACTTTAATTTAATGTCGGGGACGGAGGTCGTCTTTTCATTCCCCGGCTGAATTTGCCTCATTTGGATGGCAGTGGAGTATTACAGCCCGTCTAAAGTCTTCATTGGTTATGCACTGCTGTTTCCCTCTGTTTCTTCTTCCATTTTTATTTGCATGAGTCGCGCATGAATTGAATTTCGCCTCCCCCACTCACACACGAGTGTTTAGCGCATGTCCGGAATCTGAGGATCAAGTGTAATGAATGTCTCTCCATTTTTTATTACAAGGAAGCCACTCAATCAGAAAAGAAACAAAGAGTCCCCCTGTGAGGCAAACTGGCAAGACAGACCGAGACGAGGCTTAAGTGCAGTATAAAACATACCCAGGGTTTGCCTCAGTCGTAGATGAAAATGCATTTTCAATCAAAATGTCGAAAGAGATTGCGCCCCCACTTATCTTATTCATTTCACGAGACCAGAGAAACCTGTGAATACTAGTGTGTATCAAAAAGTGCAGATTTCTTTTTTATATATATATGACTTAAGGCACATTTCTCTTCATGAAAGCTGCTTCCTTCTTCTACATCCACAACTCTATTTTAGCACTTTGAACACATTTCGCTTATTCTGCATATCCGGCTGGTTCTAAGCAGGGGAAGACAATGTTTTTAATTCTTTTAAAGGTTTCATAGTCTGGCTTTGTGGGACTTCAGTGCAGGTGGGACTTCAAAGTGACAGCCTAATAAAAGTACTTTAAACGTTTCTATTTAATCTATGATCTTTAACTTTGATTAATTTGAAAAACCTTGAAGCAAAGTTCAAACAGGAAGTGAAGGGAGTGTTCATTTTGCGTCATTCGCAATAATTTGACCACTGAACAATTTCTGTTTATTTGGCCTGAATACTCAATAAAAAAACTATTTAGACATTAGTTCTGAACAAGCAAGCAACGGACAAACCAACGCTGTGTGTGGCTCTAAAAAAAAACCTTGTGTCCAAACATAGCTAGAGATGTAAAGATTAATTAACAGGATATAAAACCCTTGCTTCAGTTTTGTTGCTACAGCCTTACTTGGTCTAGTATGGCCCTTAGCTTATGGTAGCTAATGTTAGCTTAAGAGATATCTTGTTCTTAAACCGACATTACTGAGTCAGTTTGCAGTCTTTAGCGTTAACTATAATTTTCTAATAGTCACCTGTGGCCACAGTGGATGCTGTTTAGTGAATATGTTATTCATTATCTATAATTTAAACAAATGATTTGTCCTGTCAAGAATAAGAGCCAGTACAAATAAATGTCACTTCGCCGCCTTGGTGCTGAGTGATATTCACTTTGCCCGTGACATTGAAAAGCTGGTCACACAGCACCTCTCCGATGAAAACCCTCAGCTCACATACGCTGAATAGCCCCACTCGCATTAACAACTTCCAAAATACTGGGCTATTCAGATCATGTACGCTGAATCCCGCAGGCATGTTACCCCGGAGTCACAGTGGTAAATGATTGACCCCCTCAACGTGCCCCCTGCTGCCCTGCTTTTGAGATCTGCCTCTTAAACTCTCTGCTCCGCTATTCTCGGGTAACCACAATTAATTTATCATCATCCTCCATTTATTTTTGAATTGATTCACTTCATCTCCTCAACCCTCCAGGGGAATATTGTTCTGGTTTGTGTCATGGAAAGCGGGTGGCTGCATTACACCATTGGCTGATTTTAGATGAAAGATCTTTCACTAAATCATATCAGGGCTTGTGACAGAGCCCCAGCCTGGTCCCCTGTATGAGTTAGCTTGCCAATGCTATCTATATATAACCACCTCAATCAGCTCAGTGGCTGGTTGGACTTCAGCTGACCTTACAGCATTATATGGGCCCAAGGGACTCTTGGTTATACTGACCCAGCATGTAGACCTAAGGCTCCATGTGATGAGTGGCAATTTAGGTCCCCCTGTAGAGGTACTGGCAAATGGCCAGCTGCACCAGGCAACATAACATGACATGGCTCGACTTCATTTTCAAATGATAGATTCCTTCCTTTGCTCTTCACAATGTAAAATAACATGACTTTGAAGGTCTGTACCTTTCCCTAAGTAGAATCATTGATTTCTTTGAACTCGAAAATGAAGGTTTGGCCTCTCGAACCGAGATGAACTGGAAGGCTCATTTATTGGTGTACAACACAGGGTTGCATAATGAAATGAAAGTTCTGAAAATCCTTAATGCTACACAAAACACAGAATGTATAAATGCAGTTTTTATACACAAATATACATAAGTACAAAGTGCATCTTTTGAATTTGCAGTGTAAACAGCAGCAACAAGATCGCGATTATACGACCACAAAGTTCAGCATCAGGGAAACACTGTCTAGCCTTTAACTGAGCGTGAGCACCATCATCAGTGTTATAAACACCGAGTCCACCTCTCCTCGTCCCACGGGACCCCTGTGCCCTGTCGGGCTTGATCACAGCTGGCCCATTGAGTGCAACAGCTTGATCCAAGATGTCATGGTGGAGACAGGTCTCTGAAAAAAATGTGGGCACAACAGATTCTGATTTCACATTTTTTGGCCAGAGTCCCATTCGCACATTTCCTTCTCCTTAGCCTGGAGCCACCTTAAAACCTTGCTTGTCACCTTGGATGGTTGAAATATGCCATGGGCAGGGATCCCCTCAAAGTCCGCTGCACTTAATCCTGTCGTTAGACGACTGTTTGGGAATGTTTCGAGCATGTCTACTTGAACTAAAAATAGAACATAACACAGCTGTCCTTGAGAGCATTTGAAAGAATGCTCCAAAGCAAATGGAAAAATGCGGTGAGGCTGAAACAATGCAAAATTTCAATGATTGTGAGAGAAATAAAGCACCTGTGGCAAACCAGCCTCCCTACTAACTCTGATATTATACCCTTCATTAATTTATAAACACACACAACTCTAGTTAACTACATTTTGAAAAGCACATTTAAGGATTCCGTCGATACAAGTTACCAAATATATAGCGGCATGTAACAGTAGTTTCAAGAATGCTCTCTCTATGTGATCGTCCGTTGCTCAATAGAAGACTTCCACCGACTCTTTTCAAAGTGTCTGGCCGGAGAAATATCAGACAATAAAGAGGGCACATTTCAAAGCCATCGTGCTAAAAAATACATCAAACCGTATTTCTGATGCATCCATTGAAACTTTTTTCAGTAAATGCTGAGGTTTCCATTTTTAATACTCAAGACAGCTGGCCAGTTGACATCCGTGAAAATAACTACATCTGACATCAGCTCTTTGTTGTAGTTTTCCACAAAGTTTGCAGAGCTCCGCGCAAACACCAGCAACCCAACTCTAAGGCAAATATACACTCCTCCTTTGATCAATGCTCATGTCTCCCCTCATTTCCATATGCTTGTGCCCTTGCTACGTGGCCTTGGCTGAGATATATATAATGTTCGAGAATCCTTGAAAAAAGAACCCTTTTGAAAATCAAGGTGGACAACCCAGCAGTCAACCCGTCTGTGTGGGTACTGCATTCCATTAGAAGAACTACCCACTCTGAGGCTCACGGCATATAATAACTTAAGTCAGCATCTCTTAGAACTCGATGTGCCTTTTTTGGTCGTGAAGAGAAAATAACATAGTTTTCCCGACACCTCCAAACTCACAGGCTGTACTCCAGGTATTTATTTATAACTGCTGTTCTAAGGGGACTCTCAACAAATGATGAACCCGTCAGCTGTCAACTCCCACATAAAACCTACAGCCTGCAGCCTGTCCTCCTCCCCGTTCACTTTGCATTTAAACGACTGGGTGTCACTGCTGCAAGAGAAGAACTTGACTCGACAGGAAACAAAACGGGAGGTTCTTGCTTACTTGTGTCATTTTCCTTCCGGGGACTTGACCTCGCTTGGCCCCCTGACACCAACCTGCACCACAGACGTGCTTGACAGGCCTCTAAATCAGCTGGGGGAGGGCCAGCGTGTTCCCACGAGGACACTGTTAACAAAAGCAACCGGAGAGGCATGTAACGCACCCTGATAGTCACATACACCTCTCTATTCTCGGAAGCAGGGACGGGCTGAAGGAGGTTTTTACACATTCGGACACACACATGCACGCACAAAGAGGGGAGAATAAATGGTAAATTGATCTGAAGGTTAGCTGCCGTGCGCCTTCATGTGAGGTAACAGTTAGATGTGACCTCTCCTGCGTTGCACCCTCAACCCCCGGCATACCAACATTACAAGCCTGACACCAGAGAGTGAGGGGGGTTGAGGTTGAGAGAGCATGGGAAATACAGTAGTTAGGCACCATATATGAAGCAAGGTTCAGTTTTTCCAAAGATAATGTCGATAATCCGAAGAAATGTTCACTTCCAAACGTACCCTCGCTTGTATTTTTCACTGCCGTTGAACCTTTTCCTCCACTCACACACGGGCAGGGAATGGGAAACTGATTGCCGAAGATACAGTCCTGGCGGGCATTTTTAAAGGATTTGTATCGTGTCACTCTCTAATCGTGTTTTTTGGGCTGCAGCAGAGATTCGTACGGCTGTGTGAAATCCCCTGTTTAACAGCAAAGAGTTTACCCACATGAGAGCTTCTAACCCTCTCTGTCGAGCTGCTTCATCACATTTTGAGGCTGAGTAAACAAAATCATCTCATCTTATCTCATCTAATCTGGTGACATCCTATCTCGACATTTCCCCCCCCACCCCATGGATTGAAAAAAATCAACCCTCATCTAGGAAATCAAAATGAACTTCTCTTGCTTTGCAGTTCGTGCTGTTAATACAGTAAAAAGTCAATTTGGCCAAGAAAATGAGGACACAGGGTCATGGACTTTATTGAATCTCTTCCATATTTGATGAGTTTGATCTTGAAAAGGCTTCATCGTACTTCGGTACAGTACTTCTCCCCTAAAAGTGGATCCATAATCATATTGTTCTTGAGTTATTTTAAGCCAGATGGAAACCTTTGTGCACAGTTCTGCTGGACAAAAAGGGGAAAGGTGTACATCTTTCAGGATTACCTTATTTCATATTTAAAGACCCCTGACAAAATGTGACACCGTCCTGGGTGTGACTCATGCTTTGGCTCGAGACCAAGCGAACGGTGTGGCAGCGCAACGATCACGTACAAAAATTACACGCAATATTCTCTTGAAACTAATCCCCCTGTTAGCTTTGTCTTTGAACTCGTGTCTGATGACAGACTGGCCTCCACTGCAGGCGCTAGAATTCATCAAGTGATGACCGGTGGGGGTCATCAGTGGCAAGTGGAAAGTGAAATATGCATTCATGCAATCAGCACGTAGGCCTTGTGAGTGTTCAGCTGTATTTTAGCTTATTTAGTCCCAAGTATATATCATATACTGTGATTTTAATCATATAATCTGAATACACTCTGCAGTGATTGAGCTTGTGATTTTTCAATGGGTAAATGAGGGGTCTTTTTGCTTTTTGGTATGTGCAATCACGTACATAAATTGCACTTATTATCTAGTTTTTCTACATTCTTCTCTGAACGACTCTGCAAATCTTGCAAAGTGCTTAAAAAGCTCTTCTAGAAACCTGTACTCAAATCATGGCCATGCATTGTGCAAAGTACTGAAGAGTGATATAGAGATCTTCCAATCACATACTGCACTTAAAGGACAGAGACAGAGCCTGAGCACATACTCTGGTTTTTAGGGTTAGGGTTATTTGTTTTTTTATTCAGTGGAGGTAGCACTGGCAAGGAAACAGAAATACAGAATCTTAGAGATTGGATAAAAAAGCTGTGGATAGTTCAAGGAAATGCCAGAGACGTATTGAACAACGGCTTGAATGAGAAATCAGGACTCGGCCTATAAAGAGGAGATGATAGAAGTCGTCATTAAAATGAATGACTGTGGTGCTCTTCTCACGCACGTATTAACTGTCCCTGCAGGGCGTTCTGGAGCCATCCATACATAAGTGTGATGAAATCTGCACAGTGATGGTGTGACTCCGTGCGCTCCCACATAGTGAATGGAAGTTGACATTGAAGCACTGAAACCCCCGCCCTGCTCTCCACCAGCAGCACCAGATTGATCCAGCGTGAAACCGTCTTCTTATCTTTCACGCGCTCATTGGGGATACATGACACTGAAAGGGTTACAGCTCGAAGCGAGTTCATAGACTTCAGAGGTTGTTTTTTTTTCTTCTGACGGACTTTCAGATCTAATGAGTATTGATTTATTCAAATACTGTTCTATGAGCAGGCATTGATCCATATGTCGTCCACGCTAGTTGCCCTGTCCCCTCCAAAAAACAAGACTGTGGTTCTAAAGAGCAGTGAAGCCGTTCAACCTTATTTTATGGATGCTCATAAACCACGTGTTTTTGATGCACCCAGTCAGCGTTTTCTTAGGGTAGGAAGCGGAGTAGATGACTGTCCGGCGGAGGTCTCAGATGGAGTCGTATTACAGCCTCCTCCGTGCAACCATTACAGCCCCGAATGTAGCTTCGTTTAATCTCCCCTCTCCATGATTTCTCCCTCTCCCCGTCTCCTCTTACAGCCCCGAGGTGGGTTACAGTGAATAATACAGCCACAATTATATCACAACATTAATACAGGGATTGATGCCCTTTTTATTATTTAGTGATATGTCTCCTTGTGCGCTCCAGTGCGTCGAGATGAGGGCCTGACGGGGGATTCAGGGGTTGGCTGGCCAGAAAAGAGTAGTTACACAGTCCATTTCCCCCTCTGCGCTAATTAGCATGTCAACTGTAAAGGCGCCTCCAATGAGCCGTTCAGGGGGCGGATGGGAGAGGAGAGGGACAGCGACAGAGTCATTCAAGGGAGGCTTTTTCTGTGCCGTCAAACCACCACTAAAATTTGACCTTTATACCGGTCAGAAAGCCGGTTTTATTAGCGGCGTGTGTTTGGAAGGTGGGGGGTTGTCGCGTTGTGCTCTGATGTTATGAGCGCGGAGCTTTGGGTGTGCCATGTGCGCATCCATCGTGAACTGTCAGGAAGATTTCACTCCTCAAGTGCCGACTGAAGGTCATTTCTTTAGGGAGACCACCGTGAAAAGTTTCATATCCTCCTCACTGAGCCTGGGAGCTGCACACAATACCTTCTTATTCTCACCCGGTCATCCCACTTGAGCTGTTTTTGAATGAATAAGAAAGAAGCAATCGGATTCCGGGAGAGAGGGGAGGTATCAAGACGCAGGGGACACCGATCCGGGCTTCAGCGTGTTACAGGAGGATGTCATTCGAGGCAACTAGAAATTTTCATCTTTGATTGTGTTTTAGGCATTTCAAAAATGTCATATGTGGTAATGTCACAGCTGTCAGCTCTTTATCACACATCAAGAGCTCCTTCCTTTTCACCTATCAGTCTAGTTTGAATCAAGAGAGGGTTTTCATAATGATGGATGAGCAGAGCTTTTTGGCCTTTAGACAAGACTCAGGTGCGGCGGCTGCCATGCCAAAGGTGAAATAGAATCAGTGTTCCCCTCTGGATGAGGAGCAGATGCAGACGGAGCGTCATCAACATTCAAGCTGCAGCCACACTGCACCTCCATGAATACAGAGCGACTCTCTGTATTGGTTAATGTAAGGTCTTGTTTTCACTCCGTGTTCTCTCACACTCTAAGTTTATTATCTCCGAAATGGAGTCAGATGTGGCACATAGTCACACAATAGGGTCAATTTTCCAGGATTTGTGCCGCTGTGGACTCGTGACTCAAAGAGAGAGAGAGAGAGAGGGAGGAAGGAGAGAGATGCTGCAGAGTTTCCTCATTCCAGCAGGTCAAATAGCTGGCTGCAAATATTCCCTAAGCTTTTTTCGTTCCGTCGTGGGGCAATACAGCATGAATTATGGTGTGAATTGTAGGATGCACTGCAGCATGCTGGGGTAGAGGCAAGTAAAAAAAAAAAAGGAGTTGTTTCCTACAGCGTGAAAAGAAGCAGCAGGGGGACGAAATAAGATATAAGTCGACAGGGAACAGGGCCAATAATAAAAGCTTCAGTTGTACATCGTCAGGCTACTTTATCACCTCATAAGAGAGGGTGTAATAACATTAGCCAACCACTCCCTCTACAGTATATTCCCTTAGTTCTGTCTTTAAAAGTGTGGTGAATAATTTAGCGAAAATGGTATTAAAAAGCCCATTATACATTAAATGTGGGAAAATAGTCACATACCCCGTGGCACATGCAGAGTGACTATTGATTATGTGTCTTTCAATCTTGAATATCCTATTTCCTTGCGAGGCATCAGCCTGGTGCACTCTGGTTTTCACTTAAGCTGATGTGCATATTTTGCGTCTTCATCTTCCCTCTGGCCCTCCAGGGATGCATAATGCCATGCATTGCATAACAGGAATGTTTCCATTCACAGCACCGCTGCTCCAGGAATAAACACATGCTTAGATGTTCACAATTTTGCTCTTACGCATTTGTTAAGAATTTGTTCCACCTCTCTGCAAAAACCAATCCGGAAGCATGGATAGTGAAAAGACAAAAAGCGTGTTTCTACAATGCCTCACCCCATCATACTGGTCTTGGGCCACTCCACCCACTGGCAAATGAAATCCTTCCCGTTCATTAGGAGTGCTGATGAGGCTTCATCACATTGCGGTGAATTGTTGGGCTTTGTGTTTGTGCCAGCGTCTCTAATGGATGTTTCGAATGCAGCAGCAGTAGGTCAGGTCTTGGTAGGCTGTGCAGAGCTCAGGCTGGCCCTGCCGCAAGGCCACGCACTCCTTCCTGCTGCTTTTTCCGAGTGAAATGAGATAATAAACCATCCTATACCCGCCCTTCTGCACGCACATACACACTAAGTATCACCTTCTCCCTCCCCTAACAGCTCACAGTGAACCCAGCAGCCTGTCTGTTTCTTCACAAGGTCAAGCCGACTGACCCCGTGGATAGAACCATAACAATCCACTACTGATGCCAGAGTGCTTCGCTCATTTCCAGGGAGAAATCCCAAGGCTCGTTTTCAGCCCGCAATCGTCAGACACTCGAAGTACATTTGTAACGGCGTGTTATGCTCTTCTGGCATACTCAAAACACAGCTAGTCAAGGTCACCTGGGTTTATCCCACAAACTCCCTGCACCTGTTAGGGAAAATAAATGATGCTCCAGTCATTGCTAATGTAGCTACTGGAGTTTATTGTCTTTTTTTTTTCTGTGGTCTTCTAAAATGGGGCTGTGAACGGAGAGATGTGGGTGTGTTAGGCATATGGACAGCTCTGTTGGGGAACTCTGTAGCAGATGCCCCCATACAAGTCCAAATTGCTGTTGCTCTCCATCGCGACACCGAGTCTCGGGCTCATTTTGATACAGCGAGGGGTGACAGGGAGCAGAGAAATGTGCTGAGTTCAACATTCCGGCTTTCTCTCTTACTTACAGCACCATATAGCTTCCACACGCTGCATTAGGGAAGCCCTCGGCCCTCTGCTCCAGGTACTATACAGGGAACTGGTCAAGTGTCCAACCTGCCTGATACACAAGTCTCTGGCCATGCTCGAGCGCTGCTGAGCCAGCATGCTCATTAAGCCCTTCAACTAGTGAAACTCGATGGGAGACAGTCCAACCTTCTGCCCGCCTCTGAGGATTTTCAGCATGGTTGCACTGGCAGACCGGAGTGAGATATTTATACGAGAAAAAAATGTTTGTGTGCCTCTGCAGGCGAGGCAGTTTATGTGGAGGGAAACGGGCGCTCATAAAACTGCGCTCCCTTCACGTAAATAGATATTTATTTTTCTTAACGCGTCGATTTTTCATTGTACTCAAATGCCTCGTAAGATATCTTCATAAGCACCTTTGATGTCAACAGCAAGCGGCAATCTTCTCATTTAATTAGTGCCTTGTGGAGGAACGTCTCCCTCTGTTATCAGCTCCGTTTATGTATTTATATCTCATTGTCCTCATTAGAACATCACTGGGATTTTTTATTGCCCTTCATCTCTTTAAAAGGGCCGAACGCGCTGGGTTCTCAAGCGCTGGTTTCAGAGTCGCCTAGGAAGAGATAGCAGTAAGACAGGGCAGCTGCTATCCCCGCAGCCACCCCAGCATGAAGAAGTAAAGTAGCTGCTCTCCTGTGGCAGTGTTTGTCTGTATTTTGGACCGGGGCTTTGGTCTTTGGCTCGGTGCTTTGTACTCGGCGCTTGGCTTCCAGGCCTCATTTCCCTTCGCATCTTTCCGAGCCTCGATCCACCTCCTCCTCCTCCTCTCAC
Organism: Diplodus sargus; assembly: GCA_903131615.1. NCBI lineage: Eukaryota > Metazoa > Chordata > Actinopteri > Spariformes > Sparidae > Diplodus > Diplodus sargus. The sequence continues at coordinate 3,423,986 of CAEMYA010000008.1, forward strand.
TCCCTCTGACTGACTTTGGCAGGCAGAGCATCCTCGCTGTCTGGCCCCAATCGAGGGATGACTTTCCCTTTCCCGGTGCTCTGCCGCTTGTTCTCAATGCATAATTGAAGTGCCGGTGGGTTCCTTGGCTGATTGAAGAGTCTTGTTGGGGTGGTAGAGATCTAACAGCGGAATTAGTCAGGGATGTCTAATAGCGTCTCTTCTGCCATTGTCCTGGCTTTCTTTCTCTTTGTGTCGTGTCCTCTAAGGGTACGGGCTGTTGTCAGGTGTGAAAGAGTGTGGATGTGTCAGCAAAGACAGCAGGGATGGCTGTCGACAGGCAGAGAAAGGCTCGTCTGTCTTTAATCCTTCCTGGCGCGATTGATTTAGAGTCACTTCGCGGTGAATAGGCCTTTCAGCTGTTCTTGAGAGAGAGGAGGAGACGTGGCAAGCCCTGCAGCACTGATACATGCAGGCGCATCACTGAAGACCCCTAAACAGGCTAATCTAGGGTCTCTCCTCAGAGTGCCCGAGGCATGCATCCAACCAGAACCACCACAGAATCGCACCATTCTGGATGCTTGACTAAGCAAGTGATGGATGGTTGGAAACTCCTCCACCTCCGTGGAAACACACAGTTGACAAGACACATCTTTCCCTCTGTGTCCCGTGTTTATGATGCTGAATTGAGTTGTTGTTGAATTGAGTTGATGCGTTGACAGTGTGTATTTAAATCTCATATTAAAGTGTTTGTAAAAACAGGCACGCCGTGTTATCGGCCGCTCCTTCAGTCTGTGTGATTTTTCCTGCTAATCTCTCACATTGTGTGAATCTGCCAGGACTCCCTGGGCGGATGAAATTTTAACCAGGCAGATATAGCTTTTTAATCTTACGCTCCACATCTGTCCCGGCCCCCTTTTGAATTCATGCAGTGTTTATTCTGAGCCTGAAAGCACTGTTTCCCTCAGCCACCATCGCAGGCCTGGTGAATAATTTACTTGTTATACAGCTCACATCAGCTGTACACTATTCACTAGGGAATGAGTAGGATGCCCCAAGGAAGCCTGTAGGGAGAGGGGCGGTGAGTTTTCATGGAAAGCTATAGCTGCCTGTTGTCTACCAGCTTCTGGGTAAATATTGTGAAAAAGGGAAGTAGCGAAACACAATAGAGGGGTTAGGGATTCAATTCCTTCTGTAACTACCCATGTTTCACTGGGAAATGTCCATCCTCACCAGTTTGTTTTTGTTTCTAGATTTATTTTTTGAAGCACTTGCCCCAAGTGTCTTTTTTAACTGGACATTTCTAAGAAAAACAAGATTTCAATGGTAATCAATAGGAATACTCTACTGAAAAACCCTTTTTAGGCTTGAAAAGTAGTTTTCAGAACCGTTTGTCTGTTTACCCCTCAGTGAAAAAAAGTATATCAAAGAAGAAAACTCCAGAAACTTGAAGGTATTTTTTTCATCACAGAAATTATTGTACTTGAAAGAACTGTCTGAACTGAACTGTGCAAAAATACTGTTTCTGCTTCTGACATATACTATAATGACGCTGAATAAAAGCCTTTTGATGCACTGTTTGGTCAGATACAGCTTATCCACCGCCAAGTACTAAAGCTGAGCTTTAACGAGAAAACGATTAAAATCAGCTTGTAAAAACTCCTGGAGAATAATGACAAGGGGAGTTAAAAAAAAAAAAAAAGGTGTTTTAATGCTCGTCAAGAAGGACAAGGCGAGAAACTAAAAGAACAAATACTGATGTCAGCAAGGATTTTGTTTTGGTTGCTCGTGCTTGATCACCACAGAGTATACATGCAGTCAAAGAACTTATTAATCAGGAAGAAATCTAGAAAAAAAATAATGTTTTCCGACAGGCAGACGCTAACACCCTCTCTCCCTGGAGCGTCTACTCTTTAAAGGACTTTCTGTCACCGTCTGCCTCAAAGAAGATCTTTTCCATGTGCTGGGTAGAAAAAACAAGTACTTTTAGGCTCTTTCTTTCTCTCCTGTAAGATGTGTATAGTGTCTTTATTGTGAGTGTTCTGTTATGTGCTTCTGTTTCCTCCTTGCAGTCGACGGACCATTTAGCGCTTATATGGTAACATGAATCACAGGCTGGCGAGAAATGAAAAATGCTCTTCTATCAGAGGTGAATGTCCTCTGTCTTCATTTCAGTGCAAAATCAATGACAGCTAAAGCAGAAGATGTTATGTGCCGCAAGAAGAAAAAAGTTTTTCCCAATAAAGAGAAATATGGGGTTGCAGTAAAGGGCAGAGGGGATCCTAAAGTGATAAAGTGGCTCTATACTCAGTGCAGTGCAGTCAGGTTGGCATTTTAACCAATTTTATGGTTTATTGTGCTGTGATGGTAAAAGGTGCTTTCTAATTACTTAAACAAAAGGTTAGAGGAAGATTATTTTGTTTGTGTGAAAGACCAATAATATACTCGGTATTAGAATTGATAATATTTTGCTTATACCAATTTGCATTATAGATTATAGATTACCTTATTGATTCCGGATCAATTTTTCTGTGGGGGAAGTAAAGTAATGCAACTGTTTTTATCCTCTGAACACAATGTGGAAAACAGAGTACAAAAATGGAATCTGTGTGATTCAGGTATGCAAACACTCCACCGTTTAGCCGGCTGATTAATTTGGACGTGGCTGTGGCTGGGAGCTGATGGCTGAGCGGAGCTGGCTATAGCCTCGGAGCGAGCTGAAGCAACAATCTGTCCGTCATTTTTACACTATGTGTTTTGATTTAGGTTCTTTCGTCAAAGACAAAACCTACAGCTTGCCTGCCAGGCACTAATGAAACAAAGCAACGCTTTCCATAAAAGATGCATGATAATGGATTTTTGCAAAAACTCGACATGTCAATATTTTCCATTTCATTTTGGTCGATTGGCGATGCCCAAAATGACATATGCACAGACTTCCATTCCACCTAATTACAGAGATCATCAAGTTTCTCCTGTTGTTGTACGTGATCGAGTGCTTGGCAGATGCAGACATACAATGCCTTTCAAAAAGTATGCATATACTGAGAAAAGGACAGAAACTACTTAGTCAAGGGTTCACATCAGGTGCACGTAATAAAAGTCATGTTATTGGTCATATTGGCAGAAATGTTCTGCACTTGTTACTACTTCAATGTTATAATTTTATGATGATTTTATAATCAGCCTTCATTGGTGATACCGATGACATGCCAATATTATCGTGCAACCACACTGATTCTGACCAGTACTTTCTCTCTGCTACACCTCCGCAGTATAGACACATCCGGCACGTTCTCAGTCCCCACACGTCAAATACTGCTACATATCTTACGTACTTTACGTGAGTTATCATAGCCCAAAAGATCATCTTTTCCTAACCTTAACCAAGCAGATATTTTCAACTAAACCTTTTTCAGCTCACTTTATTTTTAAAGTCAAAGTCTATTTTGAAGTGCTGAATTGGTGGCGGAGCCCCTGTCGTACAAAACTAATGGTAAAGGGGTAGGTAACGCCTCTTAGATTGAAGCTTAAGGCCACAAACCGAGCTGGCAAATTCGCGAATTAGGAGTGAGGACGTGTTGACGCATCAGTTTGAATTCATTGTTTTAAATCACAACTGTTACAAAATAGATGGTAGCATTGATATAATAGATTGATCGGATCAGGGGCATACAATTTGGATGGCTTGGACTATTTAGCACTGGTTCTCATCGTTTCTTGACTCATAACTCTGTTGTTGACTCTCAAAGCCTTTAGTAAGTTAAACTATGAGGCTACGGCATACACTCAGTTCTCAGTTCGCTCACAACCACATACACACATCACTGACTCAAACTCATTACAGGAGCATTGAGCCCATGTGACACGAGCAGTCACAGAGGACAGCAGTAATTTGACAAAAGCTGTCATTCTTTACGACAGGACTTGACCTCCCTGAGCGCTCAGAGTGTGAAAAGGTCAATCTATTGGAACCACCCCCACCTCATCACACACACACACACTGCCCAGACCCCCTTCCCTCTAGGGGAGATTGAAGCAGGGCCCAATGTCGGGTGGCTCCGTGTCACTGATCCAGTTACTGCACAAACTGATAATTCTCAGAGCCAGCCACTCGTATGAAGGACCAGCCTCTATTTTCTTCTTCCTCCATTCTCCTAAACCCAATCTCTCTTTCTCTCATACACGTCTCACATGTGCCTCCAATCTTTCTGCCTTTAATACTCTCCCCTCTCTTTCACACACCTCATGGTTGACCCCCGTCACCTCTACCTCCTGTTTGGAAAATGTCCTCACGTTTGCTTCACACAGTCTTATTGCATTCATTTTCACCCTGAGCTTGTTACAGGGCCACAAACAGTAGGGCCCCATTCATCCGGCTAGATAGAGTCACAACTCATGCCTTCCAATTTCCTCCACCAGAAAAGTCGTTGCCCTACTGTGCTCCTCTCTGCTGGGCTCCCTGTGTCACTTCTTCCATAAATGACATTTAGACACCAGACTTAATTCTGTCTTGCCATGGAGGTGCTCTCCAAATACTGCCTAACATATATAAAAAGGTCACATATTCTTTCAGCCCACTCTCTCCCTTTTCACTGATATAACACAAAATTGCAGCCCTCTTTCCTACCTGCAGAGCTGTTAAGCTCAATTCAGAGTTTAGAGCAGTGACTTTTGTATGCCAGGTGGCAAAGATTTTATTTTATTTTTTTTTCCGTTACCCCGGCTGGATGAGATAAGATATGTGGCGCTCTGCCTCAAATATGAAAGTAACCTTCACAGTGATAAATAGGGAGGAAGCATCTCCGGCTGCATGCGGACGTCCACAAGACAAAACAGAACCCCGGCAGCCAAGTTGTTTTGACAGCATGTGCCAGTAAACTAAACCAGAAATACATATTTGAAAATCTAGCGTGCTGAAAGATTCAGTCCTTCGCTGCAGCTTGTTAAATTTGAAATAGTAGTGGACCTGGCAAGCTGTCACACGTCAACTCTCCAGCTGTTTAATGATGTGTCCGGACCCGCAAAAGTTACATTCATGTGTGGTGAAAGCAGAGTAATAACCAGGAGCATGCTGCCTGTGTCTACCTGCACAGATAATTGGCGCAGAATCACAGTGGGTCAAGTTGCATGGATAGGGGACCCCAACAACAAATAATCAGAGGTGGCAAAAGTGCACACATCCTTTACCCAAGCAGAAGTGATAAAGTACAGGCTCGGAGATGTACTCAAAGTATAAAAAGGAAAAAGTATCCCTCTGGACGAAATTTGTACTGGCCATGTCAGTGCAAAGCTACAGTCGTATTTCTAAAATCAAAAGACTATTTAACTTAAAGTGAAATGCTTGCCAAAATGCAAACTAGGCTTTTTTTGTGAATGTACCCAAGTCAAACTTTCATGTAAAAGCATAATTACAACGGAAGCGCCACTTTTTCGTTTTCGGGTCAAATCATTTTCAATGGGAGTGCTACGGGCAATTTTACGAAAGCATCAAAATCTCTATTTTTAAAACACTAAGAAGGTTCGACACAACATGAAACTTTGCTCGTAGTATCACCAGGGTCTCTACACATGAACACGAGCATTGAGAACATTGTTAGTGTACACAGAGTTTACTAAAAAGAACGTTTTTGAACAACTCACGTTACCAGTTGTTTATTCAGCTCGCGGCCGTCCCGCCAGTCAAAAAGTATTATCACAACAGTGTGACATAATTTTGATGCTATCGTTAAATTGCCCCTAGTACTCCCATTGAAAATGATTTGACCCAAAAATGAAAATATAATCTTAAAAGTGGCGCTTTCATCGTAATTATGCTTTTACAAGAACGTTTGACTCAGGTACATTCACAACAAAAGCCTTGGTCATATTCTGGTGAGAGTTTCACTTTAAAGGAAGAGTTAGTAGGATTAGTCTGAGCTGTAAACGCACCAGAAAGATAGCTGAGTCTCATTTTGGGTTGGTACGGTGAACGACACGAGATGCTGACATGCCTTTTCTTTAGTACAGTAATAAAGTATTTGTACTACATTACCTCTGACCTCTGCAAATAAACCTGTGTTAATAGTGGGAAGGATAGTATTACTGTATAGGGGAGAGACAAAATATCAATACAGCAATATATGGTATTAAATCCTCCAGCTATACAATTACTGATGCACTAAATATCTGTGTCTCTATTAAAACATGACGATGCGCTAAACAGATATGATTTACCACAGTCATTACTTCACAACTCCTTGTGGCGTCAACTTCCATTAACTTAATTTATACTAATTGAAAACAATTCATCATACAATCGTGACAACGCGGGAGCCTGCATCTTTTCAGTCATTACAAAAATCCTAAGCCTGTCACTAGGGCTGCAACGAGTAGTCGACATAATCGATTACGTCGACAATAAAAATTTGTCTACGCGATATCTTTGCTTTGACGCGTCATATTTATTATTATTATTATTATTATTATTATTATTATTATTATCATCGTCATTTTTTTTTTTAAAGATTTGAGCCGGAGCAAATCGCTTTAGCACAAGTTGAACTGATAAAGTTATTTGTCTTAGTTATCAGTGAGTTATAGCCATAGCCTATCTGTTTCGTAGTGGTTTGGAGCATATTGTCGCTGTCGGGCGGAAACCTCCTATCGTTGAGTCCTAGCCCGGCCCGGCCCGGCCAGACACATTAGCTGTAATTATGAGCTGACCACTTTTTTCAGTAACGAGTAATCTACCGCATTAATATTTCCAAACCAGTAATCAGATTAAAGTTACTTATTCAAGTCACTGTGTGTTACTGTTATTTTTGTCATTTTCCTTAGTAAAAATATATATTTTTGCTTTCTTCTTGTGTCTCGGGGAGTGATGTCACGTGTGTGATAAGTCACATTTTTAGCATGAGGACAAGTCATGTGTAACACCACGCAGCGACACAAACAACAATGAAGGGAAGAGAGAGATGCGCGTTTTCTAGCTGGAAATACGTCCTTATTTTGAGTTATTAAAAAAACGGCTGAGGCAGATAATCTAAACTCTACTCTGTAGTAGCCTACAAACCTAAAGCAAATGAAACGGATGTTTTAGACATATTCATCCATTACTTTGCAACCAAAAAGTGATTTATTAAAATTCATAGTTATTAAAAATGCAACAGATTTCGAATGACAACAACAAGTGCAGTTGTTGTGAACCCATGCTCCCCCATGTATCATCAGCCAACAGGCTAGCGGGAGACGAGCTCTTTGAATACATTCATTGGCTAATAATGTGTACAGACGTGAAGGGTGGCCAGTAAAATCTATTGTGAAAAAATAAGTCAAATTTGCAAATAAGAGGCTTCTGTCTGACAGCAACAATATCAGTAATAATTCATGTGTAGGATATTAAATCAGTACAAAACAGTAAAAATATAAATTGGATAAAACACTAAATAGTAAACCTCCACTTAATGCAATGATTTATAACATAATAATACTTCATTTGTAAGATATGTAATCAATTAAAAACTGTAATAATTAGTATTTATTAGTTCAACTGATATATGAAAAAATCCAGTTGTGTTTCAAAATATTATGTTTTCAAATGCATGTTTCATGGGTTTTTAATTTGCTCTGAGAATATGAGGTAAAACCAATGTTGAAACAGATGCTGCCAAAACAATCGTGACTAATCGATGAAATAATCAGTAGATTAGTCGACCACCAAAATAATCGTTAGTTGCAGTCCTACCTGTCACCATGGCTAACAGCACAGCTTGTCCATGGTATCGCCCACCTCCAGCCTGCTCTCCCATCTTCATCAGCACTATGTTCTTTCGCATCAAAACGTAAGGCCAAGTGATTTAAATATGAGCCTCAGGTATATTTTGATGATAATCTGGATATTATCGTGAATTTAAATTATTCGATTATTGCCGAATTGCTGTATCGTGGTACTGTTGTTATCATGGCATGGGCAACATATTGTGAATCCTGTAGTATCGTATCCTGAGTTACTCTATGCTCTTGTATCCCTGTGCACCCTTATGCTGTTAAACGTTTTTATTCAAGTGACAAAATGAACCTTCAAGGAGAAAGATAGTTGGTTGTTGAGTCTCATTCCCATGTCTTCAAATACCAAAGCTTTGGGCTGACGTTTGACCTGAGCTGCCAGCTGAAAGCATTGGCATTTGACCATCATGGAATGAGACTCAACAGTCTAACTATCTTTCTACAGGGCTGTGCATTTTTCTGTTGTAAGTGCAGTATTATCACCAAGGAGGGGCATGGCCACAGCCAGCTGCATGCTTTATTTGCTTCTCAGTAACTGGTACAAAACATATGTTATGTATACATAATATGCCTTTTATCTGATAATTAACACTTTGTACTATTTATTTACAATAAATCAGTAATAAAGATACAATGAAAAAGGGAAAGGCATAGCCAGCCAGCCAATTCAACCATCCATCAACCCACAACCAACTGACCCTTTTGGATGGCCACCCCAAGATATTTAGTGGCCCCATCTAGCCCCGCCTCCCCAAAAATTCTGGGGGCGCCCCTGTTTAAGTGACTAGCGGGTCACATAGAAAGCCGGGATAGGAAAATTCAGTGCATCAGCACGTGTATTGTCTTACAAAACATCATTCAGACCACAGGTCAGGTTAAAGAACACTTGCTTGAGCTGTTATTTTTATGTTTCCATGTCCCTCTAACATGTGCTAATAAGCCATTTTATTCATCCAACCCTGCAGCATCTGCCATTTTGATTGCTTCAAAAACAATGACTGCCTGAATAATGAGCCTTCTCCATCACTGTTCATAAGCCTCTCCAGTACTTGGGGATTCCGTGATCCTTTTCCCCCACAGATGGGGATATCACAACATGACCTACCAACAATTAAAAGTAGATAAGGAGCTCAGCGGAGAGGCTCGAGGTCAAGCTTAGACGTGCGCACGACCAAGGTCAGATAAGCGCAGAGATCAGAGCTTATACCAGAGAAATTTCCTGTGGCACAGACACAAGAGGTCTGACGACGGCATGTTGTTGTTGTAGTGGTAGTAGTGGCAGTGCAGAGATTAGACAACGCTCCTGGTAGGCTCAGATCAGACAGATTGAGCGAGGAGCTGGGTGGTTTCACAGTCACTTAAGAGAGCGACACACTTGGACAAGCTCCCTTCACTGGGCATTAAACACAATTAAGTCAAGGCACCGTATCCCTCCCCACCTGGACTCTTAAAGCTCCCTGCGCTCCCCTCACTGGCTGTAAATCCACTCTATCTATCTGCCCTCTTAAACTTACTATGCCTCTCCTGCTGCTTCCAACCCCGTCCTCACGCTCTATACACTCTGACCCTGCGCACAGAGTCAGCTGTGATTCCATATATTAGCCACTCTGCATAGGGACATGACCTTTAGCAGCATTTCCAATTCTCCTGTTTTAATCAGGGAGGCACAAAGAACCAGCGGGTGCCTCCAAGCAAGTACCAGTGCCTCTGAATTATTGAGATTCTCGTGATTGAAATACTTTGGAGCACCGCTGCACTTCCTTCATTCTCGCTGAGAAATCCATTAAGACTATACTGTCATCCATAGGTCCCTAAACAAGTCTCCTTCACTTAGAGTCTGCTGGGTGGGCCCTGTTCGCATCCCCCATCACCACTACTCCGCCATTCGACCTTGACAGCAACACTCAGACTTTGTTCGTCACAGCAGCAGCTCCAATCTTTCGTAAAATCACACGATCAGTGCTGGAATTCAAACACACTGAAGCCTGACTTCTATCTGTCTATCTAGAGTCATTTCAGTACAGTTCTACCTCTATCTCTCTGTGTCCTTGCCTTTAATTGAATCTAGTCATTTCTTAGTTATGTATCATCCATCCACACTGAAGCACCCTCATCTCTGGAGGTGAGCCTGCACAAATTCAAACTTCACTACTCGGTCACGGGTTAATGAGAGTCCAAGTACACTCAAATGACACTTGAGAGTGAGTTGTTTGAGCTCATGTTTTTTGTATGTGTAGATCCTACAGGTCTCAGAGCGCAACCTTGGAGTTGTGATGTGCTGATCAACGCACTTGTGTCATCAGTCAAACCTGACGCCACACAGTGTTTGTTCTGAAAAGCGCTGCAAGGTTATTATCACCTGCACTGTTTGTCAGTTAAACTCTGTCAGACCAGGAAAATTAGTGCAATGTGTTGCACATTCGTTATTTTATTCTGAAAGGGAGATAGGAAACAGTTAATCCATAATCCTTGCTTGACGATGACTCTGTGTGTGTAATGTATATGAATGTGTGATTCTGTGTGAGTGTGTGTCTCTGTTTGCATGCGCAGCAGGTTTGTTGCACATACTGCTGACAGGCATTTAAGTGTTCAGGAGCAGTGGTGCGAAGATGAATGAAGGAGGAGGGGAGCGATGTGAATGGAAGGCTAGAAAGGGCGGCGGTGCGATGATTTACCATGGCACCTTTCAATATTTTACCTCATTTGGGATTTTCTTTTTTCATTCATGGTGAGATTGCCTTGGGTATTTCATTCTATTAGGCGCAGGCAAAAATGTCACCACTTACCGACCTTGCCTATATTTCAATGGGTGGTGCACGTTGCGCGGCTCTTATCTCTGATAGATGGAGCAAAACATGAGCAGGGCCAGGTGGGATACGCCACTCTTTGCCAATCAGAGTCTTCCATAAACGTTTTCTGGCATTAATGGACTCGCACTGCAGGCCTCACACACACCCGCAGGGGGCCTGGCAGGGCCATGGGGAGGAATTAGGGAATTGCTCCCTCTAGGTGAGGTTCAAATCTACTGCAGGTGGTATTGGAAAGCTGGGGAAGTTTTTTTTTCTTTTTTTTTTCGTTTCAGGGCATGGCAGTAATTACATCTCTGTTTGTTCTGGATTTAACATAATGAGCTCAAACGTGTAAAACCAGCACGGCCCAAGTCCAATTTTTGCTGTAATCTCTCGCAGAGCTGTTATTGGCTGATTATAGTTGTAATTGTGGTAAACTCTTGTCAGTGTTTGGTGACGGATGAGCAATTGAGCGATTCCCCAAGGCCCCCAGGGAAATTGAGCCTGTTGCATGGGGCTTTTTTTTTTTATCCGAGTTGGCATTTGTGTTTATTCAGCTGTAACCTTACTCTATAAATTATTATCTTGTTCAGAATTATGAGCAATACCTGCTGCGGGGGGAGGGGGGGGACTGAAAGTGAACCTTGGTTGTTGATCATTTCTGTAGCCGGCCCCTAAAAAGGCGGCGACTTATTCATCTGCTGCTTGTTTTCTCACCTTGTCATCCGTCTTATCTTGCAGTTATGTGGCTGCGGGCTGCTCGGCGTGGGCATCTGGCTCTCCGTGTCGCAGGGCAGCTTCGCCACCTTCTCACCCTCATTCCCCTCGCTGTCGGCCGCCAACATGGTCATCTTCATCGGTGCCATTGTCATGGTAACGGGCTTCCTCGGTTGCCTGGGCGCCATCAAGGAGAACAAGTGCCTGCTTCTGAGCGTGAGTAAAATCTAAATACATGACCTTAGCTGTGCCCCATTATGAACAAGAAATACAGACGATCGTCCTTCTGTGTCGTAAATTCTCCCATGTCACCCTTGCAAATATTGACAGGACCGTTTTGGGGAGACAGTCTCTCACAATGTGTTTATACACCTACGCTCGCTGGTCGCACGCCGATGAGGACTCGGCAGCATATTTGTATTTGTCATCCAGCTGGTACCTCAGCGGAGACAGGCGAGTGACAGGAGGAGTTCAGTCTGCGTTGTATTAAACCTCAGGGGCTCACAAAGGAAAATTAAGAGGCGAGCAGTGGGAATCTCCGTCTCCGTGAGTTTCCACCAATGTGCTCATGTCATTTCCGCGGCTTTGGTCACAGCCCAGTGAAAGAGCTGTCAGTCAAGAGGGCCTTTTGTGAGCTACAGTATGTACACAGCGCCTTAAACTTGGGGTTCTTTTCATGCTCAGTAATTGAGGACGTTCTATTATTCATTACAAAGACTTCTCCAACTTGACTGTTTGCCCAAAGTTGTTGCAAGTGTTTTATCTTGAGCACGAGTTAATTATAAAAAGTTGACCCAATGGGATGAAGTTTACATGGAATCTGAGCTGAGAAAAAAAGAGACACAAAAAAACTTTTCATGTACGGAAACTTTAAATGAGAAGTGGAGTCGGAGCTGTGGGTACTTAACATCACAAACAGCTCGATCCCTTGAAGCTCTTGCATCAGTCAGAAGCCCCACCAAATCCTCAGTGTTCGACATGGCTTCCTTCACCTGCCTAACAACTGTGAAGCAGAGGGAGGAGGGGAGTCGGGTGCGGTAAGGAAGGGGGAGGTGAGGGAGGTGGCTCGAACGAAAAGAAACGGGAGATTTAATGAAAATCTGACGTTTCCCATTAAGTCTCTCGCCACATCTTTGTGCAGCAGGGTTTCATATTTGGCCACGATGATTGTGTTTACTGCCAAGGTGTCTGCTGGTCGTTGTTGTTGTTGTTTTCCTGTCCGTCCAGCTCAGTGCACCCAGGGGTGAGGGGGGGTGCAGGACGCGGAAACATCAGAGCGTGTTCAGATCTCCCTGAGCAAACACATCTGAGCGTCCACCTTGACGAATTATCTCTGAAGTTACTCTGCCGACAACTCTCTCAGGATTGGAGATACAAAGCTCAGACATGCCTTTGCGCTACATTTTTCAGACCCTCTCTCTTTTTATGCCAGAAATCCTTTATCGAGACAAATTTAAAGAAACGGAAAACGAAATGGCAGAGAAAACACTGAGGTATCCGGTTGAGACTTCAATGCTTTAAAGCCTTGAATATGTGAATTTGCGAGAAAATAAAAACGCATGCACACACATTCTCACACAGAGCAGCGCCAGTTCAGTGTATTGAAGCTGTGCCTTTAACTTTTCGCACCAGGCAAATGTGGCAAAGCAACTGTGAAGGCACGACAGTGATACACTAAACTGGCAACCCGGATCTCCAACCAACAACAAACTGTCTCAACTGTTTCATTTGGGCCTTGACACAAATAACGGCCTATCCACTTCCTCCCAAATGAGTTTGGAATTAATGGGGTTTGCTGAAATCTGGGTTCGTGTGCCGACTCCCTCGCCGCGCTGGAGAGCTCAGTAAATATTGAGCTGAAGGGGAAAGTGAAGTAGGGAGAAGAGAATAGCGTATGAGGTGCAAGGCTATGTTGAAGATTAATCCAGGAAGGTATTAAACCTTCCTCCCCTCCTTTTATGCGTTCACAAGCCCCTCCAGCACTTAGATCCTCCTTCATGCCTCCCCCTGTCACTCCTACCTCCTCCCTCGCCTTCCTTTTACTGTCTTCCTTCATCCTCTCCGAGTGTTTTTGAGTGTGCCTTGCTTTATTTTATTATTGATAAATCTGAGTCGCTGTTCATTCTGCTCACAAACTGAGATCACGGACTGCAACCTGAAACAATGTGGTTCAACATTTGGTAACCGCTAGCAGCCGGTTAGCTTAGCTCAGCATAAACACTGTAAAACAGGTGGAAACAACTAGCCTTGCTATGTGAAAAGCAACAAAATCTATATATACAGTATGTCGGATGGAATTTTTTTACTTGTTATGAAGCAATCTTAATACAAAACTGATGTCTCTATATGGCCTTCATAAGCAAACAAGCTATTGTAATAGCTTTACAATACAGAACAGACATTCACAGACACAGATCTCGGTGATGCACCACTTGAGTCCACATTGGCCTTCAGAAACAACAAAAAGTATAAAGTTCCTTGTAGCTGCTTTAGAGGTCCAATATGTGGGATTTAGGGGCTTTATGCTCAGAAATACAAGCACATAATATTGACAGAAATGAAGCTCAGTTTTTCAATTAATCTGTTTTTGTTACTTAAAACAAAGCCTGTGATTGACAGAGTCTGCCATGTTGCATCGCTAGCTCCCTAGAGTAGCCCAAAAGGGACGAACCAAACACTGGCTAAAGACTGGGCCTTTATCATTAGTTTCTGCAGCCAACGTAGAGGAGGTCAAGGTGAGAGGCGTGTTTGGTTGGAAGCAATCTGCAGCCACTCTGCTCGATACCACAAAACCCCCATAAAACTACAGTATGTCCTCTTTATACTGGTCTTTCCCAGATTAAACCAGATCAAATGTGTCAATCAGTGATCTTTTAAAGTGCTGTGGGTAGATTTAATAGCATTCAGACAAAGGCTGGGCAGTATACAGTATATTGCTTTTTTGACTTTGGCTATCATGATATGTTGTGATAATAAGTTGTTGGCATTGTATTTTCTAAACTTTCCAGTCTGTTCTAAGACTTGCCTTTACCCACTTAGTCATTATATCCACATTACTAATGATGATTTATCTAAAATTTCTCCATCCCTGCAATATTAATATCAAGGTATTTAGTCTGAAATGTTGGGATAGTGTATTATGTTGCCCAGTCCTTGGGTTAATGAAGCGCTTTTAAAAAGATTTCAAAATATTAAGATATATGTTGTGTTTCACGACATAGCCTTAAAAATTGCCTTAAAAATTGCATTGTTGTTTGAAGCAACCCGCTCTAATTCAGACAGCACCCAGCGAGCTGTTTCCCTCTGTTTAAAGTCTTAATACTTATCTAACAGGCTGCTGGTTGTATTTCATATTAACTGCATAGAGATGAGATTCTTCTTGTAATCTAACTTTCTGCAAAGGAGCAAATGAGCATATTTCGCAAAGGTCGAACTATTCCTTTAACCCAGATTGACTGATCATGTTTTCCGTGCGCAGATATAGAAGGAGATAACACACCCACACATTTTCATTAGATGCCCGGGTCTGAATCAAAAACACCACAAATCACTGACGCAGAGCTTATTATGAAATGTATAAAAACTGTCATGTACGTAATCTACAGTCGTATAATGGCTGTTGCTCCTCAGAGACACAAATGTGTGCAACAAAGGCCTTGTCTCCCAGATTTATATTCAGCGTGTTTTCGCCGGCATGACAAGGTAGATTTACAGAACTGCCGGAGCAATTGTTAAAACGAGCCTCTCCCACCTCTCTCCGACAGTTCTTCATTGTCCTGCTGATAATTCTCCTGGCAGAGCTGATATTACTCATCCTGTTCTTCGTGTACACAGATAAGGTAAGTTAATTTTTTGTTCCCCGC
Organism: Diplodus sargus; assembly: GCA_903131615.1. Classification (NCBI taxonomy): domain Eukaryota; kingdom Metazoa; phylum Chordata; class Actinopteri; order Spariformes; family Sparidae; genus Diplodus; species Diplodus sargus. The sequence goes on from CAEMYA010000008.1 coordinate 3,439,101, forward strand.
ATGAATGTTAAAAGCGTACGTCTGTTATTGTTCAAGTTAACTCTGGAACATTTTCTTCACCGCAGCGCAGAGGTTGTGGCACATACATAACAGTGTGAGCCTCTCACACGCACATCCACACACAGCTGCACAGAGAAGTGTAAAGGTGTTAGTGTGATAAACCTTGCCGTGTTCCAGTTGCTTCCAGGAAGTTTTTTATATATGGTTGTTTCTCGGGCGAGAGGTTGAATGTCTGCATTCTGCCGTTAACCCTGAAGTCAAAGGTTAGGCCGCAAAATGCAGCCCAATCCCCACCAGTTGGCTCCCTTTAATTGGTCCCAAGCACATTCCCATGACCCCTTAAGAGCCAAAGTCAGGTGTGTGTCTATGTGGTGGCAGCAGATGACGATATATATATATAAAGCTCTGGAGATATTTGACATCAATACACAGACTGGATTTTCCCAGGTTTAATTGAATGGCCCCACAACTTGTCATCCTAAAGATGACAAACGTCTCGTGCAGGTCAAACAGTGACGACTCCTCTCTGTTTTCAAGGGCATGACGTTGATAGATTTGTCTATTTATACATTCAAAGTCTCCGTGTCGCCTGGCCCCCCGAGACGTCGGCTAATTCTCCCTCTTTGTTCCGAGGTTATTGCTCAAACTTAGTCTCTCAGGCAGATAAAGGAATTCATTTAGCAGCCAATCCTTTTTCAGATTTGGATCAGGTCTCGGAGGCACACCCCATCAGGAGTAAATATGTCTGCCGCCTTATCTCCAAAATATTACCGGCTTAACTTTGGGGGGAGAAAAAAGAAAAAAAAACCTCCAAACCCTGATCCCGCCGGTGGAATTTTAATACTTCTTGACTTCGCGGCAGTGCCTTCCCATCACCTGTGAAGTCGGGCAGAGAAAGCAAAGTAGGGCTGAAATCAAATGAGCCTGCATTAGTGAGAGAGATAGGGCGGGAGGACTGTCTCTTTCACGTAAGATCCAGCGAATGGCACCCGTGTTTTATGTTCTTCCCATCTTGCCAAATTACAGTGTGTTTATCCTGGCTTAGACCTAATGGGATGTGAAACCGCAATAAGGCTGATCGCTACCAAATACATTTCCCTTTTATTGGTCTTCAAAAGTCATTGGGAAGCAAGGTCATCGCCGCAAAATATATGTTATTGGCGGTGACATTTTCATACTGCCTCCGAATGAGACGTCCTGCAAATTACTCCGATGGTATTACATGTTAAATAATGTCAGGATTAGATGAAGGACAATCGGTGTCTATCACGCAGAGGACCTTCAGATGGTTCTCTGTTTTCCCCCTCTCTCGCCTTGCTTGCTTGCTCCAGTGAGATCTCGTATGCCGTGTGAGGCTCCCCTCGTCCTCTGCTACAGGCTGTGATCACAGGAATCGCTAATTAACTTCTCCTATTTGATCTACTAATCACAAGGCATTTATTAACAAGTCTGGAAGACGTACAGTAGTTGGCAGCTTTTAAACGCGCATAGGCAGAGGCCTGCAAAACAGATATTTTAGTCTTTCAAATGGGTCATCTTTAAGTCATGAGTGACGGCTTGGCAAACTGTGATCCCCCCGTCTGACAAGCTGTCGGCGAGATATGGGGAAGAAACGATCAGGTTTTGCGGGGCGAACACATTCCTCACACTGCTTTCATTTAGTCACCCCGTCTCCCCTCTTGCGTCTGCATTTCCACCAGTTTAATCTTTCTTAAGAGGCACGGCAATCTCTCCCTAATGGAGAAGTACTCTACTTGCCTTCAGGTATGGCTAATGTGTAGGTACCCCCTCTTTCCCTCCACAGCGCACTGGTGTTAAGCTCTCTGATTAAATGCCGTGTAGAGGCCATGGTATAATAAAGGCTGGCCCTGCAGTTAGCAACCAGCTGACTGCAGCAGATGGTTGGGCCACAAACCAGATTACAGCCATCCGTCTTTAACGCTGTGACCTCATTGTGCCTCCGTCAACCCAACACGCGGAGCCGAACACCGGTGAAGGTTTATTAGCTCAGTGTGAGGAAACAGAACCTGGGGAGGGAAGCACCAAAGCATGTGCCTGGGGATGTAGAGAGAAGGGGGAAAAAATAAAATGCATGGGGGGGGGGAGCCCTCTTTGCATTTTGATGAATGCGCTAGGGAGGAAAGTTGTTAGAAGAGAGCAGGAGAAGTACTTCAAAATAGTCTAAAGGGAAGATCAAGAAAGGACAGATGTCTCAGAAAAGTGAGGTTTAGAAAATAGCGATTTCTGAGAAAGGCGACGATGCACAGAGGAGGAAGGAAGGTTAGTCACATAAATGACTGGTTCAGAGGGCAGGTAAGGCCACGCCGCAGCCCTAATTTATCTCACTAACAACCCAGCAGACACGTCTAATGGCTGCATTCATTTACAGGCAGAATTCTGTTCAATCCCTCGCCGCGCGTTGCTTTTTCCGTACCAATTACAGCGAGGTAGTGGGGGTCTTCCCCTCACTCTGTCGAGTGCCCTGGCCTCAGGCTGCCTGACACGGGCTTAGAGAACAAACGAGGGAATAAAGTATCCTGTTTAATGATGTGCTGTTGGGGACCTCTGGCTGTGACGCTGTTTCTCTCCACATCATTTATTACATTTTCTAGGCAGTTAGCTAACGCACTTGTTCAGAGCCGTGTGGCGAGAGCAACAGTAAAGTATCGTTAGCGTGCCCAGACTGTATACATGTGACCTCAGAACAATTGAGAAAACAAGTGCACAAGCGCAGAACACATTTGGAAGAAATACCTTAGCATGAATGTTAACCGTTTCTCAGGGCTGACATGAGTTTATGCGCAGCTAATGATGGGAGATGGGGTGTGACTGTCACTTCAGTGTTTGGTTATAAGGAAACACTTTTTCTGTACTGTTGTACAACCGACTGGAGATACGCCAACAAAGTCTCTGTGATCTGACAGTAAAAAAGGAATTGAAGAACTGTAAAATATTCGTTGATTCGTCCTGAAATATATAGCTGTTAAAGACTTCAAAGTATGAGTCGTGTTAAAAGACTGAAGATGAGATGAGAAGGGCAAGATAAGATGACTAGAGCAGGGAATAGAAATTTGAAGAATAGTCCTGCAAAGTGGAAATTTGGTCTCTCTGAAGTCCTCTCTTTTATGATAAACACCCTCGGGGCTGGTGAACATTTCTAGTTTTACCATCGGCATGATTCTGATGCCTGCAGGAATGGATAGGTGCAATTTATTGAAGCTGCAATGAGGTGGGACCTTCCACTTTTCACCTATCATTATCAAAATGTCCTCGAGCACAATCAGGAACTATGTCACAACAAGATATTATGTTGTCGTACCAAAACATGTGCTTTGCGTGTGGTTTTGACACGAACCATCATGAGAATCCATTGTTTCTCCAGAGTGCAGATACTCTTTTGTGAATCTGCCATGATATTCAAGAAGGATGAATACAGACGTAAAGGATGGAGTGTTTACACTGGTAATATATAATACATAATCAATATTTTTATATTGACAGTTAATCACATGTGAAAGTGGTTGCTCATAGTGAAGAACTCACACAGATGTATACCCCTCGACTCTACGGAGCATTATAATGCTTTATGCAAATGCTTTTGGTTTTCCAGCTCTCAGCTTTACTATTTACAACACTGTCAGCCCCTCAAGGCAGCTGTTTGGAGCAAATAATGCTCTCAGCCCATTATACACTACCTGCTCAGCACCAAACAGGAGTCAGACAAAGCTAACGACCTACTGGTGATCATAAGGGAGCATTTAGCAACTTAAAGCAACATCATGTAACTTTTTTACCTCAAAATAACAGCTTCAAAATCTTGTTGATGGTTCAGTGTGTAACAGGGTGAACGGTGTCTCTATCACTTTTTTCGCGTTCCGTAAGTTCAGGGAGAGGGTAGGATCACAGCATTAAACACGTTTACTTCAGCAGGCAAGTTTTCAACCCATAATATTGTCTTTTGTTTGTAGTTAGCACCTACATTATGTCTGACAAATTGTAACCTACCCGGGATTTGTATTCAAGACGGTGGAGACTGCAGGGGGCACCAAATCACAAATGCCATTTTTAATAACATTTTGGTGTGTGGCCATAAAAATAAAACATTACACAGCAAAATTATGTAAACCTTTGTAATTTCTGCAATCATGAAAATGTTATGTCCTGAACATTTATCTCGTGGAGACTCTTTTTTTGTGCAGCTGTCAAAGTTTGTGCAGGCATTGCACACAACTTAGAACAGTAGCGTGCCAAGCTAACCTGAACCAGAGAGTGCTAACACCTTGCTATAACTTGCTGCTGCCCTCTGTTGAAACAGGCTGAGCTTATGATCAAAAACAAGCAATTCTAACTCTTTGCTAAAACAGCCGAACGTCATCTTAGTGCAGCAAAACAAGATGTAGCAAGCCAGATAATATAACCTACCACTCCAACAGCAAGTAGTCCAGCTTTGCTTCTGCCTTTTGCTAGCTCTCTCTTTTGTTCTGCTTAGAGTCCTTCGTCAACATCCTCTTCCATTTTTCTTCCTCTGTCATGATGTCCAGAGAGCTCGCCGAGCCCAGTTGTGACAGTCCATTTTTGGATCTCAATGCAGCGTCGCTCCTCTCCAGCGTTTATTACCAGTTCCTACTTCTCCCGTGACATTACAACCTACGTGTTGAGATAGCAGTTTCATGCGACCATTCGCCAGTGCTCTGTGCAGAGAAAGCTAGCTGCACAAGTCAAGTCAAGTCAAACTTTATTGTTAATGCTGTTATATTTAAAATCCTGGAGTCGAAGCAGAGCAGCAGGAGGATGTCAGGAAAGACAAGAAAACATTCTCTCCTATCAGTGATAGCTGGTGCTGTGTGTGACATAGCGCCTAAAAACGTTACGTAATCATGTGAAACAGGTGATTGGGACGCAGAGTGACAAAGAAAGCTGTTTCTTTTATGGTAGAATAGCTACATAATGTCACTTAATGTCAATTTTTCAGTGACCGACCAATCTCCGACCATGCCTTAGTCACGCATCAGTTACGCATGGGAGGCTCCCGTGTAGCTCCGAGCTCTGTCCTGCTGCCAGTGTGCACAGAAGGTGGCAGACTACTTAAAACTTTGGCTTCGATCTTGCTACATTTACTGTACGTACCATTTGTCTTATTTCACAGATGGATTGCTGTTTCATCTCATTGGCTCCTTTCTCACAGTTGTAATATGTTTAGTAAACCACCTGCATAGTCTGCGGGTTCTTTTTTTCTAACTGAAATTGTACTGCAGAGACTGTGATTCATTTGAAATTAAACACTGTAACATCGTTTGAAGAGTGTAATTGCTCAAAGTGATGAATAGCAGCAGGGTGAAAGTGAATAAAACTCCAACACCAATACACTAATTGCTCTTCCATACGCCCGTTGCACCACCTACTGTAAGTAAAGCAGAAGCAATACTTTTCCTTGTGTTTTGCGAGGAACTCAAACAGCCCTCCGAGAGACACCAGTTGTTAAATCCCTCGTCCTCGGAGGCAAAACTAATGAGAAAGAGATACGAGGGAATAAACATTGTGGTACAACTCGCGTATCTCTGAGCGTGTTCTTCTATGTAGGAATCTGTCATCAGCGTAGTGTATTACGTGACCTTTGCTGTCTGAACTGGAAAATTGGATTTGCGCCATGTATTCTACATTGGAACACCACAGAAAAAAAAACCAGATCTTTCGCATTATTTAAAATTGAAGCGGACAGGTCGGTCATGGCTAGGTACTCTGGTAATGAGTAAGCACTGTGGCTCTGTGTCTGCACGGTGACACGTTCCGGCATACCTGCACATGTCACCAGATCTGGCGCCCGATTTTGACAGATGGGAGCCTCTGCACTGGAATTATTATTGTCTCTGTGCTGGGATCAGATTAAACCAAAGAAGTATGCTTGTTAGGCTTAAATAAAATTGTTTAAAGCGTTAAACAAACAGATGATTAAAGACAGAATAGCTTTGATACCCTGCCATTTGGTAATTTCGGCACTGGCTGGGTGTTTCCTGTTATTACAGCATCTCAAGTGACAGACAGATGTTTATCCGACAACCCACCGCCCACTCCGTGTTTTCAGTTCTCGTGCACAGTGACAGAAAACAAACACCAATTTGGATAGAAAGCCTATTGCTTCCTCCGCCCTGTCAACACGTGGCCTACATCTGTACGCCTCCCTCTGTTCTCTCCCGTGCTGTGACTCTCGTGTGTGCTGAGCTGCACACTTTAGATTTCTGTGATGAATGTGCTGTCCTGCATTTTCCAGAGGAAACCAAAGGCTTATCTATCTAATGAGAAGTATGAGCTGTTCGTCAATACGCCACTCTTGAGGTATCGCTTCGATGCCCCGAGGCAACTTTTCAAGAAGACGCACTGCACCAGGAGTTAAGACGCTGGTGTCGGACCTGTGTTTGCTCACAATTTCCAGTCCCAACCAACGCAAGCTGTTAGTCGTCCTTAACCCCGAAAAACAGGCTAATGCGACAAAGACGTGTTTGTATATCCTCCTCATGCGAGGAGAAAATGGGGCAGACTGTTACATGATCAAATCCCTGTTTGTTCTGCAGTCATTTGTCTGCCTCTCGTTAGCGGTATATCTGGATCATTAGGTTTTATTCGAGGCTGTAACAAAGACTTCCACACATGAAATGGAAGATGTACAGAGACTTATTGGAGACTCAGAAGATGTTTTTTTTTTTATTGTAGAAGGAGGGCCCCTGCTCTCTAACGACTGCGTTAGTGCGAGGAGTCAGTAATGAGCGAGCAGCGTCACATATAGCCTAGATGGAGGGGAGAAGATAGAGGATGGAAACAAAGTGCAAGGCAGAGATTGATGATGCTGCTCTTCATCTCATTTTCCTGCACGAGGACAGATATGGCGGGGTCTGCAGCCCGGGGTGCAATACGCGTATTTCGCCTCCTCTGCATCAGCAAAGTTACAGAGTGAGAGAGAAAAAAATGTGATTTGGAACTATACTAACGTTATTTTGGAGGTTTTAGAGGGTGTATAAAATGGGTTTTGCATGATTAATGATTACTAAAGCATTTTATTGCCACGGAAACTTAATCAGAAAAAAAATGCAGTTCACTTTTATGTTTAATTCAGCAAATAGTTTTCTTGTGCCTCACAGCTCAGAAAACAAGGGTTTGAGGGAGTTTTCTTCCTGCCAATAAACCACTGAACCAGTTAATTGAAAGCTTAGTCTAATTTTTCTGTATGATCAAAGGCAGGTTTGGTCTGTCTCTCATATATGATGAAATGTATGGTATACAGGTTTCTGCTGAGATATGCAGGTAATTAGTCAAGTAACATTAAAGTGGTGTTTCCTTTATAAAAGCAGGCTCACATTATCTACCAGGCTGCTTCAGTTGCTCATTTATATTTTTCCCCCCAATTGCAGGATCCAAACAATGTCTCCCTAAACACCAGTCCTCCCTTTCTGAGTAAAGAAACTGGTGAATCGTGAAAAGGAGCTTGTGGTTTCAGACACGATTCTCTTTTCTTACTGTGTGCAGATAATTTTTTCCCAGGCACAGTCTGAGGTCTTAAGCTCTGAATTAAAGCAAGGGCGCTCTTCTGGTTGCGATAGGACTTGTATTGCTGTGAAGACGTGCAGCATGGCTCTGGCAGAGCATGTCATTTTTCCAGTAATAATTACCCCTCATCTGAAGCGCCTCTCAATCTGTCCTGGCAGTTAGCAAATCCCCACGGGCAGCGCGAACTGCAGGAGGACTAAAGCTCTGATTTTGTATCTCATTAACACATCCAATGAGATATTAATCTCTATCAGACATGGCGCAACCCTGAGCACATTGTTGGGGTTCAGTCAAGAGGAGAAGGATTTGCACGCTCAGCTCGAGGCCCGCTGAAGCAACACATGACATTTGTCAGATCTGCAGTCATCATTGCGAAAATTCCAAGTCACTGTGACATTCCAGCTGTTGGTAAGCCTCAGTGGCCCAAATAACATTCAACATTAGCTAGTTGAAAAGAAAAAAAACCCATGATCAATCACTCACAGTTCTCTATAATTACCAAGAGGCATGTCATCTCATTATGTGGACACTTAAATGATCAGTTATATCAGAAGCAAATTTTCAAAGAGCCCAATAATGTAAATACATCATTACAAACACTCTCTAACTGCCTAATCCGATGTGTAAAGACTGTAATTAATGCTATAACTCAACCAACCCCTTCAAAACAAGGCACGTGTTGTCTCTTTCATCCACAGGTGAGTGAGAACGCCAAGCAGGATCTCAAGGATGGGCTGGCTCTCTACAACTCAGAAAACAACATAGGCCTGCGAAATGCCTGGAACATCATCCAGGCTGAGGTAGGCCGACCTCACACACCACACATTACATGAAATATTAGACACATTCGGCTTGACTGTTTGCTCGCAACGCTAGAAGTGAGACATAAATGCAAAGTTTAACCGAGTTATTCCAGCTAATGTATCTCCTGGCTTGTAGCTGCGGCATTAATGCAACATTAAAAGTCAAAAGTGGCTGTTGAAGTACACTCGATTCCATTATTGCGGTCCTCTACAGCAAAGGGACTCATTAAAATACTTGTACATTAAAGTTAGTTTGAGGTCTGCTCGGGCTGACAGCAAGCATTAACTAACCTTTTGTCCATTGTATGCGTGTGTGTGTGTGTGTGTGTGTGTGTGTGTCTTTCACAGTGGAAGTGCTGCGGTGTGATAGGACACACTGACTGGCACGACGCCCTGAAGGAGAAGGTCGTTCCTGACCGCTGCTGCCAGGAGCATTACCAGAACTGTGGGCGAAACGCCACCAACATGTTCTGGAACAGAGTGAGTTCAAGATAGATGATAGTAGCACTATATGATAACCATGTAAGGATCACAGGATAAAGTTGCAGAAAAAAAAGATGTTATTGGATTACAGATATATTTGGTAAAAAAGGGGATTACAAAGAGGATTGCTATTTTAATATATGGAGTGATGATACGCTAGTCTGTAAGTATGTACATGTACACAAATGACAACATTTAACGAGTCTCACACAACATCCGTCTCGTCTTGAGTGAAACCGAATACAAACATTATTAAGATTATATAAATGTCATCCTATTTTGGTATTGAAGGAAAGTAATCAAGTTACATTACTTTAATATTGTGATACATTCACTTGGTTATTGACTACATTTTTCAACTGATAATTAGCAACTGTATCGGAATGCACTTTTAAAGTAACCCTTCCGACCCTGACTGAACAGCCCTCCTAGGCAGAGGAGCCCAAAGGGTCCTTGGGCTGAGACAGAGCTTCTGTTTGATGTGGCTGTTATCATGTCTTGTGGGAATGTCAATTAAACAGTAACAAAGAGTGTCAAAGAAGTACAAAGACATGCAAAATAAACTCAAAGAGGCACAAAATTACAACAAAGAGACACTAAACAGCAACTTAGAGAGACAAGACCACTATAAAAGACAGATAAAATGACTTCAAAGACACTCAAAACCACTACAAACAGAAACAAAAAGACCACTAAAAGACACAAGACTACTACAAACAGCAACAAAAAGACCACTAAAAGACACAAAACAACTGCAAACAGAAACAAAAAGACCACAGAGAGAAATAAAACCACTACAAACAGGAACAAAAACGACCACACAAAACCAGTACAGACGCAAAGAAAATGACCACAGAGATCCCGAACAAAGCAAACCAACGAGTTTTCCCGTTTTGTTGTTTTCCTTCTGCCTGGCTTTCTTACTCCTTTGAAGGAGGAGTGGGGCACCCAGGGGCCTGTTGTCTCATAATCCCTCCATGGACAAGACACCAGAGAATCAGCTAGATTCATATATTGTCGTTTTATATCAAATTGTGTTTGAATATATGTTGTTTTAAAAAATAATGATGTAGATTTAAGACGAATTGTATTAATACAAGATTCACAGGAGACATAAGAACCATAAATCTTACATATCTCTGGTCTATCTGTTCAGTAGACGGTTTTCACAACTCTCTTTAAAGTTTTTCATCTTACTGCCGAATTCTGATCACGCCGGATTTTATTTCCATTATTCATGAGACAACAGCAGTTTTTTTTTCCCCCCAAAAAAACCTTGCAGCACAGTGTTCACCAATCCCACCCCCCTCCTTCATTACAAGTCTAATCTGCTAGTGGTCTGGCATGTGGTTTGTTAGCGGGCCCAAAGTAGGGGATTAAAAGCTGTAATATAATTGCCAAAATGAGAATAGGCAGACACTGAGCTGGTCCATTGGGAAAGCGCAGCACTAAAAGCTTGTGTGTAATCCAGCCCAGAGGAGACGGCCACACGCTATATAGTTAGGTCTACATGCTGCCTCAGCACCCACACTCAAGAAGGGGCACCACTTTGCAGCTCAAACTACCATTACCTCCTTCCCCTGCCAGTGAGTGACCTCCCAATGAACCTCGCTGGAAATACAGTTAAGAGTTAGTGTGCACACACCTCCCCATATGGCCCATAAGTCTGCATATAAAAGGCATCACTCATGGGTAATTCATTTAATCACCTGGTAGTTCATTCATCCGAGGGTATATCGTGTACGTAGGAGAGGTGCATTATCCTGGAGAAAGTGTGAACCGGGATGGCGACGCAATTCCTCTGCCGCACTTGCACAAGGTGGATTTCTTCGGCGGCTCCTCACTCGCCCTTTTGTTCCTTTTTTTTTTTCTCCAGGGCTGCTTTGAGAAAGTGGAGGAATGGCTGAACGACAACAAGCACATGCTGGGAACCATAGGCATGGTCATCTTGGTGGTGCAGGTAGGAGGCTCAATGATAGATTATTCTTTCCTCCTCAATTCTCCCCCCCCCCCATTTATTTTCCTCGCTGGTTTTCTTCTGTTCGCTTTGTGTCTCGGTGCACTTGTGTCTGCCTGTCTGGCAAGTTTAAAAATAAATAAATAAAAATGTGTGCATCCAGTGGCCCGTGTGTCACTGTCTTGTACCGAGAAAGTTATGAGGCCTGTGCTCAGTCGGCGTTCCCGGGCACCCACACATCTTGAAATATTGAAGTCACTGTCTTCTGCACCCTGATCTTGTCTGGGAGAATCACAGCCACCTGGCTCTGTGCCAAGTAAGCTGCAGTCATGTATAAGGCACCATCAGAAGACAGGAGAGCAGAGGTACTGAATATAAGAGGAGCAGGTGTAGAATAACAGATTAGAGGCACTGTTGGAAGATGTGATAGATATTCCCCCCTTAGATACTGCTTCTCACTTTGTCCTAAACTCTGCTTTACATCTCTTTCTCTTTGCACAGTGAGCGTCTCACCGTCTCAGCTGTAGTTGTTCCACTTACTCAGAGGTTGAGTCCCAAAAGTGTCTCCAAACTGAACAAAGCGAGGTGTATTTCTTGCCTTGCATTCGCACAAATTTGACTGTCGGACTGTTTTTGCATTTGGTGTTCATTATCTCCAGACAACTCCAACTCCACTTTATCTTGTATGCTGGCAAATACAAATAAAGAGACAGCGCTGTTGTCTGTGTGCTCTCCACCTTTAGCTGACACACCTATATGTCAGTCCTGCGGCGGACTCAGGATGTCTGAGGGGCAGGGACAAAAAATGGACACCAGCTGTATGCAGTGGGGAACAAGTGCATAGAAAGTTGTGACATATTTATAGCGAAGAGAAGGAAGTCCACTCATCCAGTTTGCCTGCTGGAATGGCAACCCCACCCCCCGATTCCACTGATGTGTCACTTACTCCTCAATAAGTGATTTTCTCTCCAGATATAGAGCAATCTTTCACAAACTTTCCAGAAAATGTGCAAACCAAAATACCAATTAAAGTGTGTTTCCTGCTGTTACACAAATATTAGCAGTTGGCCGTGTTGAGACAGCAGCTGGTGAGGCTAATTCTCCAGCCGGGGCCTATTAAAACACAGCAGAAGAAGAATAAGGCACAACCAAATTTTGTCAAACCTTAGACATATGAAAACAGGGCGGAAAACTTGGCGATGAAAATTGAGTTTTGTTTCATTTGATATGATTAAATCCATCCACATTCTTGTCGTCTGCCTGAGTGGCGCCTAATTCACATGCTTCACATGTGTGTCACGATTTATTCACTAAATATCACTTTGCCCTTTTTATTTTTATTAGTGCATCAGCTTTTAATTTTCTACTCAGCTTAAATTGAAAATATGCATGAAAACAGATGGATGGGAACTCAGCTAACATTCTTGTTCATGCCACCTGCACCCTGCTTCATTCTTTTCACTCTTCATGCTTTCTACATTTCCTCTTGCTTTATTTTCCATGCCTTGCCGGGCCTGACTGTGACTGTGCTCATGCAAGACAAGTCTTCAGTTTGCTAATCCATGAGTCCATGGCTCTCTCACAGTGAGGTGGCCTCTCTATGAAATCTCCCCGCTGACATTCAGCACATTTCCTGTCCTGAGGGGGAGATGGCTCCTGAGCTTTAGTGCAAGTTCACCGCTTCACTGAGGGAAAGTCGGAATTAAATATCCGACGGCTTCAGACCACTCTGTATTCATGACGAGATCACACACTCCGTACATGCTCACATGCATTTACTCTAAGTCGCCTACTTTCATCTCTCTGTGCGACGCTATCTCCTCCCTGTTTGTTCATTCATTCAAGCCCCCTCACACACAGTAAGCACATGCAGAACAGTGACAAATATCAGCCCTGTTTGGCGACAGATAAAGTCGTTGCTTCGAGTGAAACCCTGCAACAGCGTCTCACATTGACATTGATTTTAATGATCGCTCTCCATCTCTCGACACGCACGCACGCACATGCGCGCGCGCACACACACACACACACTCTTCTCCGGATTCAGGTGAGGGCTGGGAGAGTCTGAAGGAAAAAGGCCTTGAGCTGTCAGATTAGCAGACGAGGTGGAGGACATGACAGTGATGAACATCATGAAAACTTGATGCCCCACAGCTCTGCGATGTTATATAATGGCCAGAGGCACATAGAACTGGCTTATGAATGATTTAGCCTGGCAGCATATGTTACAGACTTTGGCAAAAGCTTATATGTACATCTTAGCCCACAATGGTTTCCTCAAATGTCAGCCCGATGTACGTATGTATGGATGATGACTGAGCTCTGAGGAGTCTTGTCTGTCTGTCTGTCACACAGACTGACACAGAATGAAGCCGACGGCGAAATTTTTTTTAGCCACACATTAATAATTGGCTCACTATTAAAGCCAGTATTAAAGACAGGTTTTTCTTTTGTTGTTGGTCCTAACTCCCTCTTAGCTGGATGTTTACCTCGAATGGCACTCCGTGTTTTGATTGACAGCGGCTTAAGGTAGCATTTTCCTCTCAAGCATAGCTCACGAATTAGGCTTTGACTGAAACTAAAGGAAGAGAATCAGCAGCTTTCCTCGGCTAATCACATCCCGTAGGAATCCCCAGCGGAGGCTGTTTGCAGGAAGTCCACGTAGCCCTTTTTTGAGCAAAGACTATGCACCATACAGTACTTTGCAGTTTTCGCCGCCATCCAAACTCCGCCAGATAATGGTTTTAGGATCAGCCTTGTGACAGTGTTTGATGTAGAAGTATCAGGGGTAATGGAAACTTCAAAGAGATAGCTGGCTACTTTGATTCAGTGGCATCTCAATTTACTTCATTGACTTAATGCTTGTGCACGCTGTACATTTTTTTTTTTTTCTTTCCATCACGAAAGATTCCAGAGCTCGCGTTTGAAGGCCGTTATGGGAAAAAAAAGAGAGAGAGGGCAGACGGAAATGTGTGCTTCATCACAGGATTTATTGTACATCAGAAAACACATAGCCTGAGGCATCGACATCAAAAAGACCACACAGGGACACGCTTAAAACATACATTTAAATAAATAAATAAATAAATATATATGTGTGTGTGTGTACTCTATACATCAAGACACAAATTTACTATCTCCTTCTCGTTTCCTCCACAGCTCCTGGGCATGGCGTTCTCCATGACGCTTTTCCACCACATCCACAGAACGGGGAAGAAGTACGACGCTTAGCCTCAAGGGGGAGAGTCAGCCCGACGGAGAGGAGCCCCCACTGCCTGATGGGATGAGACTCTTGATTTAAACGCCCCCTGCTCCCCCTATACCCCTTCACTTTACAACTTCTTTAGAGCATCCTTTCCCCCCACCCCCACCCCTCGATTTCCCAGACCTTCTGTACAGATTCCAGCTGTGTCCCCGCTCTGTTCCGCTCTCTCCTTTCAACATCCATTTTTGCCAAAGAGTAACACAACTGGAAGAGAAGGGACACCTACTTTTTGGCTAAGGAAGAGAATCCCATTGGTCGTCACTCCTCTTGAGTACATTTCTATTTTTTTTTTTTTTTTCATTTTTGCTTGGACTAACAATTTGCTGGAAGGAAGGATGGACTTTGAGACAATGAATACTTTACTAATGCCCACACACCCCACTCTGAGGCAAAGAGAATATATAAAGACTGATAATACCCTCCACCAGAGTTTTTTTTTGAGTGGAGTTCCCCCCCCCATGTTGATCAAATTCCCGCCCCTTTTCACTTGTAAATGAAAAAGTTCCATCATGGCATGCTAGTTTTCTACTTTCCAGATGTTCCCTTGTCGTCCAAAATGTCTTCATTGTCTCGTTTTTTTGGGTTTTTTTGCTCTTTTGGTTTCTTTTTGTAAGTATGTCATCGATGCTCCTGTGGAATGTAAGTGTCGAACAGATCGGTGCAATGAGCTGGCAGACATGCAGTGCGTTTCGTGTGTGATGGATTGGATTTGACGCGAGGGGCGCAGACGTGTCGCGGTGGCTTTTAACGTAATCCACGATCATATTTTTTTTTTATTGAACTATAGAGATTGTTTTGGTAAAGCGAGCGTGATGGGGAGGTGCGGGAGGGGAAACATCAGTGGATTCATTTTATACCAAATTCTGCAGCGTCCTCTGAATAATAAATTGTAATGCATAAATTTGCCTGTGAGCACGCACACACACACACACACACTCACACTCTGTACTGCCACACAGCAGCAGTATTGCTACTCCCTGTGAGACAATACAAATGGTGTAAAATGGCTGTTTATTACGGCTCCACCAGACTGCCAAGTGAAGAAATCTGGGCGACGAAGTTACCCCTTTGAGAATACAGACTGAATTGTGTGTGTGTTGTTTCAGTGTGTGTGAGTGCGGCTTCGTGGGTGTGTTTGATCACATTGTCCAAGCTGCAGAGGAATAAAAAAGAAAAAAAAAACCAGCACGTAGAAACACAGAGGAATAAGGGCGTGAGGGGCAAAAACAGAGCAGACATGTTGCCTTCGTGCCGCCATCAATTGTGTTAGCGAAGGCAGCTGGAGACTCTCCCCTCTGTATTCCTGAGATCTCATCCGTTTGCTCTGGCTCCCCTCATTCCTCCTCTCTCTCTGGCTGTCAGCTCCCTCTGCCTGCATTTCTCTTTTCCTCACCCCAATTTTCTTCCGGCGTGTCAGGAAGCAATGAGCTCCACACTCCGTACGTACAAACAGTACCTCCGCTGACATTCCTGCTCATCACCAGGTGACATCTTAGGTTTGCAACTTCGCCCATTTTCTATAAGCTTTTCCCTTTTCAGCTGCAGGGGGCGGGGGGCGGGAGCGTGGGCAGATCAAAGCCGAGACAGATAGGTATGGCAACATGCCCTGTAGGACGTGTCTGTTCTTCCCTGATTCGCCGCAGGAGGCCTGAGCAACAACCCCGTCTCCTTAAGACTGAAAATACTCTACATCTGCCGTGGCGACTTAAAGCAAATGCCCTCCAGTATGTTTGCTCCAGGCTTCAAAATGTCTCTGAGTATATGAGAGAGGCGGTGGAACGGTGCAAATGACTTGCTTGCTGAGGAGTTGGAGGTGATCATTTGGTCGTAATTGGATGTCATCAGCATCGATAACACCGCGGTAAATGCTGATGTCGGAGAACGTGGCCGTGGCATTTCAACACATCCAAAAGGGGGCGAGGAACAGATTAGACAGGGTGTAAACAGGCCAGCAGTTTAACTGTGGACATTTTAAGCCCAATGAAAACTTTGTATTTCAGTGGTCGACCAATACGGGTGTTTCAAGGCCGATTCAGGATACGTCACTCAACCCAGAAACTGTAGTCAATCATTGACCATACCCATATGAGCTGCCACTTCATTCGCAAAAAAGAAACACAGAACGTCAGTAATAATCCCTCTGGGCACGAAAACTGTGTACAAGTTCACCGTGGTCTTCTCTTAGAAAGACGGTTTGTCTGAGACCCTTAGATCATCTCCCGCTCATGCTCCTTAGGGTGACACTCTGACTGGATTGCCATGTTTCTTCATTCAAACACTCGTAATGAAATTGTGTCTGTTAGCTGTGTTTTCAGTTGGTAATTTTACCTCCAATCAGCAGACTTATTTATCTGACGTGACAGTGTCCTTTTTGCAGCCGTCAAAAGCGTCCGTGAGGAGTTAATGCCTTCTTTAAAAGATGGTCAAAACGATGTGATATCAAAGAGCTGCACACACACACACACACACACGCGTTTGCAATTACTCTCGCTGATCAGACCCATCTGTTCACACCGAGAATTAACAAAAAACAACAGAAACTGAAAATGATGGGCAGTAAAAGTAGTGCACTACATGGGAAAAGAGGGATTTTTTGGGCTGCGGCGCGTAATTCTGCCCCCCGTTTTTCTCCGATTGTTGTTTTGTTTCTTGAAGAAAAACAAACCACAGTAGAACACCGAACATATTTCAAATGGTGAAAAAGTCTGAGATGTTCAGGAGGCCTAGAACCAGGGCTGTGTGTTTCTTGGCCATCAAACTTTTATTAGACATGTTACCACATTCCCAGATCTCAACAAAGAACTTAAAGTACTATTAATAATAGAGACGATGGACGAATATAAAAAA